>CAJQUN010000057.1:600000-1131197 GCA_907163345.1 Haberlea rhodopensis
GGATTGCTAATGCCTCATACGACAAAAGCAATAACTAAGTCTTTATTCCCAATAAATTGAGGTATGCTACATGAACAATTGAGAGAATTAAATTGGGTCGGACACATGCATTAGCCTTCTCCAAACGCTTCTAGCTGTCAACATATCTTCTGTAATCCCTTGCACCCAAGTCTTTGTGTATAACTTCGAGCCATGTCTTCTTCGGTCATCCTCTCGCTCTAGTTTGCCCTTCCCTCCCACAATCTCTGATTTTATTCTATTCCATGCATAACCGTAATGCTCTCTATCCTCTCTTGACATGTGCTTTGCATGGAATATAATAAAATCAGAGATTGAGGGAGGGGATGGCAGACTTGATTATTGTTGAGAATAGGCAAGCATCTAGCTTGGGCAAGGGAAGGTTTCCTTTCCTTGAGTAACATTGGGCATAGGCTAATTTCCATTTACGTTTCTTTTGTATTTACCGTCTTGTATTTCAACACAATCTTCAATATTAGTTTCATTTCCAGATTGTCATTCTGTTTTGAGTTCTTGATAGCATACTATTATATTCTTCCTTAACAGATTCCATCAGGACCAACTGCTATTTGTGCTTTCATTTTGTTAAAAGCTTCTTTAACTTCAGCTTCTCTAATTCTGCGAGACGGCTTACATCATGTTGATGGATGTTAAGATCACCTAAATCTTTGCCAAAGCCACCGTTGAACAAGCTGTTAAAATAATTCTTCCTTCTTGTTTTGATGTCTTTATCTCTAACTAAGACTTTATTGTTTTCATCTTTTATACATTTCACTGCACATAAGTCTCTTGTTTTTCTCTCACTCGCTCGAGCATTCCTGTAGATATATTTTTATGCATCCTTGGTATCCAATTTATCGTACACTTCTTTGTAGACTTTAGCTCTAGCATCTCGAACCGATGTGTTCGCTTCTTTTTTGGCAAGCTTATACCTTTCGAAGGTTGCCCAGTTGTTGTTCTTCTTCAGCTCTCTATAAGCATCCCTCTTGATTCGGATAGCCTTCTTTACGTCTTCATTCCACAGTGATGCGTCCTTACATGGTGGAGCATATTCTCTTGACTCACCAAGGAGCTCTTTAGCTACCATCTTGATGCCACGAGCCATTTTGTTCCATGTGGTATCAGGATCATCTCTTGGCGTCCAATTAACTTCCTTGACTACCTTCTCTATAAAAGCTCCAAAGTAACCTTCTTTTAACCACCACCACTTAATTCTGGGTTCTAACTTATGCTTAATCTAGTAGCCCTATTCTTAATCTTAACATCTAGAACTATAAGTCGGTGTAAGGTAACTACACTCTCTCCTGGAATTACCTTACAGTCCAAGCATTTAACTCTATCTATCCTTCTAGCCAAAAGAAATTTATTTGGGTTGCACTTGACCCATTTCTAAAAGTAACTAGATGAGAGGACCTCTTCTTGAACCAGGTATTCGCTAGGACTAAGTCATATGACATGACAAAATCCAAAAGTGAATTACTTGCGGCATTCCTGTCCCCAATGCCATAGCCTCCATGAACACTCTCATAACCATCCCGATCAGAACCTACGTGTCCATTGAAATCTCCCACAAAGAAGATTTTCTCATTAAGGGGTATTCCTTGCTCCACATCGTCTAGATATTCCCAAAATTTTCGGTTAATAGCCACCTCTAGACCAATTTGGGGTGCATATACACTAAAGATATTAAAATATCATTGCCTAAAACTAACTTAACTAATATTATCCTATCTCCATTCCTCGTAACTTCAACTACATACTGTGTACTCGAGTAGTTTATTTTCTACAATGCCTTCATAGCTTGAGAGAAATGACGCAGAATGTTTGAAATTCCCATTTTTTTCATTCTAGATGCTCCAAATAAGAAACAAGAAAATTTGCTTGAAGGTGATTTTAGCAGACATACTATTCGTGAACTTGGAAGAAGGCAACTGATGGTAGAATGCTCATCAGCAGCAGACACTTGCCTTGAAATTCTGTTGAAAAGTATAGGAAGTGGTGATCTTGGAAATGCTTCATGCACAGAAGGAATAAAGAATTCAGCTTCTCTAATGTAATTTCCCAGCTCTCTAGATCTATTTAATTGTGCAAGACAAACTTGGATTTAATTATCTCCTGGTTTTTCTAGAATCGTGCATTCTCTTGATTCATAACAAGTGACTTTACAAAGATTCTCTAAATATAACCGAACATCAGTTGATAACTGACAAGTGGCAATTGCTATAGTTATTTCGTCTTGCTGTTTTTGTGCATCATTTGATGTTTTCTGTTCTGGGTCTCTCTTTTGTATCTCTATCATGCGATGAAATAAATAATTCAGAAATTGTTTTTATGGGATGTCAGTAACTGCTTATTAGAAACTTTTCCGGATTTGACTCAAAAGCAACTTAGCTTTCCACCAGATCATGTTTTCTTTGGATGAGACATGGTGTATTGAACTCTTTGTCAAACAGAGTCATTCTTTTTCACAGTTTTGTTTTTTTGCTTAGAAAATTTTCTGAGGTTTTTGATTTAAAATGAAGTTGAATCCAGCCACTTTTTTGGTTTTACTGCAATACGTTACCATTTGGCTGGTCAGCTTTTTGTTATTATCTGCTCCTTGCAACTTCTGTATTCTTAGAAAACATTGGGTATGGTTTATCTATTGTTAGTTCTATAGAAGCATACAAGATGATTGCAACCATATTGCTATATTTATTTGACATTTTCTCTGGATTTGCCTGCAGGAAAGAAGAACTCCCAATCGAATCAGTAGTCTGGAATAGCTGGAAGTCGAAAAGCTTGTCGTATATGCTTGACATTCGAACTATGAGGCTTGTATCTGGTGCCAATTTGATTTTTTCCGCACCTGACAGTCAATGGATTCAAATGTTTGAACGACTAAATATTTCAGCTGAGAGTGATGGTAACTTGCATGAAATAATAGTAAGTAAGGACTAATCTATTTTTAGTAACATTTTTAAGTTAGCTTTGCTGAGCAATATAATGAGATTCTAGTCGAATAATATTAGCTTTTTAATAGCCCAATTGGCTTTCACATGTAAAGACAATGAACCTGATAAATATTAAAGTACTTTTCATATGTCTAGTTTGTGAAGGTACTATCCTGAGCTCTTGACGTTCTTTGTGCATCACATTTCTATTCTCATAGAAACATTTTTCTTGGCAGGAGCTTTTGTTATTTGGATTTATTGCAGCTAAATGGAATGCTCTAACAGAACACATGATACACATTGCATACAGACCCTGTAGCATCTCAAGGCTACATCATGCTGTATTCAACTTAAAACAGGGAAAATCTCAAAATATTTTCCCGAAAGAGAAGATGATGAACACAGAGGTAGATCTTTATACCACTGTAGGTACATGCATGTAAATTGGTGAAATATTTGGTTGTTACTTCTTTCCTTCTATTCCATCTGCATTTATTTTTATATCACATTCCTCAACTTTTATTAATTATTGTTACTCGCGGTAATTGTTGCATCTTATTATGTCTTATCAAACCAGGAAAAAAGTGTCGGAAATATTCTGGAATCATTAGTCAAAAATCGAATGAACTTATTGTGGAAACTCTCCCCAGTCATTTTAGCAGTTGCGATTCCTACATGGTATGCTTCCATTCTCAAAGGTTGTTTTTTTCTAAAACAAATGTTCATCGCTACGAAATAAGCATAGTATTCGTCATCTCAGTTTGTTTTATAATGACTCGTTTATATCTTTATCAGCTAATCACTGAATTTATCTATCTCCTTTCTTTGGTCAAAGCCAATTATTTCTGTTTGGTTGTAGGTCACAGCTGTTCAGATCTTATCTACTTGATCTAGAGGGTCAACTTAAAGGATATTCGTCAGCTTCCAGGTTATTGATCTCATCTGCTAATGATCTTAGCTGATATTTCTTGCAATATTTTATGGATTTCAATCTCGTGCAGATGCTGCAATTGCATAACTGATGGAGTGGAGCATAGTGCATGTGAGTCCATTCAATAAACTTTCTTCTTCGGTTTCTCTAAATTCTTGTTTCTTGTGTAAGATTCAATTGAAAACTCCCTTACACAATGCAATTAAACTTGCCCAACATTCTGATAATAGAGCAACAGTTGTAATGAAAACTAATGCACGTCACTGAATACATATTTAAAGGTAAAACAGACTAGCTTTTCCAATGAAAAAATTATTTGCTTTGTGGAATATTAGCCCCCACAGCCTTTTATTATTGAAGCAATCAATCTACTGCACTCAATCTTACTTTGCCAGAGTCAAGTAGCTGACACTTTCCCTTGCTATATCTTCATTTTGTACCAAACAACAGTTTGCTTTGCTTGAAGTAAAACAAAACCTGAAGTGATTTCTGAATCATATTTCCAGGTGAGGTGGCTGAGAGAATTTGGTGTCTTCATGTTTTTTCTTGTATGTGGGTTCCTTGAAACATCGGGAACAAACAATGTCGCGTGGTTGTTGTTACGGGCTTAGATAAGTTGGGCCTAGATAGCCAATGTCATCCTATTGGGGCAGAATATATATATATATATATTTTGTGCCAGGCATGGAGAGGGAGAGTCTTTCGCCTAGTAAAAGGGATTATCCCTTGGCTGAGTTTATTTACTCAGATTAGTACTTATTGAATCAAGTTGTTTTCATCTTTATTTTGTTATTAAACATTGTAATTCTGCTTGTGTTGGATTCAATGGGAGTAGTATGTATCAGTTGTGATGCCCATTCTGGTGAATGGTGGTCCAAAAGGGGCTTGGCTTCATAAACAACTACTACAGATTAAGGTATAGATTTGTGTTTCATGAAAAAATCCCTCGAAGGGAATGAATTTGTGCTCATACACTCGTGTTTTTTTATAAGTTCTTTTCACGTATTCGAAGATCAGAGCAAGGGTGATATGTTGAAGTTGCCTTGAGAGAGCTCTGATGGGAGAAATTATCCAGCAAGTTGTAACCTCAATGCATGCTGTCTTACCACAAAGGATAGGGGCTTATTATTTAATCAAATCACTCCCTTTACCATTTCAACGAAGCAAAACTCTACAACATAAGACTTGCATGGAGTCGGAGAGGTTTCACTTCCATGATAATTTACCCGTTGATAAAGCCAAATATTATTATCTCATTTTTCTTTTTCTTTCTAATACACATTGTCCTTCATTTTCACATATCGGATGTAATTATTATTTCCAACTTAAATTTTCATCACTTTTAAAAACTGATTTGCTATTATAGGTGATTACATATAGATCACATTTAGTTTGCTTAATTGTTATTTTGGTCTTTCTAGTTTAAAAAATAATGTATACCTCCCCTACAATGTATATGTCAAATCATACAGGATGTAATTGTTTTTTTTATCAGGCAAAAATAATATTATAACGGAAGTACAAGAAGTACTCTAAAAGAAAAAGTTTTAGATGAACATAAAATTACCTAAGAAGAAACCACGAAAAGACCAAACATCAAACAAAACAAAAGGAGAGCCAGAGACACGCAACATAGTGGACAAAACCCCAACCAACTCCAAGAAGCGATTGAACATAAACAAATTGAGATAAAAAAAAGAACGACAAAAGCCGAACGCAAAAGCTATCTAAAAAGTATGCAAGCTATTGGTTCCCTGATATCCGAGAAAGAGAATCTGAAGTGCTTCCTCTACTACTCTTGATCCAAATCCATGATCTATACTTGATAAGGTCCAACAAGTTATCCATCTCTACCGCCTAAGCTCGAAAAATCCTATTATTTCTTTCCAACCAGAGAATCCAAATCAAAGGTAGCCAAATTGTCACCCAGCCTTCCGACTACTGCTGTGATGCCAGAGGTTAATATGATGATGAAGATGGGAGATGGGTTCATCAGGAAGCCCAACGTTGAAACGGTAAGGCCATGCTACCTTAACCCGCTATTAGTGCATTGTATATTAGTGCATACATTAATGCCATTAGAGAATTTTTATACACACTTCAATAACATTTATATGCCATCTATAAAAATTTCGACATTAATCCTCTTAATGCTCGATTCCCAATACAACTCAACTAACATAAATATACATAACGCACTAACATGTTCTCAATTCATCATGCAATTTTCCATAATTAATTGCTTGCCAATCATAAATGAAAAGAGAAATCTCAAAGCCCTTATACAGTCTATATACACATAAGAATGCTCACATGCGAGCATTGAATAAATAAATGTGTATCTATTGTATAAGCATATTACCCAATACCAATATTGGTGTCTTAGTCACGGGAGCATTTCCAATCAAGAGCTCGAGCTCAACTCCAGAGCCAATGATGTACCTGTTCTACCTGTTCCCACAGAAACAGCCCACACACGGGGTGAGCATACCGATAACACCATCTCCATATCATCAATCTCACAATTCATTATTTACAGAATTTAAAGTTGTAAAGTCAGAAAGTACTCCCTGTGTGTACCATTACCATATGTGATCTCCCATGCTGTTCCTGTTCTCACAATAACCAAAATCATCAAATTTCCAAATTCAGTTAATCATTACATTGATTAAATATTCTCATGCTCAAACCGTCAATTCCATAATCAATTATAGTTAAATCATCAATAATGATTTACAAAAAACAATATATTTTATTTAATGATTTCACTATTCCATCACATCGTATCACATCGCTCGCTCAACAGCGATGTCACTCTAATCTCTCGCTCGCTCAACAGCGGTGGTATCATAACCATCATCGCTCAACATCGGCAGCATCTTAGCCATTGCTCGCTCAATAACGACATTACCAAAATTCTTAATGCATATCAATTGATTGCAACAATACTATATTATTCATAAACACGATAATAATATATCTAATTATGCTCGTATGTCCCGCGTACCTTACATTACAATCGCAAGAGCCAAACCTTTCATTTTGCCCTGTGACCTGGTGAATTATGCACTACATAGATTCCATAATTCATAATCAATTTTGTGTACACAATTACACACCCAAGTACGTGCTCAACCTCCAAAATATCATCACAACACGACGATATAATACCCAAAAGGCCTGAGCAAAGCGTACGACGAAATTTCAACAACATAAAAAATTTCAAAATTAAGCCCTGGCGATCGATCGCGGCATCGCCAGCCTAAAAAATCAGGGCAGAAACTTATGGCGATCGATCGCCATGGTCTCGCGATCGATCATGAGACCCCGTTCGATCGCCTTATCTCCGCGATCGATCGGCGATCACTGTATATCGTCTCCAAATTTCGGCGCCATGTCGCGATCGATCGGCACTATCGCTGTGGTCGATCGCAACATGCGATTTTCCGATTTTTTTTTGCTTCAATGGTGTTTTTCACACCCAACTCAAAACCAACACCCCCAACACTTCTATTACTCTCAATAGAAACACCAAGAACATCACTTAAACAAAGTCTTCAAAAATCCAAAAATCTCAAACCCATTGTCATACACAACCAAACTCCATAAAATTACTACCAATACGAAAATAAAAGCGAGGGGAAGAATATTACCCAATTATCTTCGAGAAATCTCGTTCCGAAATCGAGCCTCCATCGATTTTTCTCCAAGGGGGAAAAGAGGGGAAGAAAAGGGGAAAAGGAGGGAGAGAGGGAGAGGTGGAGAGAGGGAGCGAAGTGAAGTGGAGAATGATTGAACACCGAGTCCACTTGGTATATATAGTACCAAGGCTCCAAAAACCTTAGTCTCAAATACTCGCACCATAACTCATTAAAACACATACGTGTTCAATAATTATCTTTCACCCACTCAATTATATCAAAAACCTCAATCCAAAGTTCCCCAGACTCCAGATCCCACCAACAAAATTCGAAGGTTTAACACTCAATGAGAATAAATCTCAACCCTTGGATCCAACAACCTCGATACCGGATTAAAATCATCGGGAGTCTCAACACCGTAATTATCTCATAATTACCACAATAAAAACAAATTAAGGATTATAATTACTCTGGAATTAACACAATAAATTTCCGGATATCACATTTATCCCTCACTAATTAAATTTCGTTCTCGAAATTTGCACACGCGTACTCCAAGTACCACCAAAACCTCGCAACTCAACTCGATTACATAGTATCGATTCATGAATACGTCATGAATCGAATAATTCTTGATTCCAACATAGATATCACCTCAATGACATCTCTATGACTTGGTCTACGATGCCAAATACACATCGCTACGAAGGAACCACCAGTATACAATAGTATACCACACTAATCTTAGTTTTCATTCTCCAATCCCTCTCCATCAAAGGAGTAGTTGCACCACTTGCAACTCGGATCGGGCAACTCACGGCTACCGATTGTAAGACCTCGAGAATTGATTAATGTTAATTAAAAACAATTTGGGAATTAATTAATAATTGTCTTGGAATTAATTAATTAGAAGTGAAATGGACAATATGAATGTCAACTGACAATTTAATTGGATCATGAGATAATTTTGAAATGGTAAAATAAACTCCGATAATATTTTAAAATAAATTATTGGAATGAAGAATTTAATTGTGTGTTATAATAGTGGATATAAATCCCAAGTATCGACTGTAAATTTAATACATCAGTACACCGGTGACACTCCGATGTACATAACGTGACTGAAAACATAATTATTAAAATGCAACGTGTAAAAAACGCACACTCAGACTTCGATTTTTTTCCTTCCTCCTTTTCTCTCCCATTCGCGTCCGACCACTCACCATGAAATCACAATGAAATTGCTGTGCACGCTGCCGTTCGACCACCAACCGGCGAATACCACCGTGTAGCCAACTCACCGGCAGTCATTTCCATGCCAAGAATCCACGGTAAGAGTTTCTGAATCCGTTCGATTTTGCCAGAAAGTATCGATTTGAAGTTCTAGGGTTCTTCTGATTTTTGCTTCGATTTGTTGAATCAATCATGAATTGTTTCGAGCATGCAGGTCTAAACCCTTCCCCTCACCAGTGCCGACGTTTCACCACCCCTGAAACTTGCGGTTACTGTTCACGAAAAATTGGGTGAACTTTATATCAATTTTTCAGCTTTTAATTCGAAATTTAACCTTCATTTTGAGTTTTAATTGTTGAATGAATTATGGTATGATTTTTGTCATGTTTATGGAGCACCCTTTCTATCGAAAATTAGGCTGCATGTTTGACGATCTGCTGCTATAAGATGCATGTGCGTTTATAATGCGTGTAGAGATGCATGTGAGTAAAGTTTGAGTCGAACATTATATATATTGATCAATCTCTTGATACATGATTTGCTGAACATACGTGAATTAGATGAAATTACTTGGCTATGTGATTAAATTGAATTAACATTCATAACTAGCATATCGATGTATGAAAATAACTGTTTTGTTAACGCACATCATTTTGATAACTATACATCGATATATGACATATACGTTGGACATTTCATATTGATCTATCCACTTCTTTGATATCCTTGATGATGATTGAGTTGATTTACTCTGAGTGTCAGGGACGCTGGACACGGAGATGACAGACAGTTTAGGTAGCACTTATAGTCGCATGATGATTCTCCTAGCGCAATGTGTGTGTCGCCACCCTCTGCTCTAGCTTGATATTCATTGATGATACCTTTCTTTGGACTCCGATATTTTGGTATCTTGAGATTCGATTCAGTGTACCTTATATGCATTACATTTTTGCATTGCATCATCTATCACATTTTATAGATATATGTTGTAATTACTTGATAGTTTCATATTGGGCTTTGGCTCACCCCCAAGGGGGCTGTTGTTGTCTCTGTATGTGCACAATGGCAGGTATTACAGGTAACCAGGATCCCAAGAGGGAATACTCGTTGAAGTCTTACCCGACGTTGTTTCTTTTGTCTCTTTCAGTGTAACCCATTACATTGAGCTCTTCCTCACCTCCATAAATCAAGAATGTATCCTTAGTTCTTCTCAAGTATTTCAGGATATTCTTGACAGCAATCCAGTGACATTCACCTGGATCAACTTGATATCTGCTCGTCATGCTCAAAGCATACGATACATCGGGACGAGTACATATCATGGCATACACGATGGATCCAATAGCTGACGCATATGGAATCTTACTCATGCGTTGTCTCTCATCTGGTGTTGAAGGACACTGTTCCTTCGAGAGATATATACCATGTGTCATAGGCACGAGTCCTTTCTTTGATTCTTGCATGCTAAACCTTTTAAGCACTTTGTCTATGTATGTACTTTGACTTAGGCCGAGAAGCCTTCTCGATCTATCTCTATAGATCTTGATTCCTAATACATAGGTGGCTTCTCCCAAGTCTTTCATCGAAAAGCAATTCCCTAGCCAAATCTTTACAGATTGTAAGGCAGGGATATCATTCCCAATGAGAAGTATGTCATCTACATACAACACTAGGAAAATGATTATGCTCCCACTGACCTTCTTGTAGACACAAGGTTCATCTACGTTTTTGATAAAATCAAACTCTTTGATTGCATCATCAAAACGAAGATTCCAACTCCGAGAAGCTTGCTTCAATCCATAAATGGATCGTTGTAGCTTGCATATCTTTCCAGCATCCTTTGGATCGACAAAACCCTCGGGCTGTGTCATGTACACATCCTCGAGCAGATTTCCATTAAGGAAAGCTGTTTTGACATCCATCTGCCAGATTTCATAATCATGAAATGCAGCTATTGCAAGTAAGATCCTTATGGATTTAACCATGGCCACTGGTGAAAAGGTTTCATCATAGTCAATACCATGAATTTGTTTGAATCCTTTTGCAACCAGCCGACCTTTATAGGTTTGTACATTACCATCCATATCGGTCTTTTTCTTGAAAATCCATTTGCACCCTATGGGTCGTACCCCTTCAGGTGGATCAACCAAAGTCCATACTTGGTTTGCATATATGGATTCCATCTCAGATTTCATGGCCTCTTGCCATTTCTCAGAATCAGTGCCCATTATAGCTTATTGATAAGATGACGGCTCATCCTCATCAATAAGTAGTAAGTCACCTTGTTGAGTCACAAGAAATCCATATCTCTGTGGCTCCGGTGTTCTCTTACAGACCTACGCTGGGCTTGTGTCTCTTGAGCAGGTATTTCTTCCACAACGGCTTGCGGTGCCTGCTCTGTTTCCATCTCAATCTCAGGTTCAGTGTTTTCTTGTGGTTGAACTTCACTAAGTTCTATTTTTCTCCCACTGGTTTTTCTAGAAATAAATTCTCTTTCAAGAAATACACCAGTCCGAGCAACAACTACTTTGTTCTCGGTGGGATAATAGAAATAGTATCATTTCGTTTCCTTAGGATACCCCACAAATAAACACTTATCAGATTTGGGTCCAAGTTTGTTAGTGGCGTGACGTCTAACGAAAGCCTCACAACCCCAAATCTTCATAAAAGACATACTAGGACGCTTCCCAGTCCATATCTCATATGGTGTCTTTTCCACTGATTTAGATGGAACACGGTTCAGTAAGAAAATCGCTGTTTCTAGAGCGTGTCCCCAAAATGATATCGGAAGATCTGCATGACTCATCATTGATCTAACCATGTCAAACAAGGTTCGATTTCTCCTCTCGGATATACCATTCCATTGTGGAGTATACGGAGGAGTGAGTTGTGGGACTATCCCACACTCCTTTAGATAGTCATGAAACTCTTGGCTTAAGTATTCACCTCCTCGATCTGATCGAAGGATTTTGATACTTTTGCCAAGTTGGTTTTGTAGTTCATTCTTGAAAGCTTTGAACTTTTCAAAGGTTTAATGCTTGTGCTTCATTAGGTACACATACCCATATCTACTGAGATCATCAGTAAATGTAACGAAGTACTGAAAACCACCTCTAGCTTGTGTACTTATTGGCCCACATACATCACTATGTATTAGTCCCAATAAAACATTTGCCCTTTCAACATGTCCTTTGAAAGGGGCTTTAGTCATCTTGCCCATTAAACAAGACTCGCATGTTTCATATGATTCAAAATCAAATGAATCTAATATTCCATCCTTATGAAGTTTAGATATGCGATTCTCGTTTATGTGGCCCAAGCGACAATGCCAGAGATAAGTCGGATTACAATCATTATTTTTAATCCTTTTAGTATTTATGTTATAGACAGGCATATCAAGATTTAATAAATAAAGACCATTCACCATTTCTGCACTAGCATAAAACATATCATTTAAATAAATGGAACAACAGTTGTCCTTTATAATAAATGAAAATCCACACTTGTCCAAACAAGAAATATAAATAATGTTTTTGGTAATTGAGGGAACAAAATAACAATCTTTTAAAATCAACGATAAACCAGAAGGCAAAGATAAATGATAATCCCCTACAGCTAATGCAGCAACTCTTGCTCCATTTCCAACTCGGAGATCAACTTCGCCTTTTGCCAACAATCTACTCTTTTTGAGGTCCTGCACATTTACACAAATGTGAGATGCACATCCAGTATCTAATACCCAAGATGAAGAAGTAGATAAATTGACTTCTATAACAAAAATACCTGAAGTGGAAGTCAGACTTCCCTTCTTGAGATCCTCCAGATATACTTTGCAATTCCTTTTCCAATGACCGGTCTCACCGCAATGGAAACAGTTTCCTTCCTTTGCTATCCCTCCCTTTGGCTTCAGTGCATAAGACTTTGGCTCAGATTTAACAAAGACCTTCTTTGCTTTTTTATTGCCTTTAGATTTGGCATTTCCTTTGCCCTTATTCACAATAAGAACATTTGTGGCCTTAGTCTTCTTTGTATTCGCTTCATATGTTCTCAACATACCAAGCAATTGTGGTAGAGTCTTTTCCATGTCAGTCATATTGTAATTTACTACAAATTGACTGAAGCTCTCAGGCAACGATTGCAAGATCACATCGGTGGCCAACTCTTGGTCCAATGGAAAACCCAGCTTCTCCAGATTCTCAATGTACCCAATCATCTTGAGTACATGAGTTCCAACTAGGCTTCCCTCTACCATCCTGCACTGGAACAACGCTTTAGAGACGTCATACCTCTCTTGTCTAGCTTGCTGTTGGTACAATTGCTTTAAGTGTTCGATCATATCGAACGCCTCCATTTCCTAATGTTGCTTCTGAAGCTCAGAGTTCATGGTGGCAAGCATAAGGCAGCCAACATCAAGTGCGTCATTCTGATGCTTCATGTAAGCATCTTTATCGGCTCTAGTAGCCGTCAGGGGAGGTTCCTCAACAGGTAAGGGTTCCTCTAGGACATATTGTTTCTTTTCTTGCTTGAGGACTATCCTCAGATTCCTATACCAGTCTAGAAAATTTGTCCCATTTAATTTATCCTTCTCAAGGACCGATCGCAGTGATAATGTGCTTGTTGTATTGTTAGTTGCCTACAATATAAATATGCAAAATAAGTTTATGATTTAATCATTTAACATGGTCTTATATTAAATGATACTCCCACTATTTTGTTTAAAAATATCAACCCTCGAAACTTTTAGTGGGCCAAGATCCATGTTTCGCCTAATCTTGAGTTAGCTTTGGCTAATCGCCCAAGACTCGGTTATTTAGGTAGACAACACTTTGTCAATTTCATCACATGTAATTCTTGGATAGTTGGACGAACAACGCTTTGTTCAATTCATCAAATGAATTATTATCCAACCCATGCCTCTAGGTTCCCAATCCTATTGAGATAACCTAGTTAAGTCGTACCCAATTTAAAGTATAACGGATATCACTTTTATCCTTTCGCGCCTTACTAAGATTGCCACGGTGCTTTGCTTTGGCAAACCCACACATGTACAATCGAAGTTTTTGACGAGTACTTTTAATTTTGGAAGGCATCTAAAACTTAATATTTTAGAGGGATTTATTGATCTCATGATTAGTATGATAATTTAAAATATGTCCACTACATATAGGTGTATACATATCTACATATATGTGAAATACAATTATCAATCTAAAACATAAGATAAATCATGCATCAACATACATAATTAAAACGTGACATGATTATAGCCCCTACTAGCGATTTTCTCAAGCCAATGAGAAAATCCTAAGAGTCAACCTAAGGTAACTTCACAAGCTCCTTCCTTTGGCTCCTGTTTGTGAATGGCCTCCTCATCCCGGCACGATGCTCCATCTTCATTGATCACCATCAACAAATAAACTACACTATTTACAAGATATAGAATTCCTCGATTCACATTCGAGGGGAACATAGGGGAGGGATAACATTTAGAATAAAATAGAGAAGGCACGACACGCAGGTCGTATTATAAATTACAAACATACACAAATCCTATCTAATAGGTCAAAGGGCTATAACCATGCACCATGCTCAAACAACACATAAAACATGCTTTAACATTTAATTAATTAAATTCTAAACAATTTAAAATTTAATTCTAATTAAAACTGTAAAATAATTTTTGAAAAATTATCGTACGCTCGGGACATCACATGCCACGAACTTAAGCGACTAAGCCACGAACCACCATGGTTCGAACCAACCAAACACCACGGCTAGACCAATTATGGGCCTAGGGTTCGAAACCCTAGCCCATGGCCGAACCATTGACCGAGCGGCGGCGGCGCTAGGGTCTAAACCTAGCCGCCTTGATCCTTGTGTTTCCATCGAGCCAACTTGTTCGAAACGCCGGAATTCATGAGCCACGAATCATGGTCAGGCCATGCACGGTGGTGGCTCAACCATCTCGAGCCAAGGGTTCGAAAACCCTAGCTCTCACGTGGTGAAGCCACTTATCCATGCATGCGTGAACTATTATCGATCCAAAGAGTTCAAAACTCATCCATGTCTCGAAACCTCCATGCATGAACATGAGCCACAACGACTAGTCCATCTCGAGCATAGGAGTCCGAAACCCCTAGCCCTCACGTGGCTAAGCCGTGGGTCAAATGCATAGGTGGTGGCCGAAAACAACTTGTTACGGGTTCGATTGTTCGCTTCGTGTATCGTATACATCAAACATCATTATATCAAATATAATTTCATGATAATTTTACAAACTTAATATTAACATATCATATATGTTCATACAGTTTTAAATAGCATGCAATAATAGTTCTAATATGATTAAAACAATTTAATCACATAAATCCGATATGAGCCTTGTACACGGCTCTGATACCACTGTAAGTAATCCATCATGCATAGCAACGCAGCGGAATAAAAAAAAATTATGGATTACAAGACACCGGATCTATACATAGGTTATCATATCGGATAAAGGATTTACAAAAGTCTCACCCTTGTAGCGTGTTTGAGCAGGTTCCACGGAGCACCACGTCCAACGATCCCGAGTCACGAGCAACACCTCCAAGGTCTTCCCTCAACGGTATCCACACGATTAAACGAACAACGGACGTTCAAGAACAAGTTGCTAGACTTATTCTTGAACCAAAACTCAACTCTCGGTTCAAAACCGATTAACAACTGCCTAACACCACCAAGAAGGAGTCGACGGCGGCCGTGAAGGTGGCGGCCGTGAACCTTCGTGAATGAGAGGAGGCCGAGAGCTTGAGAGAGGTGGCTAGGTTTTGATATCAAGGAATGAATTAACAAATAATCACCTTGTTATTATTATATATGATTTAATTAAAGGCTTTCACAAAGCCTCATGGGCCCAAACCCATGATTTAATTAAATCCTTATAATCATTTAATTAAGACTCTTCTTAATTAATTAATTCATCCAATGAATTTAGTTCCCTTTATCGATTTAATCTTTTGTGTGACCCGATAGGATCTTGTAATGTTGGCAGTGACATAAAATCTCATTTTACGTTACATGCAAGGAGCGGTGTCTAGCAACACATCAAGGCTACCCAAATTACAAGAATGTCAATGACTCGACATAACCTTTAGAACTTGTGATAATATTAACCATGTAACTTAATCCCTTTGTCCTTTGTGTTTAGATTGAACACGAGTCATGGAATAGTCATACTCATATATTCAATCTCTATTTCTTGATCCCCAAGTAGAACTAGAATAAACGAATAAGCTCGATATCTCATATCGACTCATTCGAGCATGACCATGCATTTTAGTTCTCACTTGATCAAGGGCCAAACACATCTTCTGTTATATAGGAGGGACAAATCCTATCTCGATCAGTCAACATCCCTCTACATAATTCGTAGTGTATCCAATAGTCGCCTTTATAGTTTACCCTGTTACGGGTAACGTTTGACAATATCAAGATACATAACTCCTTATGTTGGGATCTCTGATGATCACAAGTCGTAAGGATTACATACATTATTATCACTATGAGAATTGCTTATGACACTCATATAACTATCCATGTAGCATTCTCATGGTGGGTCTGTCCAGTACATCGTTCTCTAACATGTACCCATGTGTTGATTTGATATCTCATATCAATGAACAATTCATCAATCAACACATACTAGTCTCTACGTATTATCATTATCCCTATTCATGATAATACTTGACTAGGGACAATGTTTAAGAATAATACAATATTATTCTAAGGACATTAACATATATATTAATTCACATTGCACAGTTAAACGAATAATATATAATAATGAATTGCCATTCATAAAATCATAAACATTGTATGTGAAAACAATCATCCAATGACATGTCTTAGGGCATATCCCAACAATGTGTCGACAACGACACCAAGCGAATTCGAATCTTGGTTATCCATTGTTTACCCTTAGAATTACCCATTCTAATACAAAGATGACTATCGAATCAACTAACAACGAACCTCCTTATCCCACTGTGATGCCCGAAATAATTAATGATTATTCATTCGATTTAAATGTAGCATTTTAATAAAGTTTCAGGTTTAAATTATTGGACATCATATGTCGGCACTGAAATTTGAAATAAATAAATAAATAATTACGGGTTGAATTATACTATCAATTAAATTAAAAGGGATCCTTGCGATGATAAATTATGAGATAGTAATTGGAGGGTGGGGATTAAACCTAGTATTTAGATGAATTGGTATTTGAACAGTAGGGACTAAATATAACATAAGGGTTGAACACATCATCTCATTCCACATACTTACAAAAAAAACCGATCTCCCTTATCTCTCCCCACCTTCAAGTCGTCCACTTCTCTTCGCCGAAGAGAAGATTTCACCTTGGTTCTTGGCTCGATTTCTTGTGTAAAATCGTGTGGGTAAGATGCTATATGATACATTGGTCATTTATCCCTCATTGTGCATCGATTTTTCATGGAATTTTGGTGGTATTGGCTACGATTTTTGGGTTTTATTTTGGGGAAAATCATGCTACCATGTTTCAATATTGCTCTTAAATGTGCCTTTCTTGTGTTGAGCACTTTGTAGATGATTGTTACAAGAAGTGTGGTGTGTGCGTGTGGACGTGAAATGGTGGGATGTGCATGAGTTTTGTGCGATGTGTGTGTGTACTGCATGTGTGCAGTGTGTGTTTTATGTGTGTATCACTATTGTATACCCGCATATAGATAAATTTCAACACGTATTGGTTGGGTTTTCTTGGCCGAACCTTAGTGGTTGTGATGGACGAAACTAGGACTGAATTGGGGCTTGAAAAATCATGCTTATAAGGTGTTTGATAATATGCTTAAGTGGTGCTCAAGTGTTGGCCCAAAAACCCTATTAGTTGTGTAGTAGGAAAGTCTACTTTTTTGACTTATAACACTATTGTGTTTTGGTGAGTATTGCTCTGGTTTGAGACAAAGTTATAACTTCGAGCATGTGTCATTGTGGTGTGTTATAAACAAGTATTAAAGTGTATAGCGATGAATGATATGCTTAGATTTAAGTGTTTTTAGCTGTAATTTCTTTCCGTTTTTCGTACTTTTTCCTGGATGAAATTACGTTTTTTGGTATTTATTTCCTTGTTTCAGGAAAATAGGTCGGAAATGGAAGAAATGAGCTAAAATGAAGGAAACAGGTGAAATCGAGGCGAAAAAGTGAAGAATTCAGATTTTGCAAAATTTCGATCGATCGAGAATATGTACCGATCGATCGAGCCGGGCAGAGAGTTCAGCAACAATTTTATCGAAGGATCGATCGATCGGAACCAAAATCTCGATCGATCGATCGAGGCAGAAAGTTTTAAAGGCTGAAGTGAACAGTGCACCGATCGATCGAAAAATCTTTTCGATCGATCGATACGCGATTTTCTACAGATCTTATTTTCCAAATTTAACTTGATTCTCGGTGGATTTAAAAGGAGATCCTTTCCATATCATATCATATCATATCATATCAGAGAGGGAAGAGAGCCGATTTTCATCACCCGACAACCCTAGCCGCCGCCGAGAAGAAGCCGGGGAAAAGCCATCTTCCTCCGTTCTTCGTCCAAGCTTGAGCGAGCCATTTCCGGAGTGCAAGGAAGGAGCAAGAGAAGAGATTACGGTGCAACGCACGGATTCGTTCCAGTATTTATCGTATTTCTAAACTCGGATTTATTTGATTTTCATTTTCATTGGATGTTTTTGAGGTTGAGAAACAATTAAACGTCTTATTGATTTGTTTTGAATTGAATTGAGTTTATTTTATCGAGTTTGAGTATAATTGTGTTTGATTTATTGATTCGAATGTGTTTGAGTGGATTGATTTCTTATTGTTCATGAATTAAATGCTTATTAAGATAAAAGCCTAGCTAACTTTGATTGAATTCTGTGAGTTATAACCGAGATCGAGAGATAACGTTATAATACGCTACAGTAATTCATGATGTATGTTTAAGATTGAGATCGAGAGATAAAATCACATACGTGAGCACTTTGAATCGAGAGATTTAGAGTAACGAGGTTTTGAAGATTTATGCAATATCGGATTAGTAAATAAGTGAACGAGAGTTACTTGTTCTAATTTGATATTAGTTTCTATACAGCTCGAGAGAGTGTATTGAATAATAACGAAAACCTTTCACCTTAAGAATCAATTGTTTGTTAATTGCCTATTCAAACGAATCTTTGAAGATAACATAGTTGAACAAAGAGCTAGATAAATTTCTCGAGCGAAATTCGTTTGCATATCCGGAAGCCATTTATTTTATTTATTCTTGTTTTATTTGGATCTTGTAGTTCTAGAGTTGCATTAGTTTAATCTACCATTCTTTTTAATCGTAGGCTAAATATACTTTTACTAGTTTTATTTGGTACTTATACGTTAGTCCCTGTGGATTCGACAACCCTTACTTTCATTTAACTATACTAAAACTTGACAACCGTGCACTTGCGGTATAGAATCACGTTACACTCTGAGAAATCTTTTGTTTAAAAATATCGCGGTCAAGTTTTTGGCGCCGTTGCCGGGGACTAATCTGTATAATATCATACGAGATTAGTTATCTGTAATTTAGCCAATTTGTATTATTTCGTTTTTATTTTTCTTTTTCGTTTTCGTTAGTTGATTTTGTTCTTGATTTTTGTATTTTTGTTGTTGTCTCCTTTTGTCTGATCCAGTACAGGAACCATTTCTCTAGTGCATGCTCAGAAGAGAGGAGCCCATTCTCGAGCCATTTGATCCTGAAATAGAGAGAACTCTACTTAGAAGACTACGAGAAGCTCGAGCAATGGCCGACAATAACGAAGCACAGAACCCGAGATTGATGATGGACTTTGCACAGCCAACACTCCATGGATCTTTATCCAGCATTACTAAGCCGACAATCCAGGCAAATAATTTCGAGATCAAACCTGCAATTATCCAAATGATACAGCACTCTGTAATGTTTGGGGGAGCTGCCACGGACGATCCAAACACTCACATCTCCAACTTCTTGGAGATCTGTGACACGTTTAAACATAATGGCGTCTCCGACGATGCCATCAGGTTAAGGCTCTTCCCTTTTTCATTGAGAGACAAAGCTAAATCTTGGTTAAATTCCTGCAGGATCGATTACAACATGGGAAGGGATGACCAAAGCTTTCTTATCGAAGTACTTTCCTCCCTCCAAGACGGCAAAGATGCGGAATGATATCACTACGTTCGGGCAATTCGATCCCGAGAGTTTATACGAGGCTTGGGATCGTTTCAAAGATTTATTGAGGAGATGCCCACATCACGGTCTACCCATCTGGCTGCAGGTACAAACTTTTTACAATGGTTTGTTTTCTGCTAACCAATCAATGATAGATGCAGCATCTGGGGGATCGATCATGGGGAAGACACCGGAAGAGGCGTATAACTTATTGGAGGAAATGGCGTCCAATAGCTATCAGTGGCAATCGGAAAGGAACACGCCACAGAAACCAATGGGAGTCCATCAAGTGGATGAGATTACTGCTATTTCGGCTCAGTTGGAAGCTATGAACCGGAAGATAGATAGCATGGGTGCAGCAGCGATGCAAGCTCAAGCTGTCTTCTGTGATTTATGTGGAGGCGGTCATCCGAGCATTGAATGCCAGGAAGGTAACCAATTTAATCAACCTACTGAAGCTGTAAATTTCATAGGGAACAGGCAGCAGAACAATCCATATTCGAACTCATACAACCCGGGGTGGAGGAACCACCCAAATCTGAGGTGGTCAAACCAAGAGAATGTGTTGAATCCACAACCACAGTCGGGGTTCACACAAAAACCGAGTATGGAGGAGCTGATGGCAAAACTGATTTCGTCAACTGAGGTGAGGATGCAGAATCAGGATGCATCGATTAAGAACCTGGAAGTGCAGATAGGGCAGCTGGCCACGTTGATTTCTGGAAGGACGCAAGGTACACTCCCGAGTGATTCTGTGAAGAATCCAAAGGAGCAATCAAGTTAACAGACGAGGTGGTGACAGTCCAGCTTGGGACTATAAATTAAGAACTTTCTTCCCTTTCCTCTTTGTGGTTTAGTTGTTTTTAATTTGTTTTTAGATGTTTTGTGAATGAATCCGTGTGATTTTTGTTGCAGGTGTAAAAACAAGATCAAAAAAAGATGTAGGCGAAGCAACCCGAGAGGAAAAAAATTTCGAAAAAAATTGATTTTGGTATTCTGGTGCTGGCGATCGATCGAGAAAAAAAAATCTCGATCGATCGCCCAGAAATTTTAAAAGCAAAAGAGACACACTGCCTCGATCGATCGAGAGAAATTTTTTTAAAAAAATAGGGCACCGAAGAGCATTCTGCACAACACAGAAACTTTTTCCTCTCCTCTTCAGCAAAGAACCAAATCGCCTCATCCAATCTCTCATCCATATTTTCTCCAATTTTCAAATTACTTCAAATCTTTGAAGTAAGAATTGTTTCTGATGAGATTTAATTGCAGATCTGAAGTATTGCAACCTAAATTGGGTAGAATTGCATCCAAAAGAGAATTCCACGCCAAGTGCCAAATTCATAAAAGATCAGATTTTTCTTGGTAATTGGTTTTCAATTTCATATCTTTTCATCCTTTGGTGCAATTTCTTTGTTGTAATTGAATTGGGTTAAGAAGAATCAAAGTTTGGGGGAATCGTTGTTGTGTTGCGGGGTGTTGGTATTGCTGTGTTCTGGGTGTGGTGTTTTGTTGCAGTTAAGCGAAATAATTGAGAACAACTTAGCAAGAAAATGGCTCCAAGAAAGAGGTCAAAGCAGGCAGAGGCCTCACAGAAACAAAAGCAGGCGGAGGCCACCACTTTGGAGCAAGTGCATGACGAACAGAAGTTTGAAAATGCTACAGCAGCTGAGTTGTATCCCGGTTATCACAAGAAACCCCTCAGTCGTGAAAGGGGCATGAGTATGGACAAGATTGAATGTCCTGTCATAAGGGCAGTAAGGCGACGAGGGTGGTTTCAGTTTGCTCAAACACCAATTGATGATGTGGTTCCGCTGGTGAGGGAATTCTACACGAATCTCCGAGTTATCCCACCAGGACGGAGAGCAAATGTTTTTGTCCGAGGGAAAACTGTGCTGGTTGATCAGGCAACAATCAATAATGTTTACCGGATGCCATTCATACAGAACTGTGCGTACCAATCCTTCCGAAAGAGTATGATCAATTATGATAACGTACTCGCAGTTATTGGCATGCCGGGAGTAGATTGGCAGCGGAATGATAAGGGAGAGGCATAGGTGGTTCTCAAGAAGCATTTGACACCAGAGTCCCAAGCATGGTTCTCATTTGTCGCCTCACGGGTCATGCCCTCGATCCACACTTCTGAGGTGACAAAGGACAGAGCGGCCCTGGTATTTGCCATTCTCACAGGGCAGGACGTGGATTTGGGCGAGATTATTAGTAATCATATCCATGAGATCGGTAGCAACCCACCTACCTCCGCACTACCGTTTCCATCTACCATTACTGCTTTATGTCAGAGATGCGGAGTGCAAGGGGGGGAAGACGAGGAGTTACTTCCACCGAAGACCCCGATTGTTGTTGATGGTCCACCACCACCTACAGGCCGAAGAAGGGCTGAGCCACGACCCTCGGACACCGGACATGCCGGAGCATCATCATCCTCTGCTGCAGTGCGTACACGCATCACTTTGGACTCCCTTCACAGGAATCTCCAAGACATTCGCCTGGAGCAGCAGAGCATCCATAGCATGCAGCGGGACATACACATCATGTAGAGAGCATTGCAGTTGGACCATGAGCAGGTAGCTCAGTGTCAGATGGAGTTCATGCACTACCAGAGTGCATGGAACACTGCCATGGCCCAGGGCTTCCCAGGATTCCAGTTCCCGCCAGAGCCACACTTCGCACCATATCAGCCGCATGCACCCCCACCTACTGAGTACCCACCATTTCCGCCATACCAGGGCGAGGAGCGTCACTACCCAGTTCCCCCTCCGAAGCATGATGAGGACGACGATCAGTGACGATCGTCATCATGGTATGTGTTTTACCTTTACGCTTATTTGTCTTGTACATTGAGGGCAATGCACATATTAAGTTTGGGGGTGGGGGGGGGGGGGGGGGGGGTGGTTGTTATATTTGTGTATATTTGTAGTTTTTGCATTTCTGCTTCTTCTCTTGTTTCTTTTCTTGCATGACTGCACTTTT
The DNA here is from genome assembly GCA_907163345.1 of Haberlea rhodopensis. Taxonomy (NCBI): domain Eukaryota; kingdom Viridiplantae; phylum Streptophyta; class Magnoliopsida; order Lamiales; family Gesneriaceae; genus Haberlea; species Haberlea rhodopensis. The sequence goes on from CAJQUN010000057.1 coordinate 622,984, forward strand.
ATGAGACTAAATCGTCCTTGAGCACTATCAACAAATTTTTTTTTAGAAAATGAGTCAATACTTGAGAAATGATGAGTTGGATTTGCAACGGTAATAAATGATGAAATTAATCCCCATCTGGATAGGAGTCATGAAAATTTTGAACTTGTTTGTATATATCCTTTGTTGAGCTTATGTCAAAATTGAGGAATAGTTTGAGCACGATTTCAGTCATGATTGAGTGAAGTATGTATTGAATAAAGTGAAAAGTTGTGTTAACTATGATTAGTCTTGAGCATCTTAGAAAACTCTACAATTTATTTGAAAGCACTTTGAGGCGAAATTCTATAATTAGGAACTTGACTTGGAGATGATTTACGCGATCTTTGGACCATTTGTGCCTTTCAAGCTTACCTTGTCTACATCATTCCTTAGTGTCCCCTCTTGAGCCTTATGGTATATGCATTGCATATAATTAGACCCCCACTCGACATTTTTGGCTAACTCATTATACCTACATTGGATTGAGCCTAAAGAAAAAAAATTTTATCCGTCCCTAAGGGAGTATAATGAATCTCATTCATTGCACTGAATTGTATATGTAGATGAGTTCATTGTGAAAAACAAAATGAACAAAGGAATGAACAATAAGAAAAGATGTAGAGAAAAGCCTTGAAAAAAGTGAAAACATTCAAATAAGACCCAAAGTGGCCAATGCTAGAAAAAGTTGAAGAGAAGCTCAATATTGTGCGAACAAGTTTGAACTGATTCTACTATACTCTCTTCTTTGCATTCATCCTACCTTTTCTTTGGAGCCGACACCAAAAGGCCTAACGCTATAAGCTTTTAAAGACCTTCTGATCCAAGTCTAGGGAATGATTACATTAGTGGAGAAGTGCTGGATAGTAGATTTGTAGAATATTTCAAAGTAATCTTGACTTTGAGTTTTTATGGCACAGTTTGATCTTAAAGATATGATTATACCTCATGAGTGACAATAGCACACACGCACGTTCCGATGTTGCGATGTATTGTTTAGCTTAGGAGAAAACGCTTCCTGTTGAACTTTGAATGACTCTTATTGATGTGTAAGTAGGATTTCTGAGCTTTTACCTTGAGTTGTAAAGATGATTCATTCAAAGTACTAAGTTTAAGTCTACTTTCTGAGGTTATTGCTTGCTCGAGGACGATCAAGTCCAAGTTTGGGGGAGTTGATAGGCTTAGATTGTAAGTGTTTTTAGCTGTAATTTCTTTCCGTTTTTCGTACTTTTTCCTGGATGAAATTACGCTTTTTGGTATTTATTTGCTTGTTTCAGGAAAATAGGTCGGAAATAGAAGAAATGAGCTAAAATGAAGGAAATGGGTGAAATCTAGGCGAAAAAGTGAAAAATTCAGATTTTGCAAAATTCCGATCGATCGAGAATATGTACCGATCGATCGAGCCGGGCAGAGAGTTCAGCAACAATTTTATCGAAGGATCGATCGATCGGAACCAAAATCTCGATCGATCGATTGAGGCAGAAAGTTTTAAAGGCTGAAGTGAACAGTGCACCGATCGATCGAAATATCTTTTCGATACACGATTTTCTGCAAATCTTATTTTCCAAATTTAACTTGATTCTCGGTGGATTTAAAAGGAGATCCTTTCCATATCATATCATATCATATCATATCATATCATATCATATCAGAGAGGGAAGAGAGCCGATTTTCATCACCCGACAACCCTAGCCGCCACCGAGAAGAAGCCGGGGAAAAGCCATCTTCCTCCGTTCTTCGTCCAAGCTTGAGCGAGCCATTTCCGGAGTGCAAGGAAGGAGCAAGAGAAGAGATTACGGTGCAACGCACGGATTCGTTCCAGCATTTATCGTATTTCTAAACTCGGATTTATTTGATTTTCATTTTCATTTGATGTTTTTGAGGTTGAGAAACAATTAAACGTCTTATTGATTTGTTTTGAATTGAATTGAGTTTATATTATCGAGTTTGAGTATAATTGTGTTTGATTTATTGATTCGAATGTGTTTTAGTGGATTGATTTCTTATTGTTCATGAATTAAATACGTATTAAGATAAAAGCCTAGCTAACTTTGATTGAATTCTGTGAGTTATAACCGAGATCGAGAGATAACGTTATAATACGCTACAGTAATTCATGATGTATGTTTAAGATTGAGATCGAGAGATAAAAATCACATACGTGAGCACTTTGAATCGAGAGATTTAGAGTAACGAGGTTTTGAAGATTTATGCAATATCGGATTAGTAAATAAGTGAACGAGAGTTACTTGTTCTAATTTGATATTAGTTTCTATACAGCTCGAGAGAGTGTATTGAATAATAACGAAAACCTTTCACCTTAAGAATCAATTGTTTGTTAATTGCCTATTCAAACGAATCTTTGAAGATAACATAGTTGAACAAAGAGCTAGATAAATTTCTCGAGCGAAATTCCTTTGCATATCCGGAAGCCATTTATTTTATTTATTCTTGTTTTATTTGGGTCTTGTAGTTCTAGAGTTGCATTAGTTTAATCTACCCTTCTTTTTAATCGTAGGCTAAATATAATTTTACTAGTTTTATTTGGTACTTATACGTTAGTCCCTGTAGATTCGACAACCCTTACTTTCATTTAACTATACTAAAACTTGACAACCGTGCACTTGCGGTATAGAATCGCGTTACACTCTGAGAAATCTTTTGTTTAAAAATATTGCGGTCAATGAATATGCTTGAATATGTACCATAGCACGAGTTGATGATTTATATCACTTTATTGAGTTATTGATGATTATATTGAGTTGTTGAACTTTCTCAGTGCCACCTCAGATCTCAGGGCAAAGAGGAAGGTAGCTTAACTACTGACGATAAGGTATGTAGCGACGTACGGGCAGATATACATATTATGGAGTAATTACATATTCATATGCATGTCAAGATAGAACGTAAAAAAGGGATATGTGTGTTGAGTATGATATATGTGGTATGGTGGATACGTGATTGTACGTGATCCAAATATATGAGTAAAGAAAAGAATATGTATATATATATATATATATATATATATATATATATATATATATATATATATGTGTGTGTGTGTGTGTGGTATGAGTGATACGTTGTTGTACGTGATCCGAGCACACGGGTTGAGTATTGATGCCTTGGGCATGATCAATATGAGAAAGTGTTGAGAATGAGATAGATTGATAGGCAGGATTGCGTTGATATTATGTACATATATATGTGGTATGAGGGATACATAGTTGTACGTGATCCGAGCATACGAGTTGAGTATTGATGCCTTGGGCATGATCAATATGAGAAAGTGTTGATAATGAGATAGATTGATAGGCAGGATTGCGATGATATGAAATTATTTACGATTAAGCAAATAATAGATTTGGTTGCATTGAATTTATCGTGTCGATGAGTATCATATTTTATATCGAATACTGAACTTGAATGTTATGAAAGTGTGTGAGTTTGGAACAAGAACAGTGCGTGGAAGCTATACATATTCAGAATTGTACAGAGAGTATATTTTTATAGATTTTCAATAATCTTAAATTGTGATATTTGATCTTATCATGATCTTTATGCATGGTTATGAATATGAGTATTGTGATAGTGGATGTTCACCCTGTGTGGGGGCTGTTTCTGTTGAAACAGGTACCACAGATACAAAGTTATTTTGGAGTAGCAAGCTCAAGCTTGGTTGGATAATATTGCTTCCGGAAGCGTAGTATGAGAGTGGGTAAATGGTATACATTATTTATGTAATTAGATGGGCATTCATTATTCGTGGCTCGCCTGTGAGCGCCTAGATGCCTGTATATGGTCTGTATGCATAATTCGAAATTCCTTCTTATATTTTGGTGTTAGATATATTTTAGTTTGGAGAGATATGGTGCATTATGAACTGAGTAGATGAACGATACATTATTATTGTGATTATTGGAGACTAGATTATTGCCTCTTTGTTGATTTTTTTGGGAAGTCAAGTTTACGGGGAGACTCTGCCCAATTTTTTAGAAAATCCCACACAGTAATTATGAAGCTTGTACTGGGAGTTTTAAAGACTGATCAGTTGTTGTATATGTGATGTCATAATTTCATTATTGACATGATGGGACGTTGGGGTCCTACATTAGTGGTATCAGAGTCAGGTTAGCTCTTTGGGCAGTTTGAGGGCCTAAGAGTATGTTGAGAGGATTGTATAACACATACTTATACGCATAATTGTGGTTTTCTTTCATTGTGACGTGACGTCTGCATTTTTATGTGCATTTTATGATATAATGCAATGAAACTTTGTGTTATTGCTAACATTTGCGGTTGCAGAATCAGTTATATATTATGAGGAATAACGGCTGATGCCGGTGAAGATATCTATCAACGACGATGTTTTTGAAAAGCTAGTGAGTCTGCTAACCCGTTTTATGATATATCACTGAATTGATTGATGTGAAAATAAAAATGAAAATGTATTGTGAGATGCATGATGAACGACATGCCATGCTGACGGTAATTAGTGTCAATGGTAATTGGATGTTATTGCTAGTAAAGGAATAAATGCGTTTTATTGAGTTAAGTTTTGTGTACATGTTATGTATATATATGTACAGTGCTGAGGAATTTGGTTTTGTAGGGGAATCAGAAAATGGGAAACGAGATACAATATCCGGGGACAAAATAAATAGACTATGTGATGATTGGGTTTGTGTATGTCATAAATGTGATGACACAGGTACGTGACAATGTACTAATACTAGCTCAAAGTATCCATGTATACTGTATTATGTATTGATGATGTACCTATGCCCTCATGAGTATTTTTGACTATGAATATGATAATGAGGTTTTCGGTGCAGAATTTTATCAATAGCGCTATTGGTGATTGACAATTCTCGTGGAGGGTGATTTGGTATTGAATAACCGTGACAGAGGCCACTGTTGAGTGTGCGATGTGATTGGGTCGCCACTGACGAGTGTGTGATGTGCTAGTGTAGCCACAGACAAGTGTGAGATGTGACAAGGTCGTCGCTGACGAGCAAGCGATGTGTTATTGGGTCGATGCTAGAGAGAGCATGCGACATATTTATTTATTGTCAGGGTCGATGCTAGAGAGAGCATGCGACTTGTATATTGTCAGCGTCGATGCTAGAGAGAGCATGCGATGTATTTATTGTCTGGGTCGATGCTAGAGAGAGCATGCAACGTGTATATTGTCAGGGTCGATGCTAGAAAGAGCATGCGGCGTGTATATTGTCAGGGTCGATGCTAGAGAGAGCATGCGACTTGTATATTGTCAGGGACGATGCTAGAGAGAGCATGCGACATGTACATTGTTAGGGTTGATGCTAGAGAGAGAATGTGGCATATTTATTTATTGTCAGGGTCGATGCTAGAGAGAACATGCAACATGTATATTGTCAGCGTCGCTGCTAGAGAGAGTGCGATGTATTTATTGTCAGGGTCGATGCTAGAGAGAGCATGCGACGTGTATATTCTCAGGGTCGATGCTAGAAAGAGCATGCGACGTGTATTTTGTCAGGGTCGATGCTAGAGAGAGCATGCGACGTATTTATTTATTGTCAGGGTTGATGCTAGAGAGATCATGTGACGTGTATATTGTCACCATCGATGCTAGAGAGAGCATGTGATGTATTTATTGTCAGGGTCGATGCTAGAGAGAGCATGAGACGTGTATATTGTCAGGGTCGATGCTAGAGAGAGCTTGCGACGTATTTATTTATTTTCAGGGTCGATGCTAGAGAGAGCATGCGACTTATATATTGTCAGGCTCGATGCTAGGGAAAGCATGCGACATATTTATTGTTGGGGTCGATGCTAGGGAGAGCATCGACGTAGTTATTGTCAGGGTCGATGCTAAAGATAGCGGGAGATGCATTTGTTATCAGAGTCGACGCTAGATAGAGCGTGCGACATGATTATTGTCAGGATCGACGCTAATGAGAGCGTGCAATGTATTATATGTGCCTCCACTATAGAGGGAGAGTGATGAATATATGTTGATTTAATTTGTCCTTGTTGATTTAACATATTGTGATGATCAAATGTACAGGTGAAAGTAATCATGGAGAGAGAGAGATGGAGATACATTATTGTTTTCTTTCATTTTTATGGCAGTGGTGATGCAACAACGGGGTATAATTGACACCGATATACCGGTGACATCTATTAGTGAGATGATGGTATGATTATGTGGTGGATATTATGATGCATGTAATGTATAAACAGGCATTGATATTTGTCTTGTGATTATGATATATGGGAATAGAATATTTGCCACTCATATGGCGAAGCGATGGTTATGCCGCTGTTATATCGAAGCGAGGAGTATTGATTGTGTACCCCATTGGGCGATGGGTATTGTGTACCGCCATTGAGCGATGCGTATTGTGTACCACCATTGGGTGATGAGTATTGTGTACCGCGTGGGGCGATGAGTATTATGTACCGCCGTAGTGAAATTAGTATTGTTATACTGCTCTTGTGTTAGCAATGTATATTGATAATGTGTTGATTGCAAGTGGCGATGAACGTCGTGTTATTGTTTTTCCTTGGGTACATGAGATGTAGGCCCAATAGGATATTTGAATGTTCCAGGGGAAAGAGGAATTGAGGTAAACCATTTCATTTGGTTTGACATGTGAATATATGTTGAATTACATTATCTCAGTTGAGTTATATTGTATTATGAGAATCGAGTATATAAAGGAAATACTGCAGAATAAGATTAAAAATGAAACATATTATTGCTATGTTCATTTGGATATTGTTGCAGTAACGAAACGGGGCGAGGTGTAACCATTGTGGTAACGGTATAATCATGCTGATATGAGTTAATGAGTATGCATGAGATGACATGGAACGTCATTGGATGACGTGTGATCACTATGAATGTCATGTCTGGACATGTGATCATTGTGAACATCACGGGTTGACGTGGAACTATCGTGAATGTCATGAATAAGTATGAGATTGTGACGTTCTTCTCCGATGTATAATAACGGTAATGATAAATGATCATGTGATTATTAACGACGAGTTAGACATGATGTGTCAAACAAAATAATAATGTCATTATGAGAATACTTGTGATATATGAACATTCACGATTAAATGATTTAGTATGTTTTGACATTGAATTAGTAACTGAAAGGCATGTAAATGATTACATATGCATGTAGTAATTACTAACGGATGTTCTAGTAATTGCTTGGCAACATATATTGGTTAGCTGATGGTATACGATGAGACTGATGCATAAGAAGTCATGAATACATACTACATTGTGATGCGTTGTCCATTCTGGTTAAAATTTGAGATCATTTGGATTTGAAATGAGCGAGATATGCTCATTGTACTAAGTAGTGCCAGATTCGACTCTCCATGTACTGTAAATGCACATGCAGTGTGGATTTTTGAACTTTTGACAAATTTAATGTTTGTATTTGATGTTGGTTTTAAAATGAAATAGGTATTTGAATTCTCTTGAATTTTAAAAAAAAATAGGACTAAATTCGGACTTATTTTGAATTAGTTATGAATTTTATACTTTAAGTGCTCAATTTATGTCCTGCATGTGGGCGAAAATGCCATGCAGTGTGTTCTTCGGGTTCCTGAGCATTTTTGGCTAGGAAATCCTTAAAATTTCCAGAAATACGTATTTTAGTATTTTGAGTTGGTTGTCTTTTGCCACTAAAATCACTCGATTTGGATTTGAAATGAAAATGTTATAGCATTTTTACTAACACTGCTCAAGCTGGAAAATACATTTTTAAATGCTAAGATTTTAGTGTTCAAATCCCACTTAGATGGTCGAACCAGCTTGGAAACTTAATAAATGAAATGTAATATTTTGAGTTTTTTAACTTTGATAACTGGAATTGAGTCGTTTTGATGTCTTATGGAATTTTAGCGATTTTTCTACGAAAATGGGTCAAGCTGAAAAGTAAGAAAATCATTAAGGGTCATATTTTTAAGTTGCATTTGATTCAATGCACTATTTGAACACTTATTGTCATTTTGGAATTTTCTTACTAGTTTAATAGATTCCGGTGTTGACTCGAGAAGTCTCGGTAGATTAGCTTGGGACGAGGTACGTTGAAATGAGTTGTATCATGACGTCTAGCAAAGGCGTGCAATGATACTATTGTATGACCTTTTATGCCATTACTTGATTTATATGAATTAATTGTCACTATATGATTTCTTATGTGACTATATGATATGATGAATGTCTTGGAATACACGATATGTGAAATTACATGAGATTGCATGATATATTTGATTTAGACATGAGGGATGGACGAGCACAACACATGATGAGTCTCCTAGCGCAATGTGCGTGTGCTGTCACCCTCTGCTCGAGCTGACATTATTTGATGATACCTTCCTTTGGACTCCGATATTTGCTATCTTGAGATTCGATTCTTTAAACCCATTCATACATAGCATTCATACATTGTATGCATTGCATGATACTTTGTCATACTTGACATGATCTATTTATTTCTCGTACTGGGTTCTGACACCCATAGTGGGGGGCTGTCATGTCTTTGTTGTATGGGCATGACATGTGGTACATGTGGACGTACTAAGGATGCTCGAGATGAAACATCGATGAATACCAGAGCTCCTTGAGAGCGAGCTCAGGTTTATGTTTTATGTTTTGAGTCCAGTAGTTGTTAGAGTATTTTGACTTATGTTTTAAATTTACCAGGGTATGCCCCGAGTATCTGTATTTTAATTATTCTACTATCGGTTGATGTTAGTCATCGACCTCAAGGAACGTAGTGACGTACGAGCAGATATGATATGAGGTAAATTGATGATTATGCACTTATGAGATGTCGATCTATGAACGATGATACATAAGTATATGGAGTTGAAATATGTGTTCGGTCTAAATGGTTGTGATATGTTGGATATTTAATTGTACATAATTCGGGTATTATATTGAGTTAATAACGGTAAATTATATAGTTGTTTAAGTTAACAATATAACCACAGTGGGTTCAAAGTGTCACTGTTGTAATTTAGAAGTGGTGAAAGTGCCGCTGGCAGTGGGGGACAAAGTGCCACTGTTGTAGTATAATCACAGTGGGGTCAAAGGGCCAATATTGTAGTATAATCACAGTGGGGTCATAGTGACACTGTTGTAATTTAGAACCAGGGTCAAAGTGTCACTGGCAGTGGGGACAAAGAGTCATTGTTGTAGTATAATCACAGTGGCGTCAAAGTGTCACTGTTGTCGTATAGTCACATTGAGGTCAAGTGTCACTGTTGTAATTTAGAAGCGGGGTCAAAGTGCCATTGGCAGTGGGGACAAAGTGCCACTATTGTAGTATAATCAAAGTGGGGACAAAGTGCCGCTGTTGTAATTTAGAAGCGGTGTCAAAGTGTCACTCGCAGTGGGGACAAAGTGACACTGTTGTTGTAAGTAGGGGTGTTTGTCAGACCGGGTCGATCCGGACCCGGTCCGAAATCGTACCTGTTAGTCCGGTCCGAAACCGGAACCGTACTAACCGGTTCCGGTCCGCCCCGGAATCGGTATAAAACCGGTCCGGGGCGGTTTCCTTAATTCCAAACCGGTAGCACCACCGGTTCCGGTGCTACCGGTTTGGAACCGATTCCGGAACCGAAAGCGGTTAGATTTAAAAAATAATAATAAATAAATACATTTTTTTTTATTCAGTATGGCCGTTGCCATGCTGAACGTTGGCAACGGCCAACGTTCAGTTTATTTAATTTTATTTTTTAAATTTTTTTTTTTTTGAAATCTATAAATATCCTCACAATTCATTCTTTTCCTCACAATTCATTCTTCTCACAATCCATTCTTCTTACAATTCTATACTTCAATATCATATTTTCCTCTCAATTGTGTTATCTACAATTTATATGTAATAATGACATCTTCATCTAGCAGCGGCGCTGGTCGTAGCCGGGGTCGTAGTCGGGGTCTCGTCCCGGGTCGTCTATCACTGAGTTCATCTTCGGCAATGAATTTGCCTGTACCAATACCTGAGTTAAATGAAAGTTATGATTTTTTTGCTGACCTCAATGTTGGTGGTTCCTCTATGAATGTCGAACCGCAATAACCCGAACAACCTGTCGAACCTCCTGCTGCCCAAGCCCAAGAGAGACAACAAGTGGAGTCATCCGGAGCCACTACAGTAGCGAGTAGACAAACGACTCATGCCAAAAGAAGTAAGATATGGGATCACTTTGAACTCGGTCAAAAAGAAGGTACTAATGAATCTGTTACAATATGTAAATTATGTAAAATGCAGTATTCATATAAAGCTGGTGGTTCCAATGGAGGCACTGGAATATTTAAAAAAACACTTAATAAAAAAACATAATTTTGATGAGACAACATTACAACCATTAGGTCGAGAAGCAACACAAGCACAAATTAATGTTCTCACTGGCACGGATTTTATTTTAACTACTGAAATTAACCGTAGGTCACTTGTTAGATATGTGATTAGATGTGAACTACCTTTTATACAAGCTGAACATGCTGGTTTTTTTGAATTTGCTTCGTCTATACAACCCATGTTTAAACATATTTCCAGGCACACACTAAAAAGAAATTGTATGGACATATTTGTTGAATATAGAAATACATTGTTTCAACATCTTTCTAGTTTGCCTTGTAGGGTTAGCTTAACAACCGATATTTGGACAAATGTAAATTCAGATTCATATCTTGTTGTCACTTTGATCGCTATTATTTTAAACAGTATTTTCGAGTGTAGCGATTCTCTACCGCAAGTGCACGGTGTCAAGTTTTAATATAATGGTTTAAGAGTAAGGAGTGTCGTACCCACAGGGACTAGTAGCAATTACCACGATCGATTAGAATTTCTATATTTAACCTACGATTAAGGAATGATTATTAAACTAAATTGACTTAAGCACAAAAATTAACCTAAACAGCAGTGATGGATAATTGAAGAGAATTTATAAACGAATTATCAAGACGTCGGTTCACCCATGTAATCCCCCAAAAGTTGTCTATTAATTAAGATTTAATGTTCTATGTTCTAGGGTGACGAGTTTTCCTATTTCATTCGTTATACCTTGGTCCGGTTATAACAAGTCTAGCATTAATCTACAATAAACCACTCCCGTGTCTTTATCGAATGATTAATACCAAAAAACGCTTTTTGAAAACTACTAGCCTCCGATTTTGGTAAATCTATTGCTATCACACGTGTGCTAGATTTTACTTGGTCCGTCTCAACCTAAAACCCACGGCCTAATTTACTACGTCGTATCGTAATCTCCTATGGTCAATTCAATTACGATTACCAATATCATGCAAAAGGTAGCTAATCTTTTACAAGCATTAAAAACATAAATTATGCGCAAAGATCATAGAAATCAAATCAAAACCATTAATTAACTCAAGGGTTCAAACATGGGATCCCCTATGTCTTGACAAATATTCTAGCCAACAACCATAATCAAATTATAACGCAAAAACATGTCTTTAAACAAATTTAACATCACAATCTGATATAAAAAAATTAATCATGTTCAGAAATACTAAGATAACGAGGATGTCGCTCCGTGCGTCGCTCCGTTCTTTCGTTCCTTGCGTTGCTCTTGCTCTTCAATGAATTGTTGTATTACTTTGGATGGAGGAGAGGCTGCTAGGTTGTGGTAAATGTTGGCAAAAGTCCCTCAAAATTCGTCCCTAGGTCTGATATATAGGGCAACAATAATTGGGAAGGAGTCCCTCTTGAACCAAACATGGAAAGTCTTTAATTTTCCACACTCTTCGCGGCGATCGATCTTCGTTCTTCCGCGATCGATCTTCAATTTCTACTGGACGTGATAGTCAAAATAAACAAATCCACGATCGATCTTTGTCATTTGCCGATCGATCGCGGAAATCTGGCGATCGATCGCGGACCTCAAATCTCCAATCTTGCGATTCGGTCCCTCCTTTTCCAGATTTGCTCAGTTTTGTCATTTTTCAGCATTTTTAAGCCCATTTCATCCAGTTTTATGCATTTCGACATAGATTCCTGACATATACAAATATATACCAAAACGTGTAATATTTTCTAGTAATCACTACAAAAACACCCCTAATCATATATCAAATTAAGTGTAAAAATCACACTTATCAACTCCCCCAAGCTTAAGCTTGATCGTCTCGAGCAAGAAATAAAATCAAACAGTAGAGTTCAATTTTAAAGATTCAAGTAAACCACTTCGCAGTCAATCATGTAACTCAGACATCTCACTTACAGACGAACAAGAATCAATCAAAAAGTTTAACAAGTTGTTTTTCTCTTAGATCAAGCAACACGTCGCCAACTCAGAACGTGCGTGTGTGCTATTGTCACTTTCAAGTTTCATGCAATTTTCATAGATCAAATCATGCTAGTCAATGAAAAGTAAGATTATCATTGAGCACTCCAAAATCCTATTTTCAAACACTTCTCCACTAATGTAGTCACTCCCTAGACTTGGATCACTAGGTCTGTTTAAGCTTGTAGCGTTAGGCCTAGGTGTTTGGTTTCAAAGAAAGGATAGGATAGCACAAAGAAGAGAGTATAATCATGTAAATTTCACTTTTTAGCACAACTTGAGATTCTCTTCTTTTTCTTGTAGCCTTGGCCACTTTGGGTCTTAATTAGATATATATATTTTTTTTCAAGGCCTTATATATCTTTTTCTTTTCTCATTCATCAATTTTTTTTTTTCAATAATAAGCTCATCCAAATGTAGCAATTCATGTGCATATAATGAGAATCATTATATTCCCTTTAGGTAAGGATGAATTCTTTCAATTTAGGCTCATAAAGGTGGGTATAATGAGTTGCCAAAAAAAAAAAGTTGAATGGGGGCTAATAGTATGTTAAACACACTCCATTCTTATTCAATTATGCTCAAAATTGGATACTAGGGATTAATGTAAACATGGTAAGCTTGAAAGGCTCAAACGGTCCAAAGATCGCCTAGATCATCTCCTAATCAAGTTCATGACTATAAAATTTCGCCTTGAAGTGTCGTCATCAAATAGTTTCTAAGGTACTCTAAGATGCTCAAAAACAATTCATTAAGTTCACAAAAAATTTCACTATTACAAGTGCAATTCACAAGATTATGACTCAAATGTGCTCAAAATATTCATCATCTTTGACATGCTACTCAAAACAAGATATTCACAAACAAGTCTTACAATCATCAAAACTCAAGTTGACATGCATAGTGGGATTAATATCATCATGGAATAGAAACCACTACTATGATTCATTCTTATCTTACTAATTGAACTCAATTTCAAGAAATTTTTTTTTTTGATGCTCAATAAACGATCAATTTCCAAATAAGAAGCATGACACAGTAATGCACTCCCTCAAACTTAATTCATGCATTGTCCTCAATGTACTAGGCACGGAAAATAGGACAAAACATTTACCGTTGACAACGATCGTCAGTGATCGTTGTCCAATTCCTCATCAGCTCATGGGGCATAGTGTTGGAACACGTTACAGCTCGCATGGAATCTCGCCAAAATAAAAACAAAAACAAAACAAACCAAACCAAAATAAACAAAAATAAAGCAAAGGGTTAAGAAAGAGTTCTTGATTTATAGTCCCAAGCTGGACTTATCACCACATTTTCTCAAAGGTTGGGATGGTGTGTGGAGCATGAATCTCCGTAATCAACTGGGTAATGCCTCAACCTCTCATTATTAACGACATAAGTGCCTAGAATAGGATCACTTACCTTAATGGCTCCATGCGGGTATATCTTGGTAACAGTGAATGGTCCAACCCATGAAGCCTTTCGCTTGCTTTGGAGAATGCGAGGTGGTGGCGCTTTATGCAATTGCACTGTCTCTCCCTTCATGAATGTCCTTTTCTCCTTGAGCTTCTTAGCCTCTTGGACCATGTCATGGCTCTTGCCTTCCTTAGGCTCTAGCTCGGACTCCACTTCTACCTCATTAGTACCTTGCATCACATCAACAAGCAAAGTGTCAATCATAACTTTCAGATAATCATGCTCGTTGTGTGCGTGTGTTGAAGATTTGAACATATTGAATGTAACTCGATCCTCTCCTACACGGAGGATCAACTTCCCTTCTTCAACATCAATGATGGCTCTTCCAGTAGCCAAGAATGGGCGTCCCAGGATCAATGGTATTCTCACATCCTCCTCCATATCCAGCACTAGGAAATCCACCGGAAAGGTGAATTGATCTATCTTTACTGGTACATCTTCAATGATTCCTAGTGGGTAGGTGATAGACTTGTCTGCCATTTGCAACACTACCCTCGTGGGCTTTGGCTCTCCTAATTCAAGTCTCTGAAAAACAGACAAAGGCATCAAATTCACACTAGCACCCAAATCACATAATGATTTAATAGAAGAAATAGGCCCAAAAGTGCAAGGAATAGAGAAACTCCCTGGATCTTTTAACTTGGTGGCCGATTTCTTTTGCACAATAGCACTACATTCCTCAGTCAAAAAGACAGTCTCGTGCTCTCCCAATTTCTGCTTCTTAGACAACATCTTCTTTAAGAATTTAGCATAATTTGGCATTTCTCGTAAGGCATCAATAAACGGTATATATATATGAAAATTCTTAAGCATGTCTAAAAATTTGGCAAAGTTTGAATCAACCTTTGCCCTATTAACTGCTGCAGGGAATGGGAGAGGAATGTGTAACTTTTCTTGTGGTGTGATAGGTGTAGTGTCTCTAGTGGACTTACCCTTGTTGCATGGCTGCTCCTACTCATCTTGTTTAATAGCAATATTTTCAGTCTCGTTCTCATCACTAAGTTCTTTTCCACTCCTCAAGGTCACGTCATTGGCTTGCTCCCTTGGATTTTTCTCGGTGTCACTCGGCAGGGTTCCTTGTGCTCTTCCGGCCAAGATGGTTGCCAATTGTCCGACTTGAGTTTCCAAATTCTTGATAGATGCATCTTGGTTACTCATCCTTGTCTCAGTAGATGATATAAACTTGACAAGTAATTCCTCCATGCTCGGCTTTGGTTGGTAACCCGGTTGTGGTTGAGGGTTCAAAACATTCTTTTGGTCTGACCAAGAGAAGTTTGGATGATTCCTCCATGGTTGGTTATAGTTGTTGGAGTAAGAATTACCCAGTTGTGGCTTGTTTCCTACAAAGTTAGCATTTTCAGTATTTTGCACAAAAGGATTACCTGCCTGGCATTCCGTGCTCTGATGGTTGCCTCCACACAAGTCACATATGACCACTTGAGCTTGCATCGCTGTCATGGTCAAGCCATCCATTTTCTTATTCAACGCCTCCAATTGTGCTTTTATTGTTGTTACCTCATCAACTTGGTGCACCCCAATCGGTTTTTTGGGCACATTCCTTTCGGACTTCCACTGGTAACTATTGGATGCCATCTCTTCCAAGAGTGTATAAGCTTCCTCAGGTGACTTTCTCATAATGGTACCTCCTGCTGCTGCATCAATCATGGATCTATTAGCGGAAAATAGACCATTGTAAAATGTTTGTACCTGAAGCCAAATCGGAAGGCCATGATGTGGGCATCTTCGAAGTAGATCCTTGAAGCGCTCCCAAGCTTCGTACAGTGTCTCCGGATCATGTTGCATCAATGTTGTGATATCGTTGCGCATCTTAGCTGTCTTGGAAAGGGGAAAGTATTTTGATAGGAAGGCTTGAGCCATCCCCTCCCAAGTAGTGATCGACCCTGCAGGCAATGAATTCAACCAGCTCTTAGCTTTATCGTTTAAAGAAAAGGGAAAGAGTCGTAACCTGATGACGTAGTCAGTGACGCCATAACGTGTCGCATATCTCCAAAAAGTTGGAGATATGAGAATTAGGATCATCAGTATGTGATCCTCCGAATTGCACAAATGTTGAATCATCTGAATTATGGCAGGCTTGATCTTGAAGTTATTAGCCCGAATCCTTGGTCTAGTGATGCTAGACGTGGTTCCTTGAAAAGATGGTTGTGCATAGTCCATCATGGATCTTGTAATTGGCACTTCTTCGTTGTTTCCAGTACCATTCCCTCGATTATTCTCGGCCATCTCCCTAGTTTCTTTCCGAAGTCTTCTGCAAGTTCGTTCAATCTCTAAGTCAAGTGGCTCTAATATAGGTCTGTCACTTCGTAGCATGCACTACAAAGAAAACTCCCTGCAAAATTCAACACAACGAAGGAACAAATGTAGTGAAATCGTATAAACCGTAATAAAAGTAAAAATAAAAAATTATGGCTAAATTATAGTCAACTAATCTCCTATGATATTACTTAAACTATTCCCCAGCAACGACGCCAAAAACTTGATCGCTATTATTTTAAACAGTATTTTCGAGTGTAGCGATTCTCTACCGCAAGTGCACGTTGTCAAGTTTTAATATAATGGTTTAAGAGTAAGGAGTGTCGTACCCACAGGAACTAGTAGCAATTACCACGATCGATTAAAATTTTATATTTAACCTACGATTAAGGAATGATTATTAAACTAAATTGACTTAAGCACAAAAATTAACCTAAACAGCAGTGATTGATAATTGAAGAGAATTTATAAACAAATTATCAAGACGTCGGTTCACCCATGTAATCCCCCAAAAGTTGTCTATTAATTAAGATTTAATGTTCTATGTTCTAGGGTGACGAGTTCTCATATTCATTCGTTATACCTTGGTCCGGTTATAACAAGTCTAGCATTAATCTACAATAAACCACTCCCGTGTCTTTATTGAATGATTAATACCGGAAAATGCTTTTTGAAAACTACTAGCCTTCGATTTTGGTAAATCTATTGCTATCACACGTGTGCTAGATTTTACTTGGTCCTTCTCAACCTAAAACCCACGGCCTAATTTACTACGTCGTATCGTAATCTCCTATGGTCAATTCAATTACGATTACCAATATCAAGCAAAAGGTAGCTAATCTTTTACAAGCATTAAAAACATAAATTATGCGCAAAGATCATAGAAATCAAATCAAAACCATTAATTAACTCAAGGGTTCAAACATGGGATCCCCTATGTCTTGACAAATATTCTAGCCAACAACCATAATCAAATTATAATGCAAAAACATGTCTTTAAACAAATTTAACATCACAATCTGATATAAAAAATTAATCAAGTTCAAAAATACTAAGATAACGAGGATGTCGCTCTGTGCATCGCTCCGTTCTTTCGTTCCTTGCGTTGCTCTTGCTCTTCAATGAATTGTGGTATTACTTTGGATGGAGGAGAGGCTGCTAGGTTGTGGTAAATGTTGGCAAAAGTCCCTCAAAATTCGTCCCTAGATCTGATATATAGGGCAACAATAATTGGGAAGGAGTCCCTCTTGAACCAAACATGGAAAGTCTAATTTTCCACAAACTCTTCACGGCAATCGATCTTCGTTCTTCCGCGATCGATCTTCAATCTCTACTGGACGTGATAGTCAAAATAAACAAATCCGTGATCGATCTTTGTCATTTGCCGATCGATCGCGGAAATCTGGCGATCGATCTTCGTCATTGCTGATCGATCGCGGACCTCAAATCTCCAATCTGGCGATCCGGTCCCTCCTTTTCCAGATTTGCTCAGTTTGGTCCTTTTTCAGCATTTTTAAGCCCATTTCATCCAGTTTTATGCATTTCGATCTAGATTCCTGACATATACAAATATATACCACAACGTGTAATATTTTCTAGGAATCACTACAAAAACATCCCTAATCATATATCAAATTAAGTGTAAAAATCACACTTATCACACTTGTCATTGGATTGATGATAATTGGTGTATGCAAAAACGGATTTTGTCTTTAGATGAGTTAGATTGTGCACACACTGGTTATGTAATTGCTAAATATGTATTCAACACTTAGACATTATGGAATTCAGGATAAGGTATTTTCGATCACATTAGACAATGCATCGAATAACAATGCTGCGATGCGTGATTTAAAGACCTATCTGAAACCAATGCTTGATGGTGTTTTTTTTCATGTTAGATGTGCATGTCATGTGATTAATTTGGCTGTTAAAGTTGGTTATGAGGACAATCACTCAGCATGTATTGACAAAATGAAATACTACGCTAAATGGTTACGCACGAGCCGTGTAAAGCGCGATTGGAAACAATTATGTTTATCTAATGGTTTAAAGCATCTTCTTTTTCCATCACCAATAGAAATTAGGTGGAATTCGTTGTACAATATGTTGAATACTATGTTACCTTACAAAGATATTTTAACTCCATTTTATAATTCATATCAAATGCCTGATAGCGATGATAGTATTTATTTGACTAATGAGGATTGGGAATTTGTTGAAAATTGTGTATCATGGTTAGGTACTTTCAAAGAAGCGACGGAACGCTTCTCCGGTGTTACTTATCCAACTTTCGTTTATTTTCTTCCTTTAGTATTTAATATGTTTGATAAG
The DNA here is from genome assembly GCA_907163345.1 of Haberlea rhodopensis. Classification (NCBI taxonomy): domain Eukaryota; kingdom Viridiplantae; phylum Streptophyta; class Magnoliopsida; order Lamiales; family Gesneriaceae; genus Haberlea; species Haberlea rhodopensis. Next base: position 641,413 of record CAJQUN010000057.1, read on the forward strand.
TTTATAGAATTTAGAGATGACTATGACTTGCATGCTTTTGTTAGTGCAATGGAAACTAAATTTATAAAATATTGGGAACAAATCCCACACGTGCATTGCATCGCAACATTGCTAGATCCTAGTCAATGTTTATCTTCATTTGAGATATTTTTTGAATATTATGCTAAATTTTTGGGGAAGGTTGTTGACGATCAAAAGACGTCTACAATGCAATCTCTCCAAAATATGTTTCAATTGTATTATAATCAAGGCAAGTGAATCATCGCAACAAAGGCCTGCTGAAGAACAACCCCGAGCTCAAACTAAAGGTGGGGGCATCAATTTGCTTAGGCTGCTGGGCAGGAAAAAACTTAATGGAAAATGACCTTCTACTAGCACGTCGACTGAGTTGCAAATTTATCTGAATTATCAATTTGTAACGGAAGACAACTTCAACGTGTTACAATGGTGGAAGTCAAATGCGGCACAATTCCCCATCTTAGCCAAAATGGCTAGAGACGTGTATGCGGTACAAGCTTCAAGTGTCGCTTATGAATCGGCATTATCAACATGTGGCTGAATTATTGGAGAATACAGAAGTAGTCTCTTTGCTGATTCGTTATGCATGCTCACGTTACTTAAAGATTGGTTTGAAGCAGAATGTAAGAATAGAAGAGATTGGGCGGTTGACGAATTCATAAACCATTATGACGAGCAAGAAGAAGAGAACGCAAAAATAATACTTATCAATTATGAAGAGTGCTAAACAGCAATATTTTTTTATTTTGATTTTTTAATTGCCATCTCTTTACAATTATTTATATGCATCTATATTATGAAACGAAGAAGAAATATATTGAATTTGTGATGAATATTGGGGAAACATTTACAACATTAAATAAAAATAAAATAAAACTTTTTGAAAATTTTTTTTTAAAAAAAAAATAATTAAATCGGACCGGATCGGATCGGCCCGGAACCGGTTGGAACCAGAACCGGGACCGATCCGGTTCCTTAACGGACCCGGAACCGGCCGGTTCCGGACCGGACCGGGTCAAGCCAATAAGCACCCCTAGTTGTAAGGCTCAGTTGCTAATTAATTCGGATTAACGATAATTATACAAAACCCGGATAAATAATTAGTTTGGGATTTGGATAATTTAATTGGAATTGGATGAAATAAACAAGTTAGTGAAATTTTGAGAAAATCCACATTATTAAAATGTAGACCTCGAATTACGGTGTTCTGGACCACAACACTTTAGATTAAATTGGTGTAATACAAGATACATATATAGAACACCATACATTCATATAAACTTATCATGTGGCAATTGGAATTTAATAGGTGGAACTACATGCATGATAAGCAAACAAAAATACAAGCAACGATTATGACCGGGCCCTCACAGTTGTAGTAGAAAGTGGTGACAAAGTGTCGCCATTGGTATAGTGTAGTTATTATAATAAACTGGGGTCAAAGTGCCGATGTAGTGGGGACAAAGGGCCACTGTTATAATCATAGTGGAGACAAAGTGCCACTGTTATAGTTTAAGCGGGGAAAAAGTGCCGCCATTGGTAGATTCTGATTACTTTTATAAAGCGGGAAAAAAGTACTGCGGTGATTGACTATGTGTTGAATGAATAGTGTCGAATTTTTTTGCATTGATAAACATCACGTTTGGAATAAAGACATTCAACTTGATATTATGGGATTGTGTAAGATTGCAACATGAACAACAAGTGAAAGCTATACTGGTTTGGAAGGAATACAAGGAGTACATCTTATACATACTCAATAATCTTACTTTACTACTTTATGATTTATATATTGATATGATCTCGATTATTGTGTTAGAATATGGTCACCCTGTGTGGTGGGCTGTTTCTATTAAAACAGGTGAGTAGGTACAATATTGTTAGATATTGATTGAGGAAAGGATTATGATTTGACTATATAGTGTTAGTTAGATGAAGTTAAATTGGTGAACGTTGGGATCAAATTATGAATTGTTGCTTGTGAGTTGATTGTTAATGTGGACGTTGTTATAATTTGAATTTTTTTTGGTATGTCCAGTTACGGGGAAACTCTGTCAAATTTTTTATAAATCCCGTACTATTGAGTGAAACTTATAATGAGAGTTTTAAAGAATGAAAAATTTTATATACTTATGATGTCATAAACACGTTATTGTCGCCATTTGACGTTGGGGAATTACATTAGCGGTATCAGACCAGCTGTTAGCTCTTTAGGCTGTCTAAGGGCCTATGGATGTGTTGAGAGAATTGAATAGCACATTAATTATGCATGATTTTGATTTTTGCCTATATGTGGTGCGACAATGATGTAAGTCTATGTGTGCATTTTGTGATATGAAGCAGTGCAGATTTGTGTAATTACTAACCATCGTGGTTGCAAGATTATATAAAAATACGAGGAACGTGAAATTGAAAAATAACTGGTGGTGCCAATGAACATACTCACTGAAGGTGATGTTGTTGAGGAGAGCAATATGTCGGTAACTTCTTTAAATAATATATCATTGATTTGACTGGCGTGGTAGTTATGACTTGTCGATGGGTGAACGACAAATGATATACTATGTTGATAATAAGTGAACTTTGAATGAATTTTATTGAGATTGTGCACATGTTATATATGTATAGTGCTGAGAAACCCGATTTTGTTAGAGAATCAGAAAATGAGAAAAGAGACATGATGTCTGATGAAAGGAAATGGTGGACAGTATTGTGATGTTAATATGTGACAACAGGTGACGTGATGATCGAGTATGATTATGTTGTGATTATGAGAATGCATGTATATGTGAATTTATACACATAAATTAATATAGAATTGTTGTTGTGATATGTACAAAGAGAATACTTGATATTGTTGCTTTCGTGATCTGAATATATTGAAATTATGTGGATGCAATTGTTATATCAGATAGCGATGGATCTGAATATTTTCCAGTGTCTTATCGAGCGATGGATCAGGGTATTTGCCGTTGTCATATGTAGCACGGGTCGTTGATATGTCAAAGCGAGGGATACCCATTGAGCCGCCGATAATTCAAAGCAATGGATATTATTGAGCCGCTGATCTAACATAGTAGGGATTGTGAAGATTACGATATGTTGATCTGAGTATTGAGTGTGCCGCTATAGGGCGATGAATGTTGTTATACTGTAGTCTATGTGGCGATGAGTATTGATGATATCTTGATTGCACATAGCAGTGAATTGATAAGTTGTTGATTGGAGATAGTAGTGAACATCGTATTGAGAACACTTATATTATTGTTCCTTGGGTATATACGATTTAGACCCAAGATGATAATTGAAAGTTTAACAAGGTATTGAGGTAAACCATTTTATTTGGTTTAATATGTTGGCATTATATCGATTTGAATTATCTTTTTCCATTTATATTGATTTTATGAGAATCATTTATGCATACAGAAGAGTTGGTGATGAAATTGAGATGAAACATAATGTGGAAATATGCATATGTTATTGTTACAGTAATGAGATAACATTAGTGTAATAGTAATAATCATTTTGAACGATAATTATTTTGGTGAAAACATAATTATTTTGTATACTACGAAATTAATGAGCGTGTCACGGAATAATGTGGGATCAGTATGAATGTCATTAATAGATATGAGATGGTAATGTTAGTTTCCGGTGTAGAATGACTGTAATAATAAGTAATCATGTGATGAGTAATAATGGCCTAGAATCGATGCGATGAATTAGTGTGAACATATGAATTTGTTTTGAAATCGAATTAGTGACAGATATGCGAATAAAGAGTGATATATGCATGTAATAAATATTAATGATTGTTCTAGTTATTATTTGTCATTAGATATTGGTAGAAAACGAGATACATAGAGATTAATGTAAATAGAATTCTTGAAATAGTACTATGTTGAATAAATAATTGAATATGAGTTGGTTGAGATATGGAATTGATTTCGTATCGAATGGAATCACATAAGTATGTAATAGGATGTTGTAGCATGACACATACAGGTAATATTATATGTAATTATGAGAAAGACTAACGAGGTTATTTCTAGTACTTGACTTTATACCAGATGATAGATGGGTGATAAGATGTGGATAAGTTAATGCTTCAGAGCATATGAGTACTATGATGAACCTGATGTTTTAATGCTATGATGGTGATATACTTGTTGATGAATGCATCTACAAAGGTATGAGATTAATTATGCAATGTTAAGATTGCTACGGTATTATAGAATTGACATTCGAGGAAAGAATTTAATTGAGTCAAAAATTTTTTGTAGAGTATGATGGCTAATTATATTACATGAGGCAAACGATGGATTATAAAATGAAATTGAAGAATGAATTATATTGTTGATTGCTAAAATGGATAATAAGGTTGATAACGAGAACTACGTTGTAATATACAGGATATTGATGAGATGATGATGTCTACATGATAATTGTAGTGTCTAAAATGAAAGAATAACTAAAATGATATGCATGTATACTCATAAATGAGTAATGACTTTGACAAGATAATGATATAAATTAGACAAAAAATTGTTTTAAATAAGATCATTATGAGTTTGTTAAACAATTGATGTGTTGAGGGCATGCGATAATCGAAATATGGCATCGTGTGAGACGAAATGTCTATTGCTACGTAATGGAAGAGTATGCACATGTGTGAGAGAATTTAAATGATCTTATAAAAACTTTGTCTAACATTGAATAATGAGAAAATGTACAGTTAAGCGAAAAGTAGAAAGAAAAGGTGGAATAAAAGATTTTAATAAACTGAAATTGATTGACATCAATAATGATACATGTACATGTCATATCTTTGAAAAATGATATTAAAATATATTGAAGTTGTAGTGAAGAGTACTAGTTTGGTATGCCAAGTATGTCATTTGGGTACATGTGTGTTAGATTTTAACTGTAAATGTTGGTCACCGAACGAGAATCTGAATGCCTTGTTTGAGAAATTGCATGAAAGGTGTACTAAATTTTCCTTAGTTGGATTAATGTAAAGAAATGCCTACACTTGAACCAATAATCGTTCAATAATAAATTGAGGAAAACGAGAATGTAAATTTGGAATAATAATTTGTGACATTCTAGTTTGTAGATTGTCATTATCGATTTATATGTTTTCTATTTAGAAATTTTGAATACTACCTTTGTAAATGTTACAAAAGAGGGAATGAGAGTTCCTATGTGAAACGTCCTATTTGGATTTTGATTGTGACAGGTCATGTATGATCCAGTAAGACTCGACGATATGTCGACCTTATCTTTGTCACTCTGTAATAGTTACGAGTTATTATTGGCACTTTTGATAAGTGTGTTTAAATTTGAAGGAACGAATATTTATTAGTGGGGGAGAATTGTGATACCTGAAACTTAACTACCTAGATAAAGATGAGTTAATGTGACAATTAAGAGGAAATTATGAATGAGCATCGTTATGCATTGAACTCGGTTTGAGATAATCGAATGTGATTGAATGTTATAAAGGAATCATAATTTATGAAATGAGAATTATGATCGAGTCATAATTATTGAACTAATAATTGATTTAAATAAATCATGTGAATTTTGAAGATGAATATGAGTTTGAAATTGTAGGATAATTATTGAAGTTGAACGATATTGAGGAGATTAGAGATAATTATTCAATTGGGATAAAATTGTAAAATATTTTTAAGTTTAGGGACAAAATTGCAAAATGATAATTATATTATTATCAACCCCTACACACACAAGCACTTACTAAACAAATCTCCTTCTTCTCTCCACCCATCCGTCGCCTCTTTTTTTCCCTAAAGAGAAGTTTGGATTTCATGATTCAAAATGATTTAATCACAAGGTTAGTACTGACATAAAGTTAATTTGTTGATATCTTGTTCTTTTTCCCTTTTTGTTATGATTTTCGGTTAATGATTGGGGAAATAAAGATGGGTTGAGACTATGCTAGTTAATGTTTTTGTGATTTGAATGGAAAAGCTTGGCATGAGCTTGGATGTGGGGAAATGAGAAGTATTATGATATTTAGATGTACTATAGTTGAAGTATTTGAGGTATGTTGTGTTGTGTGGAGATTATGCATAAAATGGAAGTTTCTTGCTGAAACAGAGCCTAGCGATCGACTGCTAGGTGTATAGCGATCGATCGCCGATGAAAAATATAGTTTTTGGACGATGAAAAGTACCAGCGATCGATCGCTTGTTATCGAGCAACCGATCGCTGGAAGCTAAATTTTGGCAAAATGTTACTGCTCACAAGCGATTGGTCCCCACTTCAAGAGCGATCGATCTCTGGGCGATATGGGCTGTTTTTTTTTTTTTTTTTTGAAAAAATTGGAAATTGAGATATGATGTTTTGTAGTTGATGTTGATGATGGTTATGTTAACAATGAAATGAGGTTTAAAGAATTTAACCTTAGTAAGATATGTGATACATGCTTGAGTTAATTTATAACTCAGATTAATAGATAATAAAATGTGATATTTTGAGTAGTATACAAAGTACGGTGAGTTGTGACTGATTAATTCTGTGATATGATGAGATATTTGTGGATTATTGTTAAGATATTAATTATGAATTGAATATAGATTTTGTACGAGCCTCTGGTTGTCGAGGATGTCTGAATCATGACATCGACCTCAAGGTACATAGTGTATGCTTTGAGGTAAATTGATGATTATGCACTTATGAGACGTCGACCTATGAACGATGATACATAAGTATACGGAATTGAAATATGTGTTCGGTCTAAACGATTATGATATGTTGGATATTTAATTGTACATAATTCGAGTATTATGTTAAGTTAATAACGGTAAATGATATAGTTGTTTAAGTTAATAATATAATCACAGTAGGGTCAAAGTGTCACTGTTGTAATTTAGAAGCTGGGTGAAAGTGCCGCTGGCAGTGGGGAGAAAGTGCCACTGTTGTAGTACAATCACAGTGGGGTCAAAGTACCACTGTTGTAGTATAGTCACAGTGGGGACAAAGTGCCACTATTGTAAATTAGAAGCGGGGTCAAAGTGTCGCTGTCATTGGGGACAAAGTGTCATTGTTGTAGTATAATCACAGTGGGGTCAAAGTGCCACTGTTGTAGTATATTCACAGTGGGGTCAAAGTGCCACTGTTATAATTTAGAAGCGGGATCAAAGTGTCGCTGGCAGTGGTGACAAAGTGCCACTGTTGTAGTATAATCACAGTGGGGACAAAGTGCCACTGTTGTAGTATAAACTGGGGATAAAGTGCCGCCAATGTAGTTATTATAATAAAGTGGGGTCAAAGTGCCGATGTAGTGGGGACAAAGTGCCACTATTATAATCAAAGGAGACAAAGTGCCTATGTTATAGTTTAAGCGGGGACAAAGTGCCGCCATTGGTAGAGTGTCATTACTTTTATAAACCGGGGACAAAGTGTTACGGTGATTATAGGTTGAATGAATAGTGTTGAATTTTATTGCATTGATAACACCATGTTTGGAATTAAAACAATGAACTTGATATTATCGGATTGTGTAAGATTGAAACATGAACAACAAGTGAAAGTTATATTGGTTTGGAAGGAATACAGGGAGTACATCTTATAGATACTCAATAATCTTACTTTACTACTTTATGATTTATATATTGATATGGTCTCGATTATTGTGTTAGAATATGCTCACCATGTGTGGTGGGATGTTTATATTGAAACAGGTGAGCAGGTACGATGTCATTTCAGGAAGTAAGCTCCAGATTCATTGCAATAGAATCATTCCGGATGTATTGTACGAGTATTGTTGTTGATAGATGTCGATTTGAATTCATTCATTCATGGCTCGATCTGTGAATCTTTTGAGGCATGTTTATGGTCTGTATTAACATTCAAAGTTTTCCCTTTTATTTGGTTGGAGTATGTGTTTTAAATTATATGGAGAATAAGTTTTATGAATTTGAATTGGTTATATTGTTAGATATTGATTGAGGAAGATGATTTGATTTGAGTATATAGTGTTAGTTGGATGAAGTTAAATTGGTGAACGTTGGGATCAAATTATGAATTGTTGCTTTTGAGTTGATTGTTATCATGTGGAGAATGTTATAATTTGATTTTTTTGGTATGTCCAGTTTACGGGGAAACTCTGTCAATTTTTTTATAAATCCCCTACTATTAAGTGGAACTTATTATGAGAGTTTTATAGAATAAAAATTATATATACTTATGACATCATAAACCAATTATTATCGTCATTTGACGTTGGGGAATTGCTGGGGAATTGCGAAACGTTATAAACTTGGAAACTGTTAAAGAAAGCTAAGGCTGGTGATTTGATTGAAGCATTTGTTGCCACCTCCCTTGATGATTCTTACGACACTGAGTGGTTTACGGACACGGGAGCTACCTCTCACATGTCTAATCATGTTGATGCACTTGATCAATTTGTCCCTTACACTGGTGCTATCACCTCTCTTGTTGCTTCTCACCCATTAAAAATGCCTTATGTTCTTCTTGTTCCTCACATTACTAAAAATCTACTGTCAATTAGCAAATTAACTTGTGAGAACAATTGTTTAGTGAAATTTTCTTCTTCTGATTATACTAACAACTGTATTATATTAATTAAGTAGAAGTGTTTGGTGTCAATTAACATAAACTACAAGATAGAAAATTGCAAATTCCGAGAGAATTAATATGAGAAGAATTTTAGAGGTTCTATTTCAGTTGATTATCAACTATGTTCAGTTATGATAAATTGTTATATTGTGGACTTATCGTGTTTATTAGCTAGAATCTTTATGTGTTTTATATTCTCTCTCCCGAGTGTTAAGCAGAAGTTACAATAACAATATTGATATGTCTATCTAAGATTAACTATCAAACAGTATGAATAACAATGATTCTTTTAAAGGCTTCATGGGGTTATACCTTTTATAAACACTCACGATGTGTTTTCCTATGGCATGTTCACAATTCCCTCTCTTGAGTGGTAGATTATACATAATTAAATCAAATTCAAAGCAGGACATCACAAATAAACCAAATGACAAATCTAAATATATAAATCAGTCAAATCAAAATATAATATCCAGCAAAGCTACATCGTTCCCCTATAAATAAAAGAATAATTAAGTCTACAATTAAATAAAAACATAGATATGTTTGTACAATCCATAAACAAATCAAAAGATAGAGATACAAAATGATTGGAAGAGCGAATCTCCTTCCCCAAGTGTAAACACCTACGTCTCGTCTTGAAATCTCGCTCTTGGAAGTGTAGTCGTCATGTCAATATGTGGTGCTCTCCAAAAGATTGCAAAAGTCCTTGAAAAGTCGGTTAGAGCTGCCTTTTAAACCTTGACTGTCACATAAATTCATGGGCCAAAACCTGTCAAGTTATCGATTGTCGTAACCCAGTGATTGATCGCCGAGCGCGAAACTTTTATTTTTTCAACTTACTAGTACCGACGATCGTTCGCTCAGTGCATGCAGAGATCGATCGTTGGGGCAGTGCATTGTTTTCCTCTTTCTTCCTTCTTCTCTTCTTCCTTTGACTCGGTTCCACCTTTTCATTATCATTTCATGTCTTTTCATCTTTTAAAAAAGCATAATTATGATCGAAAATCAACAACATTCTAAATAACAGCATAGAAATAATAAGTGTAAAAATGCACCTATCACTGCACTTGATAAATACATCTCTTACATTGGTAATCAACTGGTCTTTGTGGGTAACTGACAATCTTTGCCTATTTCTCGCATTGGTGCTATCACCTCTCTTGTTGCTTCTCACCCATTAAAAATGTCTGATATTCTTCTTGTTCCTTACATTACTAAAAATCTACTATCAGTTAGCAAATTAACTAGTGAGAACAATTGTTCGATGACATTTTCTTCTGATTTTACCATACAGGTTCTAGCAACCGAACGGTGGTGGGAATTGGGCACTTTGACAAAGGACTCTATATTCTTTATCGTGGCCATGCAAGCTTTTTATCTAGTCTTTTCCTATGTAATTCTCGTCCATCTTCTATTTTGCATGAACGTTTAAGACACCTTTTCACATTGTTTCCTTTTTTAAATAAGCATGGTGTAATCACAGTTTCTGATAAAAACACTTTCTATAAAAGACACTTTTGATTCAAAACGGTGTTTTGAATGGATTCACTATGATTTATGGGCTCGCATATTACCTCTCCTTCCGGTTGTAGGTATTATTGTGTCTTCATAGATGATTTCTCTCATTTTAGTTGTTTTTTTCCTCTAAAATTTAAGTCAGATTTTTATGATCTTTTATGTCCAAAGTCATCAATATGTCATTAATCAATTTGGCTATAAAATCTAATCTTTCCAATGTGATTGGAGGAACGTAATTCACAAACAAACATTCTATGTCCTTTCTTTTAAAGTGTGGTATTGTGCAACGCATAGCCTGTTTCATACACCTAATTAGATGGGTATTTTGTGGAGAGAAAACATCGCCACATCACAGAAACCGGACTCGCTACAAAGCTTAATTCGCATGTAACCCTCCATCTTTGGGTTGAGTACTTCTCCATGGCATTTCATCAACTGACTCCCGTCACACGTTCTTGCTGGAAAGACTCCACATGAAATTCTATATGGCAAACTTCCTTCTTATACTTTACTTTGTACTTTTGGTTGTCTTTGGTTTCCCAATCTACGTGATTATTTTCCCAACTATCAAATTTAAAACATGTTTGTTCTACGCAATGACTCATCCTAACGTTAACGTTTTTCCCTAAAATGTCATACAATCATTTTAAAAATCATGAGAACTTAATTAATTAAAATAAATGTTAATTATTATATTCATAAATAATTAAGTAAAGCATAATCAAGTAAGTCCATAGAGACCGACCTCTGGCATAACATAAAATCAAATCAAATAAAAATCTCATTAACTCCAAGCAAGGCCTAAAATCAAATATAGGTACGAAATTTCCAAAACTTAATGTTTAAACATTTCCAATGTCATTAGCACTATCATCACCTACAACTTCAGTAACGTCTATGAACCCGTATCCTTGCTTGTTACCTATAAGGATTTGTAAGGGGTAAGTCGGGGAGGAGAACAATATGTTTCCCACTATTCAAGAGGCTAACCAATCCATACGCATAACCACATGCCCAACATGGCATCACATAAAATCATAACATACATATCCAATATGATGCTCGTGAATTGCACATACAAATACAGATGCATATCGGGTTCGAGCGACTGTACAAAAGGCCCATATTTAAGATTTGCAAACAGTCCATACATACTTACTTGTGGGTGGCAACCTCAATGTCGGCCTGAAACAGACAAAATAGTCAGCCCTGGATGCCATGACACCGGACACGCCATGCAACGTAAAAAGGATGTCACAGGCCCAACCATAGCACCGTAATCATAACATACACATCGTACCATGACTGATCCCGATAATCATAGAAAAGTCTAACGCGATCACACAATGCGAATGAATGGACGATAAGGCTCATAATGCAAATGCATGAATGTCATATATATAATGTGATGCACATAAAATCCACATAAGCACATAAATACAACGTAAACATCGAATTATCATGTAAAACACATAATCATACTATAACTCATCCAATCATATATAGAGTTTAGATATTTTGGATAGTAAGTCTCATCTATCATGTCCTTAGCTTATTTTCTGATTCAGGTATATTTAAAGTATTCACAAAAGCTCCAACACAATCTATAAAATCAGAAGAAGAAATGTTTTATTGCATTCCATGATATTGTACTTTTGTAAATCTACGAAATATCACCATTGTTTTCTACTTACCAAATTTAACAACACAGGTAATACTAAATGATCCATAAAACTAAACGAAAAATATCCTAAAAATACCTTATAAAACAAATCATTTATATTTTTAGAAAATCATTTTAATTCCATACAAAATTCGCTTAATTATAACTCTTAAACACCCAAAACTTAATTTATAAATTCATACGAATACGAGAAAACTTGAACCAATATTTTTACACTTTAAAAAAATTATAAAGGCTCGAAAAGATGTCAAAATTAATAATTTTGGTTAAACATGATACTAGGGTTTTCTGGGGGTTGACAAACGACGGCTAATTTAAAAAAAATAATGTCAATTAAAAAAATAATTTCAAAAATATTATTAAATAATTTTTTTGTACAAATTTATAGTAAAACGCATGAACAGCATGCGTTTCTAAAAACGCATGATGTGCATGTGTTTGTCACAGTCACACACTGACGGTGTCATTGTGTGTTTCTGTGACAACATTGAATGCGTTTGTTCTTATTTTTTTTAAATGTGAATTTAATTTTGTAAACAAAAAAAAATTATAATAATTTTTTCAAATTGTTTGAAAATTTTTTTTGGCAATCCAAAATATACAATCGATGTATTTTTTTTACCTTTTTCTAATTGGTTTATAATTTTTATTATTTAAATTTTTTATATATTTGGTTTATGATTTAAGATAATTTTTAAAATTAAAATAAATTTAAATTTTTGCATTAATTTTTTAGCTAGAAATATTTTTTTTAATGTGAGTAATGTAAAATGATATATTATTTACATTAAATTTAGATATTTTATATAAATAATATAACATAATGTAAGTTTATACAATTTAATTCAAGTTGACGAGGCTAGTAAATATTATTATCTATAAAAGTTGCATTGCACCATCGATATTTGTTCTTCCTTAGGGTAATTCGTTTCTTGAAAAAATGAATTCGTCTTTCAGATTAAAAGTTGAACTTATATATATATATATATATATATAATGCTCGCCTCGCATGGTCAAAATTATTGCGCAAGACCCAGACAAAATAATAATTAAAATGATGATGTTGATGTTGATGATGATGATGATAATTGTTGAGCCTTAAACGCATGGTTGTGTTTAATGCTTTAGTTTATCTCCGGATTATGTTTGAGTTTTGATGATCAACAAAACTTGTGTTTGTTATACTAATATATCTACTTAGTGTGCAGATTAAGTGATGAAAAGTGGATTGGAATGAAGAAAATCGATTGTGCATGTTGTCGGCTGGATCGCCCTAGGTTGGTGATGATCAACAAAACTTGTGTTTGTTATACTAATATATCTACTTAGGGTGCAGATTACCCTAAGAAAGAACAAACATCGATAGTGCAATGCAACTTTTATAGATAATAATATTTACTAGCCTCGTCAACTTGAATTAAATTGTATAAACTTACATTAAGTTATATTATTTATATAAAATATCTAAATTTAATGTAAATAATATATCATTTTACATTACTCACATTAAAAAAAAACTATTTCTAGTTAAAAAATTAATACAAAAATTTAAATTTATTTTAATTTTAAAAATTATCTTAAATCATAAACCAAATATAAAGAATTTATATAATCTAAAAAATAACACAATTTTTAAAATTTATAATCCAAATTAGAAAAAGGTAAAAAAAAACTCAATTGTATATTTTGGATTGCCAAAAATATTTTTCAAACAAAATATTTTTTTGAAAAAGATTATTATAATTTTTTTTTTTTACAAAACAAAATTCACATTTAAAAATAATAATAATAAAAAAAAAAGAAACGCACACAGATACAAAAACACACAATGACGTCGTCAGTGTGTGTTTTTGTAACAAACGCACGCACATCATGCGATTTTAGAAACATATGCTGTGCGTGCGTTTCACCATAAACATGTAAAAAAAATTATTTATATATTTGGTTTATGAATATACCTCGAGCCAATTTCCGAATGTTACACACATATTTAGAGTTAATATGAATAATGTAAACTTACATTATGTTATATTATGTTATATAAACTATTTAGTTTTAATATAAATAATATTTCATTTTACATTCAAATCATCTAATTATCAAATATTTATATATGGCTTTAAAAAATTTATTAATATTATTTATATTAAATCTAAATATTTTATATAACATAATATAATGAGTTTATATTATTCATATTAACTCTTAAGTATTTGCATAACATCTGGAACTGACTTGGGGTACAAATATTCAGAATGACTTGTCCTGCTCGACACTAATAATAATCATAATAATATCATTATCATCATCATCAACATCAACATCATCATTTTAATTATTATTTTGTCTGGGTCATGCGCAATAATTTTGACCATGCGAGGCGAGCATTATATATATATATATATATATATATATATATATATATATATATATATATTATTTATTTATTTATTTATATATTTATTTATTTATTTATATAAGTTCAACTTTAATCTGAAAGACTAATTCATTTTGCAAGAAAAGAATTACCCTAAGGAAGAACAAATATCGATGATGCAATGCAACTTTTATAGATAATAATATTTACTAGCCTCGTCAACTTGAATTAAATTGTATAAACTTACATTATGTTATATTATTTATATAAAATATCTAAATTTAATGTAAATAATGTGAGACCCCGTTATCTAAATAAGATATTAAGGTGCGATTAAGAGGACTAAACATATATAATCAGAGTAATAGGCCGTGTTGACTACCTGAGCTTAAGAGATTACAGTACCAAAAGTTCAGAAAGGAATTATACACATTCCTAACAACAGGTGCTACAATATAGCTTTACTCTACCGCTTGTAGAAACTATATAAAAGTGACTCTCTATACAGCCAATCATGTAGCACTCCTTACAGCTCAGCTTTTCAACCCCGACCCTGGTTCTCATCATCAAAAGCACCTACAAAGACAACCCCCAACGCATGAGCACATCATAATTCATATTCAACATAACATGAATGTAAAGCATAATGCATAATCATAGATATGAAATAGTTCCTGTATTTCCAATGCATTTAAAACGCCCATTGGTCGTCCCTGTACCATAACTCAAAATCAATTCAATGTATGATGTTATGGCTTATATGAGTCATGACATTACTTCACTTCTTAAATATTTACTTCTTTCTTAGTCAGTTTATCATCAGTGTATTATAATGCTTCTTACTTCTTAACTTCATAATGAGCGGTACCATCTTCCCCGCTTCATTATTTCATAACAACCGGATATTCTTCCCCGCTAGCGGTACCTTCTTCCCCGCTCTTCATACTAGCGGTACCTTCTTCCTCGCTTAGTATGGTATACCCCGCCTCCATGTGCAAGCCTTGCTCCACATTTTTAGCGGTATAAGCGTAAGCATTAAAAATCATCACTCCGATACCCTGACTCGTGGAATACACACTCTTTATTCCACAACATACATATGCAACAACAATGCATAATAACATGTATCTTACACATAATGCACCACTTTGCATCTTATCATATGTCAATTAATGAACATTTAATACATGTTACCGTTGGGATGCCCGTACGTCGCTTACGTACCTTTCAAAAAGATAGAGGAGTTAACCGACTTTATCTCCTCGACTGTGCTGGTACCTGTGATGGTTCTACACCAGTGTACAACACAATATTAGATGCCTCATTACAATCCAATATTAAAAATTAAACAAAATATAACAATTTATATTTTTCAACATTCTGGGTCTCTCGATCGATCGGCCCCTCTTTTCGATCGATCGAGAAGACGCCTTCTTTCAAAGCCAATGTTCTGCCTCGCTCGATCGATCGAGATGGAAATTTTCGATTGATCGAGACGCTCTGTTCGAGAAACACAATTCCAGAGATCTCGAACACCTGTTTTCATACCCTTCAATCTAGCATATAAGACACACCACATGCTTGAACAAAAATGCTAGGGCTACAATACACTACCCTGAGTGTATTCATATCAAATTCATACCCCAAACGCAAACCCACATGCATTAAAATTGCCCATTTACATCAGTACTCACCCAAACTTTCTGGAAGCAGGGTAACATATTTCTTTTCCAGATTTCTCGAGCACCTCATTTCATGCTATTAAAACTACAACATATAACATAAAACATGCTCGAACAAAAACGCCAAGGGCTTTACAAAACTACCATGCATGTACTCAAATCAAAGGTTTACCAAAAACCTAGCTAACATGCATGATAATATCTTCACAACTTCACTCCCATCCCATATTTTCCAGAAAAATAGGGCACACACCTTACCCAGATTTTCGAACACTATATTTTACATGCTTAAATCCTTCACATAAAACATGTAACATGCTCAAGGAAAAATACTGGAAGCTTCATAACAACACCATGTAAGCATTTAAATCGAAGGTTTTAAGAAACCTAAGCTAACATGCCATTTTCACACTACTTAAAAACATGAACTTAATCAAGCTTAAATAAAAAACAGAGCATGGTTTCTCACCCTACTTTGCTCCGATTTTTGAAAGGCTTCCAAGCAATGAAAATGGAAGGGCTCCTCTCAATCTTGCTTAGCAGGTGCTGGAGATAATTTGGGAGAGAAATGGCGAGATTTGGAGTGGAGGATAAGTGATGAATCATTGTGCCAAGTGGGGGGTATGGCCAGCTTATGCTGTGTCATCAGCATGGGTTTGGGGGGGGGGGGGGGGTTGGATGTTGGGTGGTATGATGTGTTATGTTTGGTCCCGGTATTTAGCACGATGTATTAAAATATCTTCACATGATATTTATAGTATTTTCTCAATAAAATACTTCAATTCTCATTTAAACATGCTTCACCAAAACAAATAACACACACCCCAAATAATCATGCCACAACCTCAAAATCCCAACATATAACACATGCACCCTGATATGCATCTCCTCAATAATATTAATTCAATCCTATGAATTAACACCAAAATCATCATAATTTAATTAATGATTAAAATCACATAATCATTTCGGGGATATCACAAATAATATATCATTTTACATTACTCACATTAAAAAAAATATTTCTAGTTAAAAAATTAATGCAAAAATTTAAATTTATTTATTTTTAAAAATTATCTTAAATCATAAACCAAATATATAAAAAATTTAAATAATAAAAATTATAAACCAATTAGAAAAGGTAAAAAAAATACATTGATTGTATATTTTGGATTGCCAAAAAAAATTTTCAAACAAAATATTTTTTTGAAAAAATTAAATTTTTTTTTTGTTTACAAAATTAAATTCACATTTAAAAAAAATAAGAAAAAAAAAAACAAACGCATTCAATGTTGTCACAGAAACACACACTGACACCGTCAGTGTGTGTCTGTGACAAACGCATGCTGTGCGTTTTTAGAAACGCATGCACACTATAAATTTGTAAAAAAAAAGTATTTAACAATATTTTTGAAATTATTTTTTTAATTGACATTATTTTTTTAAATTAGCCACAAACGACTTTTCACATCCGAAAAACTATGAATTCGCGTTCGATTTTTGCCTACAATTTTGGAGCATTATAACACAACCTAAAACCTGGTATTACAGGATTCGAGAACCATTTTTTTGGATCATAATCAGTCCTAAAACTCGAACTATACCTACTGCCCGAAAACTAGAAATTCGAGTAGCTTGCATTTTGACTAAAATATAAAAATATAACAAAAAAAAAAAAAATTTGAAATTAACGTAACAAAAAAAGTATCTACCAAATTATAGGAAATCGTTTCTTGAACAAACGATTTTTACTTTTTTTATTTTTTTTTAAAATAAAGGTGAATTCGTTTCTTAAAGAAACGAATTCACCTTTTTCATTTTTTTTAATTTTAAATATAATATAATATATAATTATATATATACTATAATATAATAATAATAATAATAATAATAATATTATATAAAATATGTATATATATATATACACGTATCTGAATATATATAATATATTATAATATAATTTATATATATATATATAAATTTTATATTTATATATATATTATATTTAAATATATATATATTATAATAAAAATAATAATTGTGTTCGAGTCTTGTCGAGCTGTACACACGCATTCGGAATATGTGTACGTCGGGTCATGATTGTCGGCAGATCATACCCCACAGATTTATTATTATTATTAATTTTTTTTATTGTTATAATAATAATAATAATTGTATAGAGATGTCAAACTGAGCGGACGGTAATTCGATTTTTGTAAAACGGATAATAATAATAATTATTATTATTATTATAAAATTAATAATTATTATTATTAATTACATTCATGTCCCTGCCAGTCTAAAATATTATCATCACGTCTGCTAGGGGTGTAAACCAATCGAACATGTTCGCGAACTTTTCGATCCGGCTCGATAAATATTTAATTCGAATTCGAAATTCTCGAATTCGAGTCGAACTCGAACATGTTCGAACTTTTTTCGAACCGAATTCGAGCCCAAATTATTTTGTTCGATAGTTCGTGAGCCGCTCGCGAACTTTAATATTTTATTAATATAATATAATTATATATTAAATAAATATATTTCGAACCTTTCAGGTATTTATTTTCGAGCAATAATTCGAATAGCTCACGAACATGTTCGAACGTTTTTGAGCCGAACTTGAACTCGAACTTTGATTCGAGCCGAACTCGAGCCAAATTTTTGAAACTATTCGAACTTCTAATCGAACTCGAACTCGAATATAACTATTTCGAGCCGAATTCAAACTTTAAAATTTTCTGTATATTCGGCTCAATTCGATTCGTTTACACCCTAATCTATGCCAATTATCATGACAATTTTATAATAATTATTATTTTTGTTAATTATTTTTATATAATAATAATTATTTTTATAAAAAAAATTTTTATAATAATAATAAATCTGTGGGTATGATCTGTCGACGATCATGACCCGACGAGATGGTAACAATGCATCATCAGGGTACACATATTCGGAATGCGTTGTACAGCTCGACAAGACTCGAACACAATTATTATTTTTATTATAATATATATATAAATATAATATATATATATTATTATATATATATATATATTATATTATACTATATATATATATACAGATACATATATATATATATAATATTTTATATAATATAATAATAATAATAATTATTATATTATAGTATATTTAAAATTAAAAAAAATTGAAAAAGGTAAATTCGTTTCTTTAAGAAACGAATTCACCTTTATTTAAAAAAAAATTTTAAAAAAAAGTAGAAATCGTTTGTTCAAGAAACGATTTTCTATAATTTTATAAACATTTTTTTGTTACGTTATTTTCAAAAAAAAATTTTATTTTTGTTATATTTTTATATTTGTCTCCTTGCATTTTACGTTGCAAAATGTTATGGCCCGTTCAAAACCTATTCGACCCTATCCAAATATTTTACATGATCCCTAAGTAGCTTTAAGAATTTATAAACACGAAAATCGATTACAAGGGGTAGAAATAATTTTTAAAGTTAAAAGGTCAACACTATGCACAAGTGGGTGTGTTCGATGCTAGGGGGGGGACCACTGGTCCCCCCTTCAGAATTTGATTTTTATTTTTTTAAAAGATTTTTAGCGAATATTTAATAACTTTATTTGAGTGATTAAATACACAAAAAAGATAAAAAGTTACGCCTCTTTTCTCTCAACCCTTGTCACCATAAAATTCTTTTTCACTCCTCTCCTTTTTATCAGCCGCCTCTCCACTCGTTGTTGGCTGCCTTCCTTCATTGCCGGGCGGCTACAACCACTGATCGTCCCTTTCCCATCGCTGCCTGCACTGTGAGTTTTTCTTATGAGTATTAAAAGAAATATTTTTTGACAAAAATTTCAACAGTTTAAACAAAAAAAATTTAAATATCTAAAAATCAGTAGTGAAAAAATATTTAAAGTTGCATAAATATAGGAGCAGCATTAGAATTTTTCGGAGGGAGAAGAAGGGTGAATTTTTTGTGTTGTAATGTACTAAATATATACATTAAGGAATATCGAGAATAGGAATTATAATATTGAGAATAGAAATATAACATCCTGTAATTAGTTATGTATTGAATATTATGACATGTGATTAGAACTTCTTATTATATTGATCTCTCAAATAGTATATTAATATTATGTATTGAATATATAGTAATAGAATTTGAAAACTCATGGTACTCTTATATCAGGTTTTTTCACACAATGGAAGATTATCCACATTTGTCATTTGCAGGTTGCGATTTAAATGATTTTCCAGGTTCGGATTGTTATAATTTGATTCTAATATGGTTTTAAGGATAAAGTGAATATTAATATAGCTTTTGTCCTTTTTTGTCATAGATTTGAATTATGGCGATGAAGTTGAAGGAGCAAATTGTTGTAAGGAACAATTATTTGGAGAGTTAGGCCTGCCCAGTGATGAAGAGGTACAAGCTGCAAATGAGGTAGAATCTACCAACTTAACTTTAGAAGAAATGGAAAGTAGATTAGCCATTGGTCAAATTGTTGAAAATGAACATATTGCATATGCATTGTACTGTAGATATGCAAGTGCAAAAGGTTTTAGTGTGAGGAAGGGGAAAGGCATAAATTTTAAAGATGGTTGTGGATTGCTTCAAGGAAAATTTTTCTTATGTTCTTGTGAAGGTAGTAAGGATGATAAGCGTTCCAAAAATAAGATCCCTGAATATCAGAAAACAACATCTAGATGTGGTTGTGAGGCGAGACTTAAAATTGCACGGAAAAAGAGGGAAATGTGGAGGGTGACTGTATTCAAAAAGGAACATAATCATGAAATGTATGCCCCAGATCAAACATATTTATTAAGGTCAGCTCGCAAGTTGACAGAGGAACAAGAACTGTTGTTAACTACAATGGTAAAATCTGGAATACCCGTCTCTAAAGCAATTTCACTCTTAGAAAATGTTGCACAAGGAAGAGAAAATATAGGCTTCATTCGAAAAGATGCATATGATTGCCTTTATCGTGCAAATCGGAAGACCAAAATCGAGAATGGAGACACTTTTAAGTTAGTCCAACATTTTATAAACAAGTCGAACAATGAGTCAAATTTTTATTGGAATATGGAGGTAGATGATGATAAAAGGCTCATGAACTTTTTCTTTAGGGATTATAGATGTCTGATTGATTATGAGCATTTTGGTGACGTGCTTTCTGTCGACACTACTTACCGCACAAATAAGTATGAATTGATATGTGCTCCTTTTGTGGGCATAAATCATCATAATCAAAATGTCATGTTTGGGCTTGCTTTCATGTCTGATGAAACAGAAAGTTCTTTCGAGTGGTTGTTTAGGACATTCCTTGAGTCTATGGGTGGTAAACAACCTGAAACGATTTTTACAGATCAATGTCAGGCAATGATGAATGCAATTGAAAAAGTATTTCCTTGTGCACATCATCGACTGTGTCAATGGCACATCAACCAAAATGCTCCTTCACATTTTGGCAGTTTGAACAGTGATTCAAAATTTAAACATCTATGGACCAAATGCATGAATTATTGTGAGTCTGAAGAAGAGTTTGAGGCAACATGGAAAGAAATGATGGATAATTACAATATTGGTGAGCAAAAGTGGTTTAATGTGATGTACAAGTTGCGGCACAAATGGGCTACTGCATTCAGTACTCAAATATTTAGCGCTGGTCTTTTGGCCACGTCTAGAAGTGAGGGTACAAACTCAGCATTGAAAAAAAAAATTGGAAACAAGACATCTTCTTTGTTTGATTGTGTCATTGGTTACGAAAAAGTTCAAGACAATTGGCGTGTAAATGAAAAAGAAAAGGACACTCTTTGTCATCATAATAAGCCTACAATTTTTGTGTCACATAACCCGTTGTTGAAGCATGCTGCTAATATCTATACACTCAACATATTCAAACTATTTGAAAAGGAACTAAAAGATACTTTGGATTTCGAGCTACCACAACAATTTACATATGATGGTTCTTCATTGTTACTGTTCAAAGTGAAGTCTTATGGTGGAAGCTCAAGGATTAAAATTGTTGAGTATGACAGTGAAAAGTTGGAAATAAGGTGTAGTTGCCACAAATTTGAGACAGTTGGTATATTATGCGGTCATGCTTTAAAGGTATTTGATGTTGTTAATATGCATTTTATACCTGAGAAGTACATAAAAAAGCGGTGGACAAAAACTGCCAAAAGTAGAATATATGCTGAACAATGTGTGTTTAGGAGTGGAAGAAGTGAGAAAGTGGGCGACAAGAGCTATGTATATGAGATAGCCTTTGTAAATCATACAACAAAAGAAGTTCATGATCTCGCCGTTCGAGGCAAAGCCTATGTAGAGACAAGAGACATCTTAACAGGATGTATTGAAAGTGCTAAAGAAAAAATGAATGCATGGTTTGAGAATGTGAATTTGAATGATCTGACAGCTTGTGATAATTTGGTCATTGGTGAAGATAACAACCATCTTGATGAAATGCTTGTGCGTGATCCTCTTGTTGCCAAGTCAAGAGGAATTACAAATGTTCAAAAAAGGCATTGGGATGATAAAAGCAAAAAAGGAAAAGGAAAGGCCGAAAGTACAAGTAAGTTTTAGAGTAATTTTATTATAATTATAGCATTTTATTATCTAAATACAGTAACACACATGCTTACTAATCAATTATTTTTATGGTTCACAACAATTTCAAGAGAGGACTACAAAATGCGTAAAACGAAAAAGTCAAAACTCACAAACTGTTGGAGATAGTTACCCCTCCCAGGAGGCTACTACCCAACAATCTCAACCTTTCCAATATCAATTGCCACTTGGAACAATGAGCGCAATGAGTCATGATATATGTGGATATTTCGGATATGTTAATGTGTCACAGGTTTGTCACATGTTGCATCTTAATTATATATGAGTTGAAGTAATATGACTTTTAGTTCATTAATGGCGAATGTTTTTTTGTAGGAACATATACACAATGATTGGAGACCACTTAAGTGAGTCAAGATTTGTCTTTCGAAATTTTGTATTACTGGAAATATTCCAGTCATTAAGCCTCAATTTTGTATTATTTGAACTCTATTGGAACATTCAGACAATGATTGGAGACCACCTACTCAATTTTGTATTATTGGAACTCTATTGGAACATTCAGACAATGATTGGAGACCACCTACTGAAATATTGTGGCTTTTATATTGACATGTTGGATTTGCTATTTTTGTTGTGTATTGGATTTAAACTACAAATTGAAAGTAATGACTATTTTTACAATCTTTTTACAAGTTTAAGGACAAAATTTGTTTTATAAAAAATTTGAGGACCAAAGTTTTTAAACCGTAAAGTATATAAAGTATAAGGATTAAATCTGTGTTTTTATGGTGACAAGACAAAATGAATTGAGAGAAAAAGAGGAGGAATTTTTTTTCACTTTTGTATATTTTTGTCTAACTCAAATAAAGTTATCATGATTGACTAGAAACCTTTTAAAAAAAATTAAATCTAAAAAACGTTTCCATATCTGTTGGATGGAAGTTGCAAAAGAAAAAAAAATTGGACACATGTCAAATTCTAAAAAATTTTAAAAATATTTACAAGTAAGTTTTTATGTTATGTGGCGTGGTGAACAAGAAAATCACGTGACAGCATGAAAAAATGGTTTAATTAGTTTCCAAATGGAGTCACTCAAAATTTTCAACCTAGAAAATTCAAAAAATCTTTAAACAAAGTGAAAAACCAAATTCTGAAGTGGAGAGGAGTGAAAAAGAATTTTATGATGACAAGGGTTGAGAGAAAAGAGGCGTAACTTTTTATCTTTTTTGTGTATTTAATCACTCAAATAAAGTTATTAACTATTGGCTAAAAATCTTTTAAAAAAATAAAAAACCAAATTCTGAAGGGGGGACCAGTGGTCCCCCCCCTAGCATCGAACACACCGCACAAGTGATCAACAAACCAAAATAAAACCGAGGTTTGAGTGTTATACCATTTTGAGGCTAGAGAATCATTCAAATCTGATTAATAAACGTTTTTCAACAGAACAAAGGTGCAATATATCAAACAAATTACAAAAACGAAGGCTGAAACTTGGTATTTCCTTCGATTTCCAGCTTTTCAGGCAGCGGCAAGGCCAGTGTATGGTGTAGAATGAGAGTTTGAGGGTAAGGTTTTCTCCGTATGGGCTTGGACCAATTCAGGCTGGATTCGAAGTAATTATTCCGCAAATAGCAACATATCGCGAGCAAACACTCGTCAGTTTCTATCCAAATTCCAGCAACATGCAGCGATAGTGGGTTGGTGTCCGGTACTGGAAGGTGCACCAGTGAGTTGTCTATCCGGTAGCTGGTTGCTTGGACATGCGGTGAGTGTAGGCGGTAGTGCACAAGCTTTTCCTGCTGGTGTGCGGGGTGATGGCTTGAATGGGGTAGGGGTAGGGTTAGGGTTGGTCCTCTTTCTTGTTTTTAAGATGAAAAATGAAATTTAATGCTGGAAAATATAGTTTATAGTAAATATTCACCCCATAAATTTTATTTTAATCAGACTCTAACTGCTCAATTATTTAGCCTTTACAAAACACTTAAATAAAAATTCAAAATATATGATATTTATTCCTAAGTTTTCCATGACATATTATACTACTAATGTCCCCAAGAAATATTTGGAATCTTATTTTATGTCTTCCAAAAGTCATATTTTAATTTAATCAAGTCCCCGCCATTAAGTTCCAAGGGAAAGATTTAAAACTCTTGAACTTTTAAGTTCTAAATTCCCAAATTTTCCACATCTAAAATTTTCAAAATTCATTTTAACTATTATTTAAAGTCATAATATTCGTATTTATAAAAATTTGTTTCTCAAAAGGTTCTCAATGATCTTATCTTAAATTGTACGCTAGAATCGTCGTACAAATCTTTGATATATCTATTATAATTATTATCATTTTTTTTTTAACTAACATAAATTTGGGAATCTTTATGCTAAAATTTTGGGGTGTTACATAGCTCCTGAAAAAGGTCTGGTGAAAAATCTTATACAAGGCATAATCGAGGCAACATGAGCTCATCGTAAACGTAGCTTTGAAGATCGGGTGAAAACACTTCAGTGAGCTTATCATAAACATAGCTCCTGAAGAGGTTGGGTGAAAATATTTAAGCATGGCTTAACCAAGGCAAGATGATCTCGTCGTAAACATAACTTTGAGTTTTGCTCAATAATCTTGAATGGACCTTCCTACCTTCTAGAGCCATCAGGAATCCCAAAGGTGGCCTAATGATGGAGGTTGGTGATGGCCTCTAACTAACGAGTTGTGGGTGACATGTAGCAGAAGAGTTGGCCGATAAAGCAAAAGAGCTGGTTGAGGATGACCTAAGGCTGAAGTTGAAGAACTGGGTGAAGAGCAGGGCAAGTATGCATGAAGCTGGAGGCCGAGGATATCTAGCGAAGAGCTTACGATAACCTCTACTGAAGAGATGTTTGAAGAGCTGTATGAGGATGACCTGAAGTTGATGAGATGAGAGGTGATGACCTGAAGCTGGGGGCCAAGGATGATCTGTTAATGAACCATTGAGAATAAGATGACAATCTGAAGAGCTAGGGTTGAGGATTAGCTCCTTTTGAAGAGCTGTGATGAGTTCAAACAGAAGAGAGAACTGAGTATGAGCTCGAGCTGAGCTGAGCTGAGGATGATGTCCTTTTGAAAATAAAAACGACCTCAGATTGATGACCCGAGGATAAGCTCTAGATGAGAAGCTGAGGATAACTTCCCCTGAATAGTTGAGGATGACCTCCTTCTAAAGAGTTGATGATGGGCTCGAGATGAAGAGCTAGGGATGAGCTTTGGCTTAGGAGTTGAGGATGAGCTCGAGAAGAAGAGCTAAGGATGAACTTATGTTGAGGAGTTAAGGATGATTTACATATGAAGAGGTGAAGATGAGCTCAAGAAAAAGATCTCATTATGAACTCTGATTGCAGAGCTAAGGATGAGCTCTGGCTAAGGAGCTAAGGATGAACTCTGGATGAAGAGCTCGGGATGATCTCATGACAAGCTGAATATGAGCTCAGGATAATGAATTCATTATGACCTTTGATGGAAGAAATGGCAATGAGCCCTGGCAGAGGAGCTAAGGATGAACTCTGGATGAGGAGCTCGGGATGACCTCATGAAGAGTTGAAGATGACCTACGATTGAAGAACTAACAATGTGCTCTGGTTGAGGAGCTCATGATGACCTCCTGAAGAGCTGAAGATGACATTTGATTGAAGATTCAAGGATAATCTCTGACTAAGAAGTTGATGGCCTCCAAGCGCCTGAGGCATGTGATTCCTAATGAGCTGGTCAACTCTTATAAACTTAGATCCATGTTCATCACTAGAGGTTAGATCTTACATGTTCATCATAGGAGATTGCATCTCACAAATTCGTCGTAGAAGGTTAGACCTCCCATGTTCGTCTCTGGAGACTAGATCTCTCACGTTCGTCATCGGAGGCGGTTACTCATTTCTCTACTATGAGCTCATTAAAGGTCAACAAAGTTGATTTTCTTCATTTTTAGTTTACCATCTCTACGTCCTTGCACTTGTTCCCGCATATGCACCAATTGATATAAATCGAAAGTGAGATTACATATCAATAAAAGGTGGAATTACCTTTATTTTCTTCTCCCAAGAGTAAGGCAACAACAAAAGCTATGAGATTTGACCTCATTGTGACCTGAAAGCACAAAAAAATTGTGAGAAGGGGGCTGTAAGATTTTTTCGACATATCCCCTCCGATGCCCAAATCAAACAAGAGGCTAGGTAAATAATTGTTGTAAAGTAAAAAGTATATGTTGGGAATGAATAAAAATGATGATTAAACCAGGTATTTATATGTGAATAGTTACAATATGTGTAGAGCTCTTTCCATATTTATCGAGATCTGTTAAGATATGTAATATGTCTAATAAGATCTGACAGAGCACCTCAATCTTTGATAAGATTAACCAAATCCCAGAGATCTCGCCTTAATCAATCCCGAAGATCTCATTCTCATACATACGATATTCAGTTGTTAAGATACATGTCTATCTAATGAGTTGTAGGCATAAGTGATCAATGATGAGCTCAACCGAGTATACACCAGGATCTCGGGAGCTCGAACATATATTTCGGCATGCTGCCCGAAGATTTGCGTATAAAAGTATGGGAGATCGTGAGGTCAGTAATGCCCGAGAGGTCGACCAGTACTGAGCGAACAACCTTGTTTTTGTAGGTCAGACATGTTTAGAAGTTCGGCCTTGGTTTGAGTAAATTCGGGAAAATTGTAGTGGGAACTCATAATGTCGAGATTTGATTGAGTTGATCTCCTCACAAGATATCTCGTGAGCATGGAAATACCTTATTTAATATTACAAGACTAAAGTCCGAAATGCAAATTGTAAGATGTGATGTATTATTTATTTTTTATTATTCATTTCAATTTTTCAAAAAATTAAAGCAAAAATTAATTATCAGTGAAAGGTGATAGGTCCTATATTAAAAAAGAATTACAAAGAAAACCCTCAAGTTCACAAGTCACGTTCGACTCTGAGCCTGCTGAAAATGAATGATCATTACCTTTACTTTATTTTTATTGTTTTAGAAAAACACTAATCCTAAAAAAATTTGTTCAAATTCACACACTTAAAAAATTGCCGAGAAAAATATGGAATAGTCATATAGATATATGATCATAATGATATATTTAGTTTATTAATAAAATTTATGCTTTTTTATTTATTCAAACAAAATTAAATATCAAAATTTATTTGAAAAATACAGTTACCTCGACAGAAAGCTATGAGGAATTGAGCTCTGGAGACTAACCCAGATTGCAAGAATTCTCCTCCATCTTGGAGAGGCTCGAGTTCGAATTTCGCTGTGTGCGGAAAAATATCAAACTCTCCCCCTCTCCAAAAAAAAATTGCTATGGGGAATTTATAAAACTTTTTATTTATGCGACAATCTTTTATTGTTTACCTTTCAACTTTATAGTAAAATTAGATTTATTTGATAAGTCAATAGCATATTAGCATCTTCATCACCGCCCTAAATTCCATCAAAGTGGACCTTTTAAAAAGTGGACTGAAACTCGCATATTCTAATGACTCGCCCGAGTACGCAATTAGATCATAATTAGTCTTATGTTAAATAAATGCAAACACATGTTATCAATGTTTCTATTATCTTTATCTTTATTTACTCACGTTTTTTTTCCGGAGTCCTAACATAGCATCCAATATTATTATAATGATGTTGGATATCGCTGAGATGTCCGGCTGAAATTGAGAATAACAATGAAAATCTGATTAAATACATATATAAAATACAAATTTATTGCAATGGATCAAATTTTGATCGATTAGAGGACTAAAAGCTTATACCAAAACAATTTTTATATGTGTATTTAATAATTACCTTTTAATAAGGATCCACTTATTCCAAGAAAAACCCAAAAAAAAGTAAAGTTAAAGTTAAATTTTATGCTTAACGATGAAGTGGTCCTCTAGATTTGGACAGTGCTTCTTGAATTTTATTAATTAAACTTTAATGGAATTAAATACAACGCATGAATGATAATTTTCATTTAAAATTATGAGACAACTAGCATTTCATACATTTAATAGATCAAATTAAACATGAATATAAATGTTAATT
Source organism: Haberlea rhodopensis (assembly GCA_907163345.1). Lineage (NCBI taxonomy): Eukaryota > Viridiplantae > Streptophyta > Magnoliopsida > Lamiales > Gesneriaceae > Haberlea > Haberlea rhodopensis. The sequence goes on from CAJQUN010000057.1 coordinate 669,954, forward strand.
TTATGTTTGTTTTCAATAAAAAAAATAAAAAAGGATCGACTTGGCTCATTTTGGTGTGCTAAAGAGAATACTTATTAATGCACTTACCTTAATATTCAATATTTAATAAATCTTAACATATTAAAATTTCATGAGATCAATTTTTTTTATTAACTACTATATTAATTAACACAACTACGGTGAAACAAACATTTTTAGGAAGTAATAACTCCTCATATTGATAGAAGAAACGAAACGTAGCGCTTAGAATGATATACAATATAAAAGATTTGAGTAGTACTATTACCATCAAATAGGGCAGCTTAACGGATCGGGTCAATCTGGACCCGATCCAATACCGGATTGGTTAGCCCGATCCGAAACATGAACTGGACTAACCCATTCGGAACTGGTCAGGAATCAGTAATATAGCGGTATCGGTTCTAAGTTTTCGGAAACGAGATCTTACCGGTTCCGGACTACCGGATCAGGTTCGAGGCTGAATCGGATTCGTTATTTGAAAAAAGAAAAATATTATTAGTTTTATATAAATATAATTGAGTTCAGCTTATAAACATAGATGTCAATTAGCTTAGTTGATTAGAGTTTCTCGCTCGAACACGCGAGGTCGCGCGTTCGATCTCTGCCTGTGACAAAATTTTGCAGCAAAATTTTTAAAAAAACTTCAAACCGGTTCCAACACGGAATAGGATCCGATATGGTTTCTTACCAGACCAGATCGGTTCCGGTAAAATTCCGACCTGGAACCGATCCGCTGGGTCCGATAAGCAGGCCTACTACCAAATATGTTTATTGATAAATTGGCAAACACTCGATCCTACAATTACTATCAGAGTTAATATGACTTGTTCGATTTTTATGAGTTTGAAGATAGCGCAATTACTTGGAGGGTGATTGTTGGAAATTAATAATTATCCCTGCTGAGAGAATGATTGAAACGTGGCGATTGAATTACTGTATATTTTAAAAGATTTGAATTGCACTACTACAACGAGCTAAAAATTTTAGTATAATGACAAACACTCGATCCTACAATCATTCTTGTGAAAATCAAATAAAACTTTTGAAGATTGTGTACTTTTGAACAATTAAACCGATTTAAAGATTATCTATAAACCACTATTTGTAATTAATTAAATATCTCACATTTAGAGTCCACTTCCCACTCCCATCTTAATTTGACCAAAATAACCCTCTTTAATTTTGTCCCCCTTCTTTTCTTCCATTTCCGCTACCAATCTACCCAATAACTCAAACAGCCGATTTGGAGAGAAACACCGGCAGTTGCTTTGCATTTCCGATTTGCAAAATATTTAATTTCCGATTTCTTTCCATTTCTGGTTTCTTTCAATTTCCGATTTCCTTTATTCCATTTCCGCTTTCTAAACTATCCTCTCGTGCCCATCATTTCCGATTTGCAAAATGTCTACAAGTGACGAAGGAGAATCGATAAAATATCACGGAGTTGCAGTTACAAGAGCCAGCTCCACATAATGTCTATTAAGGATATGTCAACCCCAATGGACCTCTATCTTAGTCTTGCCAAAAAGTGGAGTGAAATCAAGTATGAGCTATTTGCCCTGCAATACATAGCTCCCCATAAAATAATAGTACGTGACTTTGAGCAGTGATGATGCCCTCTCGGATATGGTCTTGTTGCACTCGATGGTGAAAATGAACATTGTTGACATGGAAGTAAACTGGAAAGATGAGCTCAATGGTCATGGAATGAGAGCTTGTTATTTAAGTAATTCTTCACTATCTAAAATGAACATTGTTGACATGCTTCATTATACACAAAATGAAGACTTGGTTTTGTTATATATGGGTTTGCAATAAATAATTGATTTTTTAAATTGGTGGAAATCATGTGCATTTTTGTCTTTTAACATCAAATGGGGAGTGATTCATATTAATAACTCAAATTTGGGAGTGCAGATTGTGAATTTGATGGGGGACTGATTAACAAAGTAAAAATAGGTTTGGGGACTTTTAAATATGTTGCCCTTATTTTTTTTTATCTAAATAAGAGGGGTCGTACATATATTTCTTAACAAATGTGGATCATTCATAAACAATTTTATTAATTTAAATAGAATAACTTACAATCCCTACTCATTTAGTGTGGAAAAATCTTTTTTCTAGAGATTATAAAAAGCAATGGAACAATGATTTAGGCTGCATTATATATATATATATATATATATATATATATATATATATATATATATATATATATGATTAAAATTGTAATTACAATATAATATATTCCAGCTATATATGTAGGCATTACCCACTAGATCGCTGAATTAATGAAAGCACCAACCCATACTTTTGGTTGTTGAAATGAATCCCAATACTGCACAAGGTGGGATGCACCCCTCCGACAAAACAAACTTACTGATGAATTAATATCATTATTATAGGACATATGCTGATTCTGTTTACATAAATACACATAAAAAATTTAAATTATATTATCATATGAATATATCTGTTTGCACGGTCATTTTTTTTATTTTGTATTAGCATAAATATGTATTATATTAATAGAACAAACTGTTATAAGAAAATTCAACCATAATTACCAAAGACATGACAATACAACAAGAAAACAATGGTGCATACAATCTACTGGCATTGACACGCATTAAGCCACAGCTAGGAATCAATAGAGTCGATACAGGTCCCCTCAAACCATCCAACTAAGTGTATGGGCGAGCAAGATAATTACTTTCCAACATATCTGAAGATACAAAGATGGAAAGACGAGAAGCATAAACTGAGAAAAAACGAACAATCGAGCAAGCTCTTGTCTCCAAGGCCCTCGCCGAAAGCCGACAACCCAAGCACCGCATTGAATTGCCCACAAAACCCAGATTACTAGAGATCAACGTAATCCACCCGCCGCCGAACACCATGGCAGGCCGGAGCAGGCCGAATATCCAACAAAACAAACCCAAAAGGGGCAAAACAAGTTGAATGCCTGAAAATATATTACAGTTGTTTTTTTATAATATTTTGAATTTAAATAAATTAATATATAACCGATTGAGAACTTATATTAAAAATAAAAATTAAGAATTAAGAATTCTTAGGAATAACTTTATGGTTTATAGTTAGTTATGACTTTTCGAGTAGAGTCGGTTTGGTCATCTGAGCATGTAATATTTTATAAATTTTCATAATTATTATAGTAGAAGTGTGTTGAGTATTTTAAATTGTCGATATTTTGGTGTTTAATTATTAGGTAAAACAATTGTTACGATATGGGTATTTTAGAAATTTTAAAAAATTAATGGACCGAAACCCTAAAATTAGTTAATTACGTGATGGTTATAGACAAGTGGGTCAAGTTGTTTGCTCTAATACAACTTGTTAAGATCTAGACTGTGGGGGTTAGTTAGTCTACATAGCTCAGTCAAGTCAGTTGCAATAGCTCATGTCCTTAAATTGGTTGCACCGAGAGATTAGATCAAGTTTGGTTTAAAGAAACAAAACGGAAGCAACTCAAACTAACCTGCGTTGGACTGATTAATAAGATAATAAAAAATAAAAATTAACACATAGAAAGCAAATATGCCTACACATTTGTTTATGGAAGTTCGAAGCGTAATCCTTCTACATCTCATCTTCTTCAACCGCATTGAAGATCTCACTAGAATACTTTCATTTATACAACCCTTTGTACAAACGCACTCCAGCCGATGTCACCTTACGACTGGAGCTCCTAGAATCTCAATGGTATGCGCTTATCGTATACGCCCAAATTAGGTCCACTCAATCCAAAAGATCGATAACAATATTGTAGTAGCGTGAGTATGGATCGATCCCTCGAGGAGGTGTGAATCTTTGTGTTGAAAACAAAACAATAAAATAAAGATAGAGTTGTGAAGATTGAATTATACTAATTAAATTAAAAGCAAATGATTAAACTATTGAAAGTGATTCTTAGTAGCGATCAACTCTACCTTGTATATTATCATATATTTCATCGATTTGCAAAAGACCCGGTTTTATTTGAATATTCATCAATTGGAAATCTAATTCATCCCTCACCTTATTCCTAGTCAATTAGCCCAAACATTCTGATTTAACTTTTATCGATCAATCAATCTATATGCGCATAATTAAGATTGAAATCATGATAATTTCAAAACTAGTGAGTGATGAATCTAAATAACATAAACACATGCAGTTTATATAAATTTAGTCATTTATTTTCCCTAAGAACTTAATAAATTCACACGCGCAAAATTATCAGTCTTAGTTGCTTCTTTAATTAGATTATTCAAACAATCTCTTATTCGATATCTAATTAGCAATAGATTACATGTAAATTACGAGGTTCTCAATCCAATAATTAAACAAGAATCATATCAATAAAATCAGAAAAATATTGATATTCAATCAAAATTAATAACTAAAAACATGAAGCTCCCCAAGATTAATAAATCCAAGATATTGTCTTCCTCAACAAAGAGTTAAAAGTCTAGCTACTCATAATAAAATCAAAACAATAAAATTCTGCTTTAGAAAGCATAAAAACAAACTAGATAAACAATTGGGATCTCCACTAGTCGAGGTTGTCACGCCCGCATTCGCTTCGAATATCCTTGCCGTCTTCAAAACTATAGTTGAATGTAAAAACTAAATCTAAATCTGATATTTAGTCTAAGATAATATGTATGTAAGGTCTAGTGATTGTGGTGTATTTATAGGAGGAGAAAGAATGTGTTAGAATTCTATTAGGAATGACAGTTAGAATTCTATTGGGAATGACAGTTAGAATCTCATTAGGACAAAAAGAAATCAAGTTTTTTATTTTCTTTTGGACTCCTCGATCGGTCAGTTCAACCGATCGTTCAGTGATTCCAGTAGCTTTCTTCAAATTTTCACGGCGACCAATCGATCGGTTCTGGATACCGATCGATTGGTCAGACTTTTCTTCGATTTCTTGTAAGGACCCCCGTGCCCTTATCCCGTTATTAGTGTATTAATTCATGTCATTAGTGCACACAATCATATTATCATGGGGAAGATAACCATATGCAGGTATAGCATCTCATACTATCTATAAAATTTCTTGTGTTAGAACCCCATAATATTCAAATTCCCCAACCAAGATCATTTACATAGCATGCATCCTCATAATACACTAACATGCTCTCAGTTCATTTAGCAATTTCATATTTAATTGCATGCAAACAATAAATGAAGAGAGAAAAGCCATGCCCTTTTATACATTCCATATACACATAAAAACGTGCTCACATGAGAGCACCCAATGAATGAACGTGTATCTAATGTATAAGATACTCTACCAAATACAGTTACTGGTACTTCGATCCTGGAAGCACCTCCCATGCATAGCTCGATCTCAACTCTGGATCTACCGTTATACTTATTCAACCAGCTCTGGTACTTCAATCCTGGAAGTACCTCAAATCAACAGCCCGAGCTCAACTCCAAAGCCATTGCTGCACCTGTATCATCTGCCCCAACAGAGACAGCCCCCACACGGGGTGAGCATACCAATACCAACATTCCAATAATCACAGTACATAATTTACAGAATATGAAACTGTAATGTAAAAGGATACTCCCTGTATAGTATCGTTACCACGTAGGATTTCCCGTACTGTCTCTGTTCTCAAAATAACCAAAACCATCAAATTCCCAAAGCGAGTTAATCACCACATTGATTAACTAAAACCATTCCTGCCATAGCAGTTCCATAATCAAATATGATTAAATCATTAAATGAAGTACCACAGATATCACATATATCTAGTCAATGATTCCATAGTTCTATTTCATAGCTCGCTCCACAATAGCGACATTTTAACCCCACGCACGCTCAACAACAGCGGCATCATAATCGATGTTCGCTCAATAGTGACAACATCCTTATCATTACTCGCTCAAAAGCGGCACCATATAATTTCCAATGTATATCCATTTATCACAATTATCATATACCATGCATTTCATTATCCATTTATTACAAGTACCATATGTCATGCATTTCAATATCCATTTATTGCAAGTACCATATACCAAGCATTTCACTATCCATTTATTGCAAATACCATATACTATGCATTTCACAGTTGCAACATTATAACAGGCTATGCTCGTACGTTATACGTACCTTATAATTCCGTAGTTTGAATCCAACCTTGCCTTGGTCCCGTGACCGATGAATTATGTGCTAAACATAATTAATAATCCACAATTAAATTCAAGCATGCAACCACGTGCCCAAGCACGTCACAATCCAATTATATCGTCATCCATGACGATTAATCCTTTTAAAAGACCTCGGGTGAAGCATGCATCAAAAACTCAACACGAAAATAATCCCCACAAAACGGCACTGGCGATCGATCGCTTCATCCCAGGCGATCGATCGCCTCTCAAAAATAGGCACAGACGATCGATCTCTCCATTCCAGGTGATCGATCGCGCTCTCAGTGTATTTGGCTACTGCCTCATGGCGATCGATCGCTTCATTTGAGGCGGTCGATCGCCTCAGTGTTCATCTTCCTCAAAATTCCACCAACGTCGCAGCGATCGATCGCCCCGCCCTAGGGATCGATCACCTCGACCTGTATCTGCCAAAAATGGCGTTTTTCTTGCAAAATTTTCCCCAATAACAAACCTCACACCCCATACAACATAAATCCGTAACAAGGGGCTATAAATCAACCCCAAAACACAACAACCCAAAAATCTTTAAAAACCAATTTCTTAAGCCCAACTCAAATCCTTCTCAAACACCAGAATATCATAACCAAAACGAAGACAAATACGAGGGGATGGATAAAGCCTTATTATCTTTGAGAAATTCGGCTCCCAAGTCGAGCCTCCACCGATTTTTGCTCAATGGAGAAAAGGGAAGGGAAATGGGTTTGGGGAAGGGGGAGCGCTGGTGAGAGTGAGAGAAATGAGATCCAAAATGATCGAACATCGAGTCCACTTGGTATATATAGTACCAAAACTCCAAAATCTCGAGTCCTTCACAAATACATCATGATTCATTAAATATCATATGTTTTCAATAATTATCTCTACAACCTCACTTTCCATTACCAGCCCCCAGTACAAAGTACTCCGGACCCCAGATCCCACCAAAAACCAAATTTCAAGGTTATCACCACGATGAGAATACAATCTCATCCCTTGGATCCAACGACTCCAAATACCGAATTTAAAATCCCCGGGAGTCCCAAAAACACAATTAATTCATAATTGCCACAATTAAAATCCATTAAGGATTATTACCACACCGGGATTAACACCACTAATCCACGGGCATCACAATTATCCCCCACTAATAAAATTTCATCCGCGAAATTTGCAAAGGCGTACTCCACGTATCGTCGAGACCACGCAATCCAAATGGATCCGCATTGTCGAATCATAAACATAACATGAACGACACACCAACAGCGAGGATACCGACCTCGCACCAGCACCTGGAATGGAGTAACCTCCCAAACCAACACAAATTCAAGAAAGACGTCAGCATTCCCCGATGCTAACCATCTCAAAAGCAGTCAGCCAACCATAACTGCAAATCAAACGAATCATTCGTGATTCCAAAATAGATATCGCCTCGATGATATCTCTACAATTTAGCCTACGATGTTAAACATACATCGTTACCAAGGAAACCACCAGTACACAACAGTGTACCTAAAATACATCCGTCTTCCACTTTCCAAATCCATCTCCATCAAAGGAGTAGTTGTACCACATTGCAACACGGATTGGGCAACAACACGACCACCGATCAACACAAAACACATCTCCAAAGATGTCTACATCCGTGTGTTCCAAGAATCATATCTTGGTCCAAATCACCATCGAGACTCCACAAGGTCTCAAGTTCTCGAAAGGACATGCAAGAACAATCAATTGCATTCCCGCCACACGTGTCAACCACGACACTTAACCAATCCGAGTTCTGGCCATCCCTCGTTTACCCTAGGATTCAACAATCCTAACACAAGGAGGCTATCGAATTAACCAACAAGAATTACCATGACCATTAAACACGACAATTCCCTCCTCAGAGGGAGTCAACTCGACCTCACAATCATTCCTCAGAATACATCGTGTCATCGAGATCACCAATCTCAAGGTGCCACAATCTCCCACCGGAGATTTATTCATCCAAGCATACTAACCCGATGCTCGACGAGTACTAAGAAAATGCTGGCATTCATATACACACACCGACAAAAGACCCTAAGCAATGCAATCAACTCGGGTATCACCAATCATGCCCAAAGTCCCAAAAACAACTGTCAATCCCCAATTATTCTCACATCACGGAGAATGATGATTGACGAACCAAAGGTTAAAGGTGTGATTCCAATATCAACACCGCACCCACCGACTCATCGAGTCTACAAAGATTCCCAACAGGTATATGAATACCGCCTTCCTCGCAAGGAAAAATGTCATGAACCATGCCTCTTCAATCTCGAACCCCCGTTCGGAAACCTGGATATATTCATACCAAAATATATCTCGGAACCAATAATTACCTAACCGATTCAGAATAGTGCACCCTTGCAACTATTACCAAATCGAAATCCATATACACAACGTATACACATCTAACGATGCTCTGTACTAATGCCATAGTACTCCACAAACCTTGAGCATCTCTCTAGAGACGCCTCCTCGAACTTCTCATCGGAAATATAAAGCCATCACGCAGTCCAACACTAATAGTGCTTACCATGGTTGATTCACAATCAACCCTCGCCAATATTAACTGTCTCCATGACAGTACAATCCCAATCTCTCCAAGAGATAAAATCAATATAGTAGTGTCACCCCACTAGCTATATCTCACAATCCAATTGTGTCCCCTATTGCATTCCATATGCAAGGATTCTCAACCAGAACCAACAATGACTTGTCGACACTCACGTTGGTACTCCCAACAAAACTGAGCTGCCCAGTACAAGTCCCTCAAAATAATTGCCGTATAAACGTCCCGTGAGGTATTCCCTGCCTCAATCATCATGCCACATAGAGACTACAAGAGTCTACCATAAACCCTCATTGTATCATCATACGATTCACCAAACTCGAATCCAACGAGCAGTATAATGGGTATCACAAGCGTATTATAGCACTGCAATAATACCTGGCTAGCAAGTCGCTGCCTCCTTAGGTTTATACTAAACCTACCAACGTATAATACGTTCCATCGCGGTACTCCATACCGTACCATCAATTTGAGTATTAGGTTATCATCCAATATTTCTCCAATACCAATGCAAAATGGACATCCCGGTGTCCTTACTAAACCCCAATGCAACCCTATCCATTAGGATTTATTTCCACACCCGTAGGGTGGGTGTGTGACCATGTCCACCACACGTCACAACGACAGAAGCGAGTAGTTTCCTCAATGACTACTCTTACCATCAATCGCTTGGCCTTAGCCTTCCCATCGAGTATACCCGAAGGTACCGCTACTCATAAAATATTTACCTCTAATGCATGATGCGATACACTCACCGGTACAATGCATCCAATAATTCATCAAGCAAACATGTTCGGTGGTCTCGTCAACCGGTGGCGTAGACACCACCTTGTGCTCATCATCGGCACTCAAACCATATGACCAAAGACATACACCCAGACTTATTATTCATCAAAACGACGTTACACGTCTACATAGAACATCCACTATGGCATCGTCATCCCGTGACGGTATATGTCAACATGTGACATCCAAAATAACATCGTCAACTCGTGACAGTACATGTCAACACCTGACATTCACAATCTTCAAACACATGACGGTATATATAGATACACGACATCCATAATAATGCTAATAAAATAGTAATATACCATACCTCATCGCTAACAAGATAGCGGCATATATGTATCCATCGCCCAACAGTGGTACGCAAGCAGCATCCATAGCTCGTAGGCGGCGTAATCCAGTGCTACGTACATAGAGGTATAACACATCGCTATAGAATCAGCGGCATGATCCCTCGCCATAGAGTCAGCGGCATAAAACATCGCTATAGATATCCGGCGGTATGAACCATCGCCATAGATGTAGCGGAATGACCCATTGCTATATAATACCTGGCAGCATGAACCATCGCCAATAGAAATAGCGGAATGACCCATCGCTATATAATACCTGGCGGCAAGAACCATCGCCAATAGATGTAGCGGAATGACCCATCGCTATATAATACAGGCGGCATGAACCATCGCCAATAGAATAGCGGAATAAACCATCACTATGAATACCGGGCGGCATAAACCATCGCCAATAGAATAGCGGAATAAACCATCGCTATGAATACACGGCGACATAAACCATCGCCAATAGAATAACGGAATAAACCATCGTTATGAATACCCGACGGCATAAACCATCACCAATAGAATAGCAGAATAAACCATCTCTATGAATGCACGACGACATAAACCATCGCCAATAGAATAACGGAATAAACCATCGCTATGAATACCCGGCGGCATAAACCATCGCCAATAGAATAGCGGAATAAACCATCGCTATGAATACCGACGGCATAAACCATCACCAATAGAATAGCGTCATGATATCCCTCGTTGTACATCGGAAAATATCCCTCTTCGCTACTTCGTTTAGACATACCAGCGGCATAATATCCCTCGCTTAAGCGGCAAATATCCTTCATCGCTATCATATGACAGCGGAAAGCTCATCGCTACGCCATATTAGCGGTATAATATCCCTCGCTTAAGCGGCAAATATTCTTCATCGTGATGGTATGACAGCGGCTCGCTTCGACATATTAGTGGCATAATATCCCTCAAAATAGTAATATGACAGCGGAATTATCCTTCGCTTCGACATATTTGCGGCAAATATTCTTCATCGCTATAATATGACAGCGGCAAGTATTCACATCGCTACGCCATGTATGCAACCGCAATGCATAATCCATAACCCAATAAACATCGCTTTGAGTGTATTTTAATGCACCTCGCTTCAAATGTGACATGCGTAATTTACCATCGCTTCAACATTTAGCGGCAAAGCATTAAAATCATCACTCCAATATATATGCAGCCGTAATGCATAATCCATGTCCCATATGACCCTGCAACCACCATGGTTAGCGACAACATATTCCAATTATGAACACATATAATAAATGCACATAAGCAATATAGTTGTGCCACACAACACTAACTACCATCATGCATATGTATGCGCTTCCCATTTCTATTAACATATTCCTAGGCCCTCAACAGCCCCAAAGAGCGAACCACTGCTCTGATACCCCTAATGTAAGGACCCTGTGCTCTTATACCGTTATTAGTGTATTAATTCATGTCATTAGAGCATACAATCATATTATCATGGGGAAGATAACCATATGCAGGTATAGCATCTCATACTATCTATAAAATTTCTTGCATTAGAACCCCATAATATTCAAATTCCCCAACCAAGACCATTTACATAGCATGCACCCTCATAATACACTAACATGCTCTCAGTTCATATAGCAATTCCATATTTAATTGCATACAAACAATAAATGAAGAGAGAAAAGCCATGCCCTTTTATACATTCCATATACACATAAAAACGTGCTCACATGAGAGCACCCAATGAATGAACGTGTATCTAATGTGATGCCCCGAAATTAATTAGTTGCAATTAAGGCATTAATTATGTTTATATGATGAATTATGTGGATAATTGATTTATGTGTTAAAATTAATTATCATGTTGAAATGCTTAGTCACATGGTAGGCGTGACCCGGGGTTGCATTTCAGGGTACATGTTATGCATGTTAGAAAATGGGGTGTTAACATGATTTAATTGTATTGGGTGTTAATTATGAAGAAGATGTGAATGTACTAGATGTTTGGTGCATTTTGTAAAATGCTTTTAAAATACCATGTTGGGGTATTTTATACATCATGTTAACTTTGAGGTTCAAATTTTAATTAACTTTATAACCCATACCCCAGTATACCCTTTAACTCACTTAACCCTTTTCCCCTTCACTTTACCAATCACTCTTAAAATCCCAAAATCACTCCCAAAACCCTACCCATTCCCCATTTTCGAAATTCTTCAAGGAAGGAAAGGGAAAGCTCCACAAAACTATTGTTTGTGGGATTTTTGTTAAGATTTTGGAGTCTTCAAGAGGTATGGAACCCTTCCTAAAGTTTTGATGATGTTTGGTTTTGAAATGGGATGATTTTGAAGTGTTTTAGATGGGTTTGTTTTGGGTATGTGTTGCATAATGTTGGGGTATGATTTTTGAAGTGTTTTATGTGGGTTTTTGTGAGTTATGATGATGTTGGTGTTGTAGGAAAGTATTGGTTTGAAGGGTATAAGATGGAGCTTGAAAAATGCTCAAAAATGGTGGAAAATCGTGCACCAGCAGGTGGCGATCGATCGCCATGTATGAGGCGATCGATCACCGATGGCCAGTAGCGATTTACACAGCAGGCGATCGATCGCCTCAAGTGAAGAGATCGATCGCCTCAAGTGAAGCGATCGATCGCCGCGAAGCGAACAGCCAGGCGATCGATCGCCATGTTTTAAGCGATCGATCGCCACTGTTTAAAAGTTGGAAAATGATGAATTTTGATGAATTTTTTGGTATTTGGCTATTAATTAGCTTCTAATATTGATTTGTATGGTTGTGTAGAACCATCCCAGGTACCAACCACATCAAGGAGATAAAGTTCTCCAACTTCTCCACTTTTGGAAGTTAAGGTACGTAAGAAGCGTACGGGTATCGGACGGTAAAACACACCTCTATACTATGACTATGCATTTATCGCATGAATAGTTACGATGAAATGATGATGTTTATATAATGATACAATGTTATGATATGGTAAGATGCCCACATGGTAAGATGACATACGATGTTTATGATATGGTAAGATGCCATACGATAGGGTAAGATGCCCACATGGTAAGATGCCATACGATGTTTATGATATGGTAAGATGCCATACGATAGGGTAAGATGCCCACATGGTAAGATGACATGCGATGTTTATGATATGGTAAGATGCCATACGATAGGGTAAGATGCCCACATGGTAAGATGCCATACGATGTTTATGATATGGTAAGATGCCATACGATAGGGTAAGATGCCCACATTGTAAGATGCCCACATGTGCCATGTGATGTTTATGATATGGTAAGATGCCATACGATATGATGTTTATGATATGGTAAGATGCCATACGATAGGGTAAGATGCCCACATGGTAAGATGTCATACGATGTTTATGATATGGTAAGATGACATACGATAGGGTAAGATGCTCATATGCATGAATGTGAATCAGGGACAACAAAAAAAGGAAGTTAAAGAATAACCAGCAAGTTTACTTAACTAAGATTTCATGCATTTACTGTTATGTTTTTTTTTATGTTAAGTAAGGATGTACATGCTCATGATGTGTTGTCCCTGTAGGTACACTTTTGGACTAAAAGACTAAGGGTCGGGTTGAGGCAGTGAGCTATGGGGAGCATGAAAAAAGATAGGAATACAGGATTTTTGAATAGTCTCTACTCTATGAGTAGTATAATTCTATCGCTTTAACATTCATTGTCAGGAATGTAATTACTTAGCTTTTGAAATTTTATTTTGGCCTGTAATTCTATTGGCTCAAAGCTACAACCGGAACCCTAAGATGATATGAATGCATAATTAGTCCATAATATGTGATTATAATGCTGTTAAGGTAGGAAGACCCTACATCTAATGTATAAGATACTCTACCAAATACTGTTACTAGTACGTCGATCCTGGAAGCACCTCCCATGCATAGCTCGATCTCAACTCTGGATCTACCGTTATACTTATTCAACCAGCTCTGGTACTTCAATCCTGGAAGTACCTCAAATCAACAGCCCGAGCTCAACTCCAAAGCCATTGCTGCACCTGTACCATCAGCCCCAACAGAGACAGCCCCCACACGGGGTGAGCATAGCAATACCAACATTCCAATAATCACAGTACATAAATTACAGAATATGAAACTGTAATGTTAAAGAATACTCACTGTATAGTATCGTTACCACGTAGGATTTCTCGTACTGTCCCTGCTCTCAAAATAACCAAAACCATCAAATTCCCAAAGCCAGTTAATCACCACATTGATTAACTAAAACCATTCATGCCATAGCAGTTCAATAATCAAATATGATTAAATCATTAAATGAAGTACCACAGATATCACATATATCTAGCCAATGATTCCATAGTTCTATTTCATAGCTCGCTCCACAATAGCGACATTTTAACCCCACGCACGCTCAACAACAGCGGCGTCATAATCGATGTTCGCTCAATAGCGACAACATCCTTATCATTGCTTGCTCAAAAGTGGCACCATATAATTCCCAATGTATATCCATTTATCACAATTACCATATACCATGCATTTCAATATCCATTTATTGCAAGTACCATATAAAATGCATTTCAATATCCATTTATTGCAAGTGCCATATACCATGCATTTCAATATCCATTTATGCAAGTCCATATACCAAGCATTTGACTATCCATTTATTGCAAATACCGTATAATATGCATTTCACAGTTGCAACATTATAACAGACTATGCTCGTAAGTTATACGTACCTTATAATTCCGTAGTCGAATCCAACCTTGCATTGGTCTCGTGACCGATGAATTATGTGCTAAACACAATTAATAATCCACAATTAAATTCAAGCATGCAACCACGTGCCCAAGCACGTTCACAACCTCAATTATATCGTCATCCATGACGATTAATCCTTTTAAAAAACCCGGGCGAAGCATGCATCAAAAACTCAACACGAAAATAGTCCCCACAAAACGGCACTGGCGATCGATTACTTCATCCCAGGCGATCGATCGTCTCTCAAAAATAGGCACAGGCGATCGATCTCTCCATTCCAGGCAATCGGTCGCCTCTCAGTGTATTTGGCTATTTGCCTTACTGTTCATCTTTCTCAAAATTCCACCAACGTCGCGGCGATCGATCGCCCCGCCCTAGGAATCGATCGCCTCGACCCGTATCAGCCAAAAATGGCGTTTTTCTTGCAAAATTTTCCCCAATAACAATCCTCACACCCCATACAACATAAATCCTTAACAAGGGGCTTTAAATCAACCCCAAAACACAACAACCCAAAAATCTTTAAAAACCAATTTCTTAAACCCAACTCAAATCCTTCCCAAACACCACAATACCATAGCCAAAACGAAGACAAATGCGAGGGATGTATAATACCTTATTATCTTGGAGAAATTCGGCTCCCAAGTCGAGCCTCCACCGATTTTTGCTCAAGGGAGAAAAGGGAAGGGAAATGGGTTTGAGGAAGGGGGGTGCTGGTGAGAGTGAGAGAAATGAGATCCGAAATGATCGAACATCGAGTCCACTTGGTATATATAGTACCAAAACTCCAAAATCTCGAGTCCTTCACAAATACATCATGATTCATTAAATATCATCTGTTTTCAATAATTATCTCTACAACCAGTTGAATAATCAATTGGTCTAATCTTTTAGTTTGTTTGACTCAGCTGGTATTTGTATGTATCAGTTCTATTGAATACCAAATGATTTCAACCATTCAACGAGCGTAATTGATGACGGCTCCACTAATAATTTAACTAGATTTTCCTTTGTAGCTTTGTTGACCACTTTGTTGCCCTGACGTAGATTGGTGACAATTGTCAACTGGATATGGAGACATGTTCTGTCGGTCCTCAGTTGGAGTCAGGTCAACTAGCCTTAAATGATTGATCAGTAAGTCTTTCATCAACTTCGTTGAAGCTTTTCAAGCGATAACAACTTCACTGCACACTCGAATTAGTAATAATATTAACAAGTTATGTTAACATTAAAATTTGGATTAGTAGGGTTCTTCGAACTCAATAATCTCCCCCTCTTTGATGTTGACATAACTTGGATAAAAAAATTATAATGATCATTCTATCTATTTACTCTACCACAAGTTTAAAACTATTAAAACAGATTTGTAAGGAATGATATGACATATAGTTAAGTAAATACCCCCAAATTAATGATTACTTGTAAAGCTTGCAGATAGGATATAGATCAATTAACATGCAAAAATTTACTTTTTATAGTAAACAAAACACTAAAAATTATTATATCATTAGGTGTTGATATTAAAGCAGAGATTAGTAAGGAATGATATGATATATCCTTTAAGTAAATATCCCTTGAGTTAATGATTACTTGTGAAGATTGCAGGTGAGATATAGATCAATTAACATACAGAAATAAATAAATACAAGATAACTTATAAAAAAATACAAAAAAAACTTTATTAATGTTAAAAATATGATTACTGTTTACTGTAAACAAAATACTAAAAATGATTCTATCACTAAGTTTTGATATATATATGTTATCCAGCTACTCAACTGTTTGTTCCAATTTCTTGGTTATTAAGTTGAACTGCTTAATTATAATGATTTAAACTTGATTGTTTGGTCCCTCTTATACACTGAGCTGATCCGCCAAAGTTGTCACAACAGATAGATATTAGAAATCAGTGGTTTAGATCGTCCGATATGCTGCAACGCTTTCCTTCCTCTTATTTTTGTTATTAGTATCCTTTGCTCAGCTGGAGGAATGCAATAAGAATGATGAAGCCATATTTTCTTCTCTTGAGGAAGAGAAAGAACGTAATGGATCAGCCTCCGGATTCCATAAATAGTAACTCCAGCAGAAACATGTCAGTATAAACATCTTTGAAGCTTGCACTTTTCCGGTATTTCATTTGCCTAAACTAATGTTTCTTCCTTTGCAAACAAAAGTTGATGTATATGAAGACATATCTCCTTAGGAGATTAGCGCGACTGGATTGTCTCTGGCTGTGACAATCTGAGACTACATTTCTCAGTGTAATCAAGAGATTGAACCTTTCTAAACAACTAGCTTTTCTTGGGTCAGTGGATTTCAAAGTGTGAATCAAAATAGCAAAGAATTTTATGTGGGTTTGTATGCTAACTTAAAATAAAAAAAATTGAAATGCATTTTCCAACATTATTTTGAGAAATGTTTTGGATGAGGATGAAAATATGAACCGATGAGGATTTTTATAGAACAACAGATTTTGAAATGTCGGTCTACGTGTAAATAGATTCAAGTAAAGGTTAAAAAGTTAAAAATATCAACGATTCAGATTAAAAGCATTTGAAACGTCGATGATTTGATTGTCATAAATTTTGCCACCTAATCTCGAAAAAATGCATAAAATTAAAGTTGTTATAAGGAAGAGATTAATAAAAAACTACACGATTTTCCAGAAAATATTTAAAGATAAAGTTGGAATAAAAATCTTCTAAAAAATATTTTGAAAAGATATTTCATGAAAAATATTTTTCTAATTAATTTTTAAAAAAATGCAAACAAGAACTTCTATATCTTTTAAAATTTCCACAAAAGAATAAGTTAAAAGCCTTCAAGGACAACCCATTGTGATACCAATTGATGCATATAGACAAGTGGTTTGAGTCGACTGCTCTGATACCACTTGTAAAGATCGAGACTGAGGGGTTGATCAGTCAACTTAGTTCAGTCAAGTCAACTCCACTGCAATAGCTCATACACCAAGAGATTAAATCAAGATTGTTTAAAGAAACCAACAGGAAGTAACTCAAATTAACCTGTTCTGAATCGATTACATAACGTAATAAAAAAATAAAAAAATAAACACACAGAAAGCAAAGATGCACACAAATTTGTTTATGGAAGTTCGAATGCTTAATCCTCTATATCTCCTATTTTCCCACTGCATGGAAGAATTTTGCTAGCAGACTTTGATTTATACAACCATTTACAAACCCACTCCAGCAGAGATTATCTTACGACTGGAACTCCTAGCATCTCAACTTAACTGCTCCCCAACAGTCTAACTCATCTTTTCTCTCTTATAGTGTTCAGACACAAAGTCTGACAGTTACACAAATCATTCTTGTATAAGAAAGTTCACTATAAAAGGATTGAGTGTTTGTCATGCACCGTTGATCCAATGCATTATCATATATTATATTCAACGATGGTGCCTATTTGTGTGGCGTATGTTCTCAACTAAGCTGATCTATTAAGGTAAGCTCCCCTCTAGGATTGATAACTCTGATATATCTTCATCATGAGTTGTGAGTTTAATTGTCATCTCTCTCTTTGTCTCTTATTGTCAATCTCTGAGAGTTTGTTTATAACCTTCATCTTGATTTGTCCGTTAGGCACTGAAATATATCCGTTGTAGAGTAACTTGTACGATTTTGACTTCTGTGTACTTTCTTATGAATTTTCCAATGTCCATATTTGAATAACAGTCTATCTGCAGCTTCGTTGTTAACGAATTCACTAGTCTAATCTTGTTCGGTTAAGTAGATTACTCAAGTGGTCTTGTCTTTTAGTTTGTTTGAGTCAGCTGGTCTTTTCCTGTATCAATTGAGTTAAATACTCAACTGATTTTTTCCATTCAATGTGGTATATATCTTCATCATGAGTTGTGAGTTTAATTGTCATCTCTCTCTTTGTCTCTTATTGTCAATCTCCGAGAGTTTATTTATAACCTTCATCTTGATTTGTCCGTTAGGCACTGAAATATATCCGTTGTAGAGTAACTTGTACGATTTTGACTTCTGTGTACTTTCTTATGAATTTTCCAATGTCCATATTTGAATAACAGTCTATCTGCAGCTTCGTTGTTAACGAATTCACTAGTCTAATCTTGTTCGGTTAAGTAGATTACTCAAGTGGTCTTGTCTTTTAGTTTGTTTGAGTCAGCTGGTCTTTTCCTGTATCAATTGAGTTAAATACTCAATTGATTTTTTCCATTCAATGTGGTTGGTTGCTTTCGACTACACTGATAAGTTAACTAGCTTTTTCTTGGAGCTTTGTTGGCATCTTTGTTGTCCTGACGTAGATTAGTTCTGTCAATCCTCAACTGGATATGGAGATTGGTTCTGCTAGTCCCCAACTGGACTCAAGTCAACTAGTCTTAAATGATTGATCAGTGCCAATGCTGATCAGTTCACTAGTTTGCCTTCTCAAGAATGAGACTTCATCAGGTTCGTTGAATCTTTGTAGGCGATGACAACTTCACTCTATATTCGAAGATTGATTAATAATAATATGTACACATTATGTTACCATTAAAATTTGGATTAATAGCATTACCCAACACTACGGCCATTAACCTTAAAAATATTATGTGTGTACATAGGTGTCATATTCCACAACATATTAATTGATTATTTCAACCCGTCGACTAAATTTTGTGGGGGCAATGACTAGATTCATGGCCTAATAATTTATTAACTAAATCAGTAGTACAGTAGTTGGGTCTGTAATGTACATCAATCAACTAAGAAAAAAATCATTATATTATCTTATATATATGAATTTCTTAATATATATATATATATATATATCAACTAAGAAAAAAATCATTATATTATCTTTTATATATATATATATATATATATATATATATATATATATATATATATATATGAGCAATTATAAATTATTGCACTGCTTCCCTTAAAAGGAAAGTAATATGTAAGAGATTTCACTAAGTTGAGAGGTTAGATTAGCTAAGATGGCAATTATCTTTGGTTTTATTATTTAATGAATCCCACCAAACATATCTTATAGCTACCAAATCTTTCATATTTTAATTAGGAAAGCTACAAAGGAACATTCGGATGTTCCACCCAAGGCTAATTGCTACCTTAAGTGAGATATGCAATTAATGAAGGTACTATTATATTCGGATTAAACACTTGCTATTATGAAAATTGGTTATTACTTACTGAGTTCTCAATCTCAGTATATAAAATGCATACAGACTCCTGGAGAATAACCCGATTGGTAGTCACACAAATTCCACTTTGGATGACCTGTGTTCGAGGTTTTTAAACAATATTCACCCTTGCACTGTAAAAAAAACACAAACACATATATATATAAATATATATATTATTTATTTTTCTCGGAGCACGTGTTGTCTATATATATTCTTTTTATGTATAGTAAATATTTAGAGTAAAGACGTATTTATAGATTTTTTTTTGTTTTTATTTTAGTTGTTTGAAAAGTTTTGTATTTTTCAATTTATACTTTTTACAAGTCGTAACTTTTTATGGTTTGATACGAGCATATTTGTAAAACCAAATTGAAGAACTTGTACTTTAATCTGTTTTAGTAAAAAAAAAAAAAAATTCCTTTCTGTTTTCCAAAAAAACAAAAACATGGGCTCCTGTGAATTTTTTTTATTTTTTTAGCTATGAGCGATGGACTTCATTTGATGAGATCATGATTTTTTTAGTATTTGCGAGAGATATATTTATAAAATTTAATTAATGTAATCATATACCAGTAAGTCTCGCGAAATGTATATATTATATAAAACAATTGATTGGCAGTTTCGCAGCAGACAGTTGTGTTTATCCACTGGGATAAAGATTAAAGAAATATATAGGAAAAAAAAAAGAAATGACATCTAAAGCACAGAAAATATGCCATTAAATTTAGATAGGAATAAATATTATATCAAAATCTTGAGATAAGTATGTAAGAATATCTTCTCCGCTCAGATCAAGAAAGCATCGTGTAATCTCAGCAGAAAGATGCAATAAATTATTTAATATTCCAACTTTCTGCCTCTTCATCGAGGACAAACCGCTCATCTGTTCCTAACACAGACATAAAATTTATGTTTAAATTTCTTACCCGTAAAAAAAAAAATTATCAAATAAATCAGTAGAATAAATAACAGTATATTAATGAATGAAGTTGCGGGTGGAATTCATGGAGTTCAAGGCTTGGAGATAGGGAAATATAAACGAATAAATAAAGCATCCAATCATTCCAATTGCGATCCCAAGAAACTGGATGAGGATGAATATTTTAGTAGCTACTTAACTAAAGAAATTAAGATTAAGAAAATAAAAATCTATTAACCATAATTGAAGAAACTAATAGTTGCAGCCTCCATTGATGACATTCATTCAAGCTTTTCTCACTATCTAATGCTTATTTTCAATGCATCAAAAGATCAAGAAGATGACCCATTATTGCCCAGAACATGAGCGCTGCTGTGGCTCAAATCTTGACCATGGATGCTGTGTTCCATCTCGTTATTGCTTTCATGGTGGTGGTGGGGGTGGAAGTGCACGGTTGTGGAGGCGGCGGCTGTTGTGGAGGTGCCGCCGATCGAATCGTATACATTGCCATTAGTGCTTGTGGATTTATCAGTAAGATTGTTAGTTAACTGGGGTTGAGGTTGATCTTTTTTTCCGAAAGAGTTCTTGTTATTATGCATCCACACTTTGAAAACCCCTCTGTCGAGTCCGGTTTCGCTGCAGAATTCCGAGATCAAATCTTCTTCTTTCTTCTGCAATTTCCATCCGATTCTCTCAGCAAATTCGAACATTCTCCCCTTCTGATCCTGCGTGAACTTCGTCCGGAAACGCTTGCGGCCATTCGGGCTGAACGAGAGAGGGGTTGAAGAAGCGTTTATGGAGATGGGAATTGGCGCATTGCTATCCGGAGGCGGGCCCGACAAGCCATGGCTGAGCGCAAGCAGCATGTGGGGCGCCGAGGGGTAGTACGAGGAAGAGATCGGCGGCGGGGACGGGGAATTATTCGGGCTGCTGCTGCTATTCCCCCGGTTAGATGCAACAACCGGCGGGAGAGGGTGGTGGCGGTTGTGAGGGTGATATTCCAAAGCCGGAGTAGCATTCGGCGCAACAAACCGCGGCTCATCAAGCTCCCGGCGGTGGAAGTTCCGGTGACAACCACAAGCCGCACATTTCAGCGAAGTCGGCTCCGCCGGGTTCGAGGCAGGAGACGGCATAAACTCCCCACAACCGTCGACAGCATGGCCCCCAAGGGTGGCGGCGTGGTTCTTCAAGCATTCCTTGTAGGTGACCACCACGGGATGGTGGCTGCCGAAACCCCCACCACTAACGTGATGGATGTGCAGCGGCGAGTGGCGCTTCAGCACGCCGTTGCTGAAGGGAGACGGCTTGGTGGGCTGGATCCTGGTCGGAATTTCTGTCTCAGCTTCCGGAGTCTTGAGAACGGTGGCATTACTAGGCGTCAAATTGCTCAACGGATGTTCCATGGAAGCTGAAACAACATCTAAGGGGGTGAAGGAAAATGGAATCTTTGGTGAATTTGCTAAGAATTTTGTGTGACAGAATGAAGAATTAGGGTTTCATAGGGAGATGGGAGGGATGGAACCATGGAGATGGAGAAGAGAGATGGGAGTGATACTGTAGATAATAGAAAAATCTTGGTTATGTGGTTGAGCTTTTAAACCTGGTTGGTGTTAATTAAATTAACCTGAGTTCAAATCTGTGGTTAACTTTTACCTCAAGGCTAACCATCTGTCAGATGCTTTGTCATGTGAACAATAAATATAGCTACTTGCCTCTTTCAACCCATTTCGTGTTACAGTTATTTTGCTATTATACACTTCTTATTAGCGTTTTTTTTTTTTTTTTTTTTTATACACTTCTTATTAGCGTTATTATGATACCGTTTTTAGAATAACTTTTATATTAAATTTATGAAAATTATTCTGATAATAACATATATTATTATGACTAGTATACGACGCACTTTGCGTGTATAACGTAATATATAATGCATATGAATTGATTCGTGTAATGAAAGAAATGAGACATATACATTGGTTAATATTAAAAATATCATTGAATAAAAAACAATTAATGTTGCAACTTAATAAACTTAAATTAATTACGAAATTACCACAGAACAATTTAAAGCAATCAAAAGCATGTCATGACCTGTTTCTCTGCTTCTACTTTTTTCTGCTTATTTTTAGAGAAGCAATAGCAGAATCAAACAAATAAAACATCCAAAAACTGTTTTTTTAATCTGAAAAGCAGATAAGCAGTTTTCATAAGCAATTGCAAACATCTAGTATATGGTGAAAATCATTTAATTTATATATATATATATATATATATTTACGTATATGTAAGGTCGCATTGGTTTGTAAGAGAAATCAAAAGTGTACAAAATTCTCTGTATAAAATTAGTAATTTTTAAAGCTCTATATTTTTAAATCAAAATCATTAATCTTCTGAAAAGTTTCAATAATAAATTAAAAATATAGAACTTTGAAAAATATTGATTTTGCATAATGAAATTTTCATGCTTATTTTTAATTTTTTTCCAAGGATCACAAATGCAAATTAGCCTTAAAAATTTCATACCCAATTTTTAAAAAACTTAAGTACGTCAACCTAAGTCGATCAAATTTATTGTTTCCACACGTGTATATATAGGTATTTCGTGAATTTTGTCATAATATTAAAATAAATAATAGATTTTAAAAAAAATGAATTTCCAATAATTTCTCCACCTTTAAATCCACTAAGTGTCGATTAATTATTATATAGTAAATAAATATGTTCAAAAACAAAAAAAAATAAAAATGAAATTATATTTTTAAAGAATGAGTAATAATAATTCAAAAAGTAAAAAGTACAAAAACAAATTCAGAGAATTATTGATTGCGTGAGAGTTACATAAAACAATTATTTTCCATATAAAATGTAAAGTTTGACGGAGTCAGAGCAGGTCCTGCAGCATTTACTGAAACCCACCTTAATTTGTCAAAACTCCGTGTCCCATTACACCGAGCACACCAGAAAAAATAAAAAAAACCCCGAGCCCCCAACACCAACCTCACTAGTTGACTTTTGGCCACTGCTCAACAAAGCAGCAAACATGCATATATGATCATAAACAAATATCATGTACAAATTATAGATCCAATTAATGTAAAATCACAATAGCTCAAGTTGTACACCAAGACAAGTATAAGCTCACTTGTACACTCTTTTTCACTATCTTAGCCACTTACAAACACAAATCAAGTAGGTCTTTATTAGCTTGTAGCTTGGCCTAGGTATTGCCTTATGAAAGAAAGGGTAAGATGTATCAAACAATAGAGTACAATGGTATGCACAATTAAAACTTCTCTCATTGTATGGTTTTTTGCAACCCTTGTTCGTTTTTTCAAGGTTTAACTCATTTATTTTCTTCTTGTGCCTTGTTTTCACTTGGAGTCATGTTTTTTTATCAATTTTCTCAAGGCATTCATTTCCTTTCATGCATCTCATTCTTATGACATTAAAGCTCTCAAACATATGATTCAGTGACAACATGTGTGCATGTGAATGAAACACATCATACTCACTTCAAAAGTATGGATTAAAATCATATTTAGGCTTATTAGGAGATGATGATAAGCTAGTAAAAGAATGTTGAATGTGGGTTGTTTGTATGCTTAGCATACAACCATTCTTTGGCATTAAAGCTCAAAAAGGGTACTAGGGATTGATTTTACTTACATGGTAGGCTTGAAAGGCTCATACGCATCAAAGATCTCATATATCACTTTCATGTTCGCAAGTAGTCTATACATACGCCTCAAAGATCATGTAGTTAAGTTCGAGCATGTATCAGATACTTTCTAAAACTATCAAAAAGTTCACACAATCTTCACTACACTGTGCACTCTTCACAAGTCATGACAAATTCGTGTTCAATATTTTCAACTACTAAGTCAAATCAAAATTTGCAATAGAGTTCAAAGTGTTCCAATGTTAACAATTTGCCTATGTTAAAAAACATGCATGCCCTCAATTATGTTTCATCATGGGCTAATGATTCTAAGCATGCATTCATCACTAACTATGAGCTCAAAAATTTTCAATTTTTTATATTTTTTATAATAAGAAAGCAATAACACACTACTAATTCCTCCCCCATACTTAAATCTTACATTGTCCCCAATGTAAGTCAAAATTGTAAGGAAAGATAAAAGTTAAACTAAGAAAGCAATAAAAAATAAAAATAAAAAAAGGAAAAATAACTCCCCTTGGGTTGCCTCTCAAGCAGCGCCTCTGTTTAACGTCGGTGGCCTGACGCCAGTCCTTGATCAAGGTGGGTTATGCGGTGTCGCTCTATCCTTCCTTCTCCACCTCAATATCTTCTTTGTTCCTTAAACTTTGGTTTGTTTGCCTTGCTCTTCTTTGAGTCATCATCACTCTTCAAACCTCTTACATCGTTTGTTGATTGATGTGATCGATCCGGAGGCTGTTTTCGTTCAACAGTATGATCCTGCAAATTAGAGGATGTAAGACCCCGAGATTTGATTAATGTAAATTAATTATAATTTGGGAAATTATTTATAACTAATTTGGGAATTTATTTATAATTAATTTTAGAACTAATTAATTAGAAGTGAAATTGACCAGATGAAGGTCAACTGACAATTTAATCGGAACATGATATATTTTTGAAATAGGATAATAAGCTCCAATAATATTTTAGAGATAAGTTATTAAAATGGAGGATTAATTAAAATGTAGAATTTAATTTTGTATTATAGTAGTGGAAATAAATCCCACGTATAGACTGTAAATTAAATTTATCAGTGCACCGGTGATACTCCGATGTACAAAACTGGGTCGGGATACAACTATTAATATGTAATGTTGGTCAATTCCGAACACATACTCAAACATGTGATTTCACACACATCAGCCGAAAACTCTCTCCCTCCCCTGCTCCCGCGCTCATCCCGACCACCGCTCGCTAAAGCCGTGCGTTCGCCGCCGTCCGACCACCAACCGGAGAACCAAGCACACCACCGTGTATTCAACTCACCAGCGGTCATTTCCACACCAAGAATTCATGGTGAGAGTTTCTGAATCTGTTGCTTTTTTGCCATAAACTTTCGATTTTTGATTTTAGGGTTCTTCCCGTTTTTGATCGATTGCTTCGTCTTAACTATCAATTGTTTCGGTTATGTTTGTGTGAAACCTTCCTCTCACCATGACCGACATTTCCCACCAGTCGCCGCCCCTCCCCACCGCCGTGAGTCGCCGGAAAATGGGCATGCACTTGCGGTTACTGTTCACGCGAAATGGAGTAAATTTAATTTCGAATTTCCAGTCATTGTATATATTGATTTTGATGTTTTTGAAGTTATGTAGATAGAATAATGTGGTTTGACAGAATTGAGATGTAGTTGTTTGAAGTTCTTGCATTGCATGTTGAGTTGGTTCGATTTTTGTCGAGGTATTGGCGAGTATAGGTTTGAGTTTCATGCATGTGGGGGTAAAGGTCCTTAAATCATGTTCTTGGCCTCTTGTATATATTTGGTGTGAATTTTGTTGGGTTTTGGAGCATCCTTTTTTGTTCGAAATCTCGCTGCCCCTGTTTCGAAGTTTCTGCTGTTTTAGACTCGAATCGTTGCTGTATTTAGCGTGTTCTGCTAGTCTATGTTCAATCTGAGGATTACTAGTTTTATTCGCTATTAAGTACAGAAATTATGAGATTTATGAGTCCTCAAGGCTGTAAGTTTAACTGGGAGATTTCTACTAGTTTTATAAAGACTCTTAGTTAAGATGTAAAAACGATCTGAAAGATAAAATAGAAATTCATATGCATCACTCTCGATTATGATTATGATTATGATTATGATTGGAGTTTAAAATATTCAAGTTAGTTAATAACAATCGTATTGAATTGTAAAGATCAACTATTGAAAAGTAAACATCCGGACGATGAAGTGAAAGGAATAAGGATTTCTTGCACTATATAAAAGAAAGCCAAAATATTCTTTATCTTTTATAATATGAATTAAAGGAAATAGTAGGTGAATTTAAATGATGGTGCTGTATGATTTTATAGATTAATACACGGCATGAGAGTTCCACGAACTTAGAAGACCACATTTCAACTTCTAGAATGAGGAATAATAGGTATGTTGCGATCGGTAACATACGACATGTATCTGTATTATTTGATATATGAATTGCTGAACTTACGTGAATTACGTGAAACTACCTGGCTATGTGAAACTACTTGGCTATGTGATTTTAATTGAATCATAAGCATTCACAGAGTAAGGACCCCCGTGCCCTTAATCCGTTATTAGTGTATTAAGCCATATCATTAGTGCATATAATCATACTATCAGGGGAACAACCATATGTAAGTGCAACACCATATGCTATCCAGAAAATTTCTTGCATTTAAACCACATAATATTCAAATTCCCCAACCATGATTATCCATATAGCATGCACCCTCATAATACACTAACATACTCTTAGTTCATTTAGCAATTCTATATCTAATTGCGTATAAACCATAATTAACAGAGAAGAGCCGTAGCCCGTTTATACATTCCATATACACGTAATATGTACTCACATAAGAGCACCCCAATGAATAAGCGTGTATCTAATGTATAAAACACTTTGCTGGATACCGTTACTGGTGCTTCGATCCTGGAAGCACCTCTCAAGCGCAACTCGATCTCGACTCTGGATCTGAGCGCCTATCCATCCAGCTCTGGTACCTCGATCCTGGAAGTACCTCAATCAACAGCCCGAGCTCAACTCCAAAGCTGCTGCTACACCTGTACCACCTGCCCCAACAGAGACAGCCCCCACACGGGGTGAGCATACCAATATCCCAATCCAATAACCTCAAAAATACAATTCATAATTTACAACAATGTAAATACTATGAAATACAAAATATACTCCCTGGATGGCATCATCCTCATCCGGGGTTTCTTGTACTGTCCCTGTTCTCAAAACACTGAAACCATCAAATTCCCAAATGCCAGTTAATCATTATATTGATTAACAATTCTACGAGCCATATACCAATGTCATAATCAATAACATCAAATCATTAAACAATGATTATAAACAATCCATGTTCCTCACTTATGGTTTCATATCTCCATTTCATTGCTCGCTCTACAATAGCGGCATTCCAATTCCACGCATGCTCGATGGCAGCGGCGTCATAATCGATGTTCGCTCACAGGCGACAACATCCAATCATTGCTCGCTCAAAAGCGGCACCATGCAATTCTCAATGCATATATAGACATTTAAAGCAAGTACAATAAACCATGCATTTCAATCTCCGTCTATTGCTAATACCACGTGTCATGCATTTCCACACACATTCATTGCAATACAGTGTAACAAGCACTCAACAATTGCAATTATATTAAAGGGCTATGCTCGTACGTCAATACGTACCTTATAATTCCGTAGCTTGAGTCCAAACTTTGCTTGAGTTCCTTACCTCGAGAGATATGTGCTAAAACACATAAACAACTCACAATCAAATATAAGCATGCAACCACGTGTCCAAGCACGTTCAAGACTCCCAATCATATCGTCAATCCATGACGATTACCAAAATAAAAGCCCCCCGGCTAAGCATGCATAATACCCAAATATCTCATTATATATGTTTAAAGAGATAGCCAAGAATTCATCCGAGAATTCCGTTTTATTTACTTGGCTCCAACCAACCATTTTAAAAGTCTAGCATTCCCATTGGAATGAGAACATTGCCCCGGAAGCCGACCATTTAAGTCGAAATTCCAAAATCCCACGAAAAAGCCAAGAAAACCACAAATCACATGCTGGCGATCGATCGCTATACCGGGCGATCGATCGCTAGCCCCTTGGCGATCGATCGCTCGATATAGCGATCGATCGCCAGACCTTACTGGCGCGAGGCGATCGATCGCTCCAAAAGTGGCGATCGATCCCACAAAGCTGAAAAGCCTACTGCCTGCATGCGATCGGTCGCCTGCTAAGGGCGATCGATCGCCATGCCCTGCAACTCGAAAACCACCATTTTTAAAAGCTTGAAACCTTCCCAAAACATACCCCAACTCCTCCCAACTCAAAACCACAACAAAACAACATCCAAGGACCTCCAAGAAGGGTGATAGACTTGAATTAAAACAAACCCAAAAGATTTCAAGATTTTCATCAAAATCACCCAACCCAAACCAAACTCAAAACTCAACCAAAATCAACAACACTACTATCAAATCAAAGTTACAAGAGAGGAGAGATTACCATCTTTTCTTCAAGAGATCCGGCCCCTAAATCGTGTTCCCAACGATTTTTCTTCAACCAAGGGAAGGGAAGGGTTTGGGGTGAAGGTGGCGTGAGAGAGGGGGGGAGGAGAGGAGAGAAATGGATTCCCAATGACTGAATCTCGAGTCCAACTGGTATATATAGCAAAAATTCCCCAGAATACCAATACTTCCACAAATACATCATGATTCATTAAAAATCATCTGTTTTCAAAAACTCTCTCTCCAACATCAAATCCCCAGACTGGCCCCAACATAAGGCACCCCGGACACCAAGTCCCACTAAAAACCCAACTCATAGGTTTTTCACCAAAATGATAATACAATCTCATCCTTTGGATCCAACGATCCCAAATGCCCGATTTAACAACCTCGGGAGATGCCAAACCGCAATTAATTCCTAATTGCCACAATTAAAAATCCATCAAGGATTAATACAACACCGGGATTAACACCATAAATCCCCGGACATCACAATTATCCCCCAATAATAAAATTTCGTCCTCGAAATTTGCACCGGCATACTCTACGTAGCACCAGGACTACACAACATGGTAAAGCCACAACTCCGATTCTGGACCACAATAGAATCGAATCATTAACTGCGAGAACACCAATCTCGCATCAAGCTCTACAATAGAGCAAATGCCAAACCAATATAAACCTCGAAAGATAATAACATACCTCGATGTAAATCGTCCCGGAAGTCAGTCCATCAAGACTGCAAATCAATCAAAACCCCATTGGTCCTAACATTGATATCTCTCAATGATATCCACCACTTGCCCACGATGCTTAACACACATCGTTAAGATGGGAACCACTAGTATACAATCAGTATACTCCTGGAAAAATCCGGTCTCGCTTTCCCGATCATCTCCTCCAAAGGTGTAGTTGCACCTCTTGCAATCCGGATCGGGCAAACCACGGTCACTAATCCAAACAAAACACATCACCACAGAAGTCTAAAACAAGGTGTTCCAAGAAATCCCATCTTGGTCCAAAACACACTATCGAGACTCCACAAGGTCTCAAGTTCCACAGGGGACATGCAAGACAAACAATTGCATTCCCGAACACGTGTCGACCATGACACTAAACAAATCCGATCCTGGCCATCCCTCATTTATCCTGGGATTCAACAACCTAAACAGGAAGGCTATCGAATTATCCAACAAGGACTACCATGGGTCAAAAACACGACAATCCCTCCTCAGGGGAAGTCAAACGGACCTCACGATTATTCCTCAGAATACATCGTGCTATCGAGATTACGAATCTCAAATTGCCACAATCTCCCACCGGAGATTCATCAAACCAAGCACACTAATCCGACGTTCAACAAGGAACGAAATAGAGTTGGCATTCGTATACACACACGGGTATACATGCCTAAGCACCAACACAACAGGCACACTCAAAGCAATAGACTCGGGTATCTCCAAGTATACCCAAAGTCCCAAAACCTACTACCAAGCCTCGATTATTCTCACTCCACGGAGAATAGTAGTCAACAGACCAAAGCCAAAGGGTGTGATTTCAACATCAACACCACACAACCAAAGCAACAAATCTCCCAAAAGAGTCAACCGGCAGGTACAAACAATACCGCATTTCCCAAAAAGGATAGTGTCATGAATCCATGACCCTCCAACCTCGAACCACCGTCCGGAAAACTGGACATACATACCAACATATATCTCGGAACCAAAATATGCAATTGGTTCAGACTAGTGCATCGAAGCCACTATCATCAAATCGAAACTCGTATACGCCATGTATACTCAAACAACGATGCCCTGTACCATTGCCATAGTACTCCACACTCGAGCATCATCCCAGAGACGTCTCCTCGAACGTCTCACTGGAAGCACGAAGCCATTACCTAGTCCAACACTAGTAGGGCTTACCCTGGTTGATTCACGATCAACCCTCAACCAAAAGTAGCTGTCTCCATGACAGTACAACCCAAATATCTCCAAGAGATAAAGTCAATATAGTAGTGTCACTCCACTAACTATACCACACAATCAATTGTGACTTTCGTCGCATACCACATGCAAAGATGCTCAACCAGAGCTAACAACGACTTGTCGACGCTCACGTTGGTATCCCAACAAAATTGAGTCGTTCCAAACAAGCCTCCTAAAACATTTGACGTATAAACGTCTCCTCGAGGTATTCCCTGCCTCAATTATCATGCCACAAAGAGACTACAAGAGTCTACCAAAAGTCCTCATCGTATCATCATACGATTCACTGAACTCGAATCCAATGAGCAGTATAACGACAATCAAAAGCACGCTATAACATTGCCACGATATCTGGCTAACAAGCGCTGCCTCCAAAGGCTCATATCAAGCCTACCAACGTCTCACACGTTCCACCCGGTATACCATACCGTATCATCCATTTAGAGTAGTGGGTCATCACCCAATATTTCTCTAAAACCAAAGCATAATGGACATCCCGGTGTCCTTGCTCAACCACGAAGCAATCCTAATCCATTAGGACTTATCCCACACCCTCAGGGTGGGTGTGACCACGCCTACCGTAGATCACAACAACAAGCGAGTAGTTTCCTCAATGACTACTCTTACCACCAATTACTTGGCCTAAGCCAACCAGCGAGTATACCCAAGGGTATCATTACTCGAACAATATATACATCAAAATGTGATGCGGTACTATCCCTGTACGGTGCACCCAATAATTCTTCGAGCAACCTGCTCGGCATAAAGGTTTCGTCAACTAGTGACCTAGACGTTACCATGTGCTCACCAAGAGCACTCAAGCCATACATCTCAATATCATAAATGTATTAATCATCAAAACGACGCTACACGTCTACATAGAACATCAACTATGTCATCGTCATCCCGTGACGGCATATGTCAACATATGACATCCAATTAACATCGTCAAACGTATGACGGTACATGTCAATACACGACATCCACAATCTCATCGTCAAACACATGGCATATATAGCAACACGTAGTATCCACAATAATGCTAACAAAAGTAATACGCCATACCTCATCGCTATCAAGATAGCGGAATACCTGTATCCATCGTCCACCAGCGGTACACAAGTAGCATCCATCGCTCATAGGCGACATAATCCAGCGCTACGCACATAGCTGTATAACCCATCGCTATAGAATCAGCGGCATGATCTCTCGTCATAGAGTCAGCGGCATAAGACATCGCTATAGATATCCGGCGGTATGAACCATCGCCATAGGTGTAGCGAAATGACCCGTCGCTATGTAATATCCGGTGGTACGAATCATCATCAATAGAATACCCGGCGGCATGAACCATCGCCAATAGAATAGCGGAATGAGACATCGCTATCAATATATCTGGCGGCAAGAACCATCGCCAATCAATATAGCGGAATGAACCGTCGCTATCAATACACCTGGCGGCAAGAACCATCACCAATAAATATAGCGGAATGAACCATCGCTATCAATATATCTGGCGGCATGAACCATCGCCAATCAATATAGCGGAATGAACCATCGCTATCAATATATCTGGCGGCATGAACCATCACCAATCAATATAGCGGAATGAACCGTCGCTATCAATATATCTGGCGGCATGAACCATCGCCAATCAATATACCGGAATGAACCGTCGCTATCAATATATCTGGCGGCATGAACCATCGCCAATCAATATAGCGGAATGAACCGTCGCTATCAATATACCTGGCGGCATGAACCATCGCCAATCAATATAGCGGAATGAACCGTCGCTATCAATATACCTGGCGGCATGAACCATCACCAATCAATATAGCCGATCCCTAGTCATTGTCACGGTAGTGTATTTTAATGCCCCTCGCTCAAATAAAACATGCGGTACTCCCACCCCTCGCTTTTCATATAGGCGGCATAGAATAACCTCGCTTAAATGGACATGCGGCGCTCCCACCCATCGCTTCACATTTTAGCGGCAAATATTCTTTCCTCGCCTCATATGATAACCACGCTTCAATGTGACATGCGACGCTCCCAACCCTCGCTTTACATTTTAGCGGCACAAAATAATAAGTAGCGGCAAGCATTTAAAATCATCACTCATCCATAACAATGACTCATGGGATATTCACCAAGTATTTAATCCATACCTGCATCACAAAGCATAATCCATATTCCAACATACATCATCATGAGTGTATTTTAATGCACCTCGCTCAAATGCGACATGCGGTACTCCCACCCCTCGCTTCAACATTTGGCGGCAAAGCATTAAAATCATCACTACATGTACACATGCAACCACAATGCATAATTCCATGATGTATATAAAATGCAGGTTACCGTTTTGTGTCTTTCAACCATGGCCTTAGCCTTTCGCGTCATAGTGTTCCTACAGGAACAATCACAAACCATGAGCATACGATAATCCATATTCCCCACAATATGATTATAATGAGTAAATGCATAAACTACGAGTACAAAGTACTTCCCGTATCCCAATGCATTTCAAAATGCTCAATTTGGTCGTCCTTGTGTCACAACTCACAATCATAATCAACAGGTTATATTATGATTCTATAGGTGTCATGACATATAATCGTTTCACTATGATCACATATCACAAATGCACATAAGCAAAATAGTTGTGCCACATAACACTAACTACTATCATGCATAAATATGTGCTACCCATCCTTATCAGCATGTTCCAGGCCTTTAACAGCCTCAAAGAGCTAACCACTGCTCTGATACCACTAATGTAAGGACCCCCCGTGCCCTTAATCCGTTATTAGTGTATTAAGCCATATCATTAGTGCATATAATCATACTATCAGGGGAAAAACCATATGCAAGTGCAACACCATATGCTATCCAGAAAATTTCTTGCATTTAAACCACATAATATTCAAATTCCCCAACCATGATTATCCATATAGCATGCACCCTCATAATACACTAACATACTCTTAGTTCATTTAGCAATTCTATATCTAATTGCGTATAAACCATAATGAACAGAGAAGAGCCGTAGCCCGTTTATACATTCCATATACACGTAATATGTACTCACATAAGAGCACCCCAATGAATAAACGTGTATCTAATGTATAAAACACTTTGCTGGATACCGTTACTGGTGCTTCGATCCTGGAAGCACCTCTCAAGCGCAACTCGATCTCGACTCTGGATCTGAGCGCCTATCCATCCAGCTCTGGTACCTCGATCCTGGAAGTACCTCAATCAACAGCCCGAGCTCAACTCCAAAGCTGCTGCTACACCTGTACCACCTGCCCCAACAGAGACAGCCCCCACACGGGGTGAGCATACCAATATCCCAATCCAATAACCTCAAAAATACAATTCATAATTTACAACAATGTAAATACTATGAAATACAAAATATACTCCCTGGATGGCATCATCCTCATCCGGGGTTTCCTGTACTGTCCCTGTTCTCAAAACACTGAAACCATCAAATTCCCAAATGCCATTTAATCATTATATTGATTAACAATTCTACGAGCCATATACCAATGTCATAATCAATAACATCAAATCATTAAACAATGATTATAAACAATCCATGTTCCTCACTTATGGTTTCATATCTCCATTTCATTGCTCGCTCTACAATAGCGGCATTCCAATTACACGCATGCTCGATGGCAGCGACGTCATAATCGATGTTCGCTCACAGGCGACAACATCCAATCATTGCTCGCTCAAAAGCGGCACCATGCAATTCTCAATGCATATATAGACATTTAAAGCAAGTACAATAAACCATGCATTTCAATCTCCGTCTATTGCTAATACCATGTGTCATGCATTTCCACACACATTCATTGCAATACAGTGTAACAAGCACTCAACAATTGCAATTATATTAAAGGGCTATGCTCGTACGTCAATACGTACCTTATAATTCCGTAGCTTGAGTCCAAACTTTGCTTGAGTTCCTTACCTCGAGAGATATGTGCTAAAACACATAAACAACTCACAATCAAATATAAGCATGCAATCACGTGTCCAAGCACGTTCAAGACTTCCAATCATATCGTCAATCCATGACGATTACCAAAATAAAAGCCCCCCGGCTAAGCATGCATAATACCCAAATATCTCATTATATATGTTTAAAAAGATAGCCAAGAATTCATCCGAGAATTCCGTTTTATTTATTTGGCTCCAACCAACCATTTTAAAAGTCTAGCATTCCCATTGGAATGAGAACATTGCCCCGGAAGCCGACCATTTAAGTCGAAATTCCAAAATCCCACGAAAAAGCCAAGAAAACCACAAATCACATGCTGGCGATCGATCGCTATACCGACGATCGATCGCTAGCCCCTTGGCGATCGATCGCTCGATATAGCGATCGATCGCCAGACCTTACTGGCGCGAGGTGATCGATCGCTCCAAAAGTGGCAATCGATCGCCACAAAGCTGAAAAGCCTACTGCCTGCATGCGATCGGTTGCCTGCTACGGGCGATCGATCGCCATGCCATGCAACTCGAAAACCACCATTTTTAAAAGCTTGAAACCTTCCCAAAACATACCCCAACTCCTCCCAACTCAAAACCACAACAAAACAACATCAAAGGACCTCCAAGAAGGGTGATAGACTTGAATTAAAACAAACCCAAAAGATTTCAAGATTTTCATCAAAATCACCCAACCCAAACCAAACTCAAAACTCAACCAAAATCAACAACACTACTATCAAATCAAAGCTACAAGAGAGGAGGAAGAGATTACCAGCTTTTCTTCAAGAGATCCGGCCCCTAAATCGTGTTCCCAACAATTTTTCTTCAACCAAGGGAAGGGAAGGGTTTGGGGTGAAGGTGGCGTGAGAGAGGGGGGAGGAGAGGAGAGAAATGGATTCCCAATGACTGAATCCCGAGTCCAACTGGTATATATAGCAAAAATGCCCCAGAATACAAATACTTCCACAAATACATCATGATTCATTAAAAATCATCTGTGTGATGTCCCCGAAACGATTAACTGCAATTAAGGCATTGATTATGTTTATATGATGAATCATGTGGTAATAAGATGTTAACATGATTTAATTGTGTTGATTATTAAATATGAGGAAGATGTGATTTTAGATGAAGTTTAGTGCATTTTGTCAAAATGCTTTTAAAATACCAGGTTGGGGTAATTTATACATCATGTTAATTATTGGGTATAATTTAATTAACCCATACCCCACTATACCCAACCCAGTTCATTCATTTTAACCCATCACTCTTAAAATCCCCAAAATCCCTTCCCAACCCAAAACCCTTCCATTTTCGTTTTTGGGCTTAAAGAAGAAGAGGAATCCTTCCAAAAACATGATTTGTGGAAATTGTTGGGAGATTTGGAGTCCCCAAGAGGTATGGATACCTCCTTGTTGTTTTTGTAAAGTTTTATTTGAGTTTGTTATGGTTTTGGAGGGTTTTAATGGGTTTGTTTGGGTGTATGTTATTTATGGTTGGGGTATGGTTTTATGAGGTTTTTGTGGTGATAAGTGGTTGGGATGTATTATATTAAAGATGTATTGGTTTATTTGGCGGTTTTGTGCCAAAAAAATGGAGTTTACTCGAAAAAATCGCAGCGACCGATCGATCGGTAGCAGGGCAACGATCGATCGGTAGCAGGGCAACGATCGATCGGTGCATGTGCGAAGCGAGGGGTGAAATTTCTTCACTACCGATCGATCGGTGAAAGCTACCGATCGATCGGTGGATGATTAACGATCGATCGGTGGCTTGGACCGATCGATCGGTGAAAGGCCGTAGCTTAAACGTTAATTATGAACAGTTACCGATCGATCGGTAAGGGTGACCGATCGATCGGTAAAGCGATTTTGCTGAAGATTTTTTTCTTGGCTTAATTGATGGAATTTTTGGTATTAGGCTACTGTTTAGCTTCTAATATCGATTTGTATGGTTATGTGGAACCATCCCAGGTGTCAACAACATCAAGAAGATAGAGTTCTTCAATTTCTCCACTTTTGGAATTAAGGTACGTAAGAAGCGTACGGGCATCGGACGGTAACACATTCCTAACTCTGACTATGCATTGATTGCGTAAGTATTTATGATGATTATGATGACGATTGTGATAAGTAAGTTTATGATGATGATGTTTATGATGATGGTTGTGATAAATAAGTTAAGATGATGATGTTTGTGAAGATGATATGATAAGTAAGTTTATAATGACGTTATACGATGTTTATAAAAGGGTAAGATGCCCACATGGTAAGATGCCATACAATGTTATTACGTGGTAAGATGCCACGGGGTAAGATGCCCATATGGTAAGATGCCATACAATGTTATTATGTGGTAAGATGCCCATATGGTAAGATGCCATACAATGTTATTATGTGGTAAGATACCACGGGGC
Source organism: Haberlea rhodopensis (assembly GCA_907163345.1). Lineage (NCBI taxonomy): Eukaryota > Viridiplantae > Streptophyta > Magnoliopsida > Lamiales > Gesneriaceae > Haberlea > Haberlea rhodopensis. The sequence goes on from CAJQUN010000057.1 coordinate 707,399, forward strand.
AAGATGCCCATATGGTAAGAGGCCATACGATGTTATTACGTGGTAAGATGCCACACGATTTTATGATATGGTAAGATGCCATACGATGGGGTAAGATGCCCATATGCACGAATGTGAATCAGGGTCAACAAAACCAGCATGTTTACTTAACTATGATTTTATACATTTACTGTTATATTTATGAGATGATGATGCTATAAGATGATGATGCTTATATGATGATGATGCTATATGATGATGATGTTATAAGATGATGATGATGTTATAAGATGATGATGCTATAAGATGATGATGCTTATATGATGATGATGCTATATGATGATGATGTTATAAGATGATGATGATGTTATAAGATGATGATACTATAAGATGATGATGCTTATATGATGATGATGTTATAAGATGATGATATTTATAAAATGATGATACTTATATGATGATGATGTTATATGTTGATGATGTTATAAGATGATGAAGTTGTAAGACGATGATGCTATAAGATGATGATGCTTATATGATGATGATGTTATAAGATGATGATATGTATAAGATGATAATGCTTATATGATGATGATGTTGTAAGATGACGATATCTATAAGACGATGATTTTAATCATTCATGTCAAGAATTAATGATTATATGCATGGCTATGAAACGGGGACAACCAAAGAGGGTTAATGCAATTAACCAGGAAGTATACGTTACCAATTATTTTCATGCATTTATTTATATGCCATTGCCTTATGATGTTAAGTAACGATGTACATGCTCATGATGGGTTGTTCCTGTAGGTACACTTTTGGACCGAAGGGCTAAGGGTCGGGCTGAGGCAGTGAGCTAAAAGGAGCATGAAAGAAGATAGGATACTGGACTTTTGGATAGTCTCTACTCTAGGAGTAGTATAATTCTATCGGTTTAACATTCATTATTGAGAATGTAATGAGTTAAGTTTTGAAATTTCATTGTTGGCCTAAAATCTTCTTAGCTCAAAGCTACAACCGGAACCCTAAGACGTTATTAATGCATGTTTAGTCCAAAGTGTGTAATAAGATGATGTTAAGGTAGGAAGAGCCTACATTAGTGGTTTCAGAGCAGTGGTTAGATAACCCGGGAACGAGTGAAGGGTAGCCTTAGCAATAAGATTGGCTAGGTGCTTACTTTTAAACATGTTTTATGCATATGTTGCATATGAAGTATATGATGTTGCACTAACATGTTTTACTTCTCTAACGATGTGTTATATGAACTGCTTTTGGGTATCGTTGTTAACCCTTGTGTTGCAGCATGGCAGCAAATGCTGAAGTAAATGATGCGATTTCATATGCACTTCTCCGTCGCCCATGCCTCTAGTAGTCTCGACACCCACTGGAAGAGGTTTGATAACTGATCAGATTGTTTATGACGGCCTCATTTATTTTGAGGGTAACGAGCCGAGGACAGACTTGATTGTTCTGGGAATGTCAGACTTCGAATACATTGTGGGCATCGATGTGCTGAACAAGTATCAGGCAGTTGTGGACTGCAGAAGAGGACTGTCCGATTCAGTTTTGATATGGGGGTCCAATGGACATTCTATGGGGATGGTTCTCGTTCTAAGATCCCGTTGATATCTGCTATCAAGATGGTGCAGTTGTTGGAACGAGGCCATACAGGATATCCCATATATGCCGTTGATGTTACGGAAAAGAAAGAAGAAGTAAGAGTTGAGGATGTGCCCGTAGTGGCGGAGTTCCCTGATGTCTTCCGGAGGATATTCCCGGATTCCCACCGACGAGAGAGGTCGAGTTTGGGATTAAGTTACTACCAGAGACGTCTACTATTTCTCGTGCCCGTATAGGACGGCACCAGCGGAGCTAAGGGAGTTAAAAGTTCAGTTGCAGGAGCTCCTTGACAAGGGCTATCAAAAAGAAAGATGGTTCGATGCAGCTGTGCATCGATTACAACTGAACAAAGCCATATTGAAGAATAAGTATCCGCTTCCGGGGATTGTTGATTTGTTTGATCAGCTGCAGAGTACGAGGCTCTACAGTAAGATCGATCTGAGATCGGTGTATCATCAGATTCGAGTTCGAGAGGATGATGTACAAAAGACAGCTTCCAGGACTAGATATGGGCACTATGGATTCTTATTCATGCCTTTTTAGGGTGACGGATGCCCCAGCTGTTTTATGAGCCTGATGAACAGGGTGCTCCAACCATGTTTGGATCAGTTCGTCATAGTTTTCACTGACGATGTGCTTATTTACTCTCGAACTGAAGAGGAACACGTAAAGCACTTGAGAACAGTACTCCAGATCCTTAGGGATTGTCAGACCCCTGACACAGCTGACTCAGAAAGGAGTGCCGTTCTATTGGTCCGAAGCTTGTGAGGAAAGCTTGCAAGAATTGAAGCGTCGTTTGACTACGGCACCTATATTGGTGATTCCTTCTGAGAATAAGAGGTTTGCCTTGTACACGAATGCATCACTGCAGGGTTTGGGCTGTGTGTTGATGCAAGATAAGCATGTGGTGACTTATGCATTGAGGCAGTTGAAACCACATGAGGCTAGGTACCCAGTCCATGATTTGGAGTTGGCAGTCATTATTTTTGCCTTGAAGATTTGGAGGCATTACTTGCATGGTACGTCGTTTACCATCTACACGGACCATAAGAGTTTGAAGTTCTTATTCACCCAAACGGAACTGAATATGAGGCAAAAAAGATGGATGTAATTACTCAAGGATTATGACTGTGAAATTGAGTACCATCCTGGTAAAGCAAATTTGATAGCAGATGCCTTAAGTCGGAAAGTGAAGAGTACTTGCCGAGGATGTCATGAGCCTATCAGCTATGATGACTTCTTATTGCCATTTGGGCTATGATTTTGATGTGAACACGTCGCCGGTGCGAGTGTCGACCTTGTTGGCTAAGCCTGACATATTTGATGTTATCAGGAAAGCCCAGAGGTTGGATGATGAGGTTAAAAGATGGTCATCTATAGTACTTCAAGGACGGCCATCAAAGTTCAGAGTGGCAGAAGATGATTCCTTGAGATTGGGCAACCGATGGGTAGTCCCAAATACACCAGAGTTGCGTAGAGGAATATTGGAGCGAGCCCACAGTAGTCGGTTCAGTATCCACCCAGGAGGAAGGAAGATGTACAAGGACCTATGCGGTCAATTCTGGTGGAGACGCATGAAGCGTGATGTGATCACTTTTGTTAAAAGGTGTTTGATCTGCCAGCAAGTAAAGGCAGAAAGGCAGAGGCCTGGTGGCGAGCTGAAGAGCTTGGAAGTACCCAAGTGGGAGTGGGAGCACGTATTTATGGACCTTGTGACCCACTTGCCAAGGATGGCCTCTGGATTTGAGGCGATCTGGTTGATCGTGGATAGGCTAACGAAGGTAGCTCACTTCATCCCTTGTCATGTGTCTTTCACATACCTAAAGATGGCCCAATTATAAGTGCGGGATGTGGTGAGGTTGCATGGGGTTCCAGTCTCGATTGTGTCTGACAGAGACCCAAGGTTTACTCCACATTTCTGGGAGGGTCTTCAGACAGCTTTGGGCACAGAGGTGATACTGAGTACAGCTTATCACCCTCAGTCAGACGGCCAGACAGAGCGTACCCTTTAGACGCTCGAGGACATGTTGAGGGCATGTGTTTTGGAGTTTGATACTCCGTGGCAAGATTCAGTGCCACTGATGGAGTTCTCCTATATTAACAGCTATCAGACGAGCATTCAAATAACTCCTTTTGAAGCTCTTTACGGACGACGATGTAGGTCACCGCTGTATTGGGAGGACTTGACTAGTAAAGCGGTCGGAGGACCGGGTATGATTAAGGATATGTAAGACAAGATTAAGTAGATACGCCAAAAGATGAAAACGACCCAGGATAGGCAAGCAGCCTATGCCAACAAGCGGCGACAGCCGTTAGCATTCCAAGTAGGAGACAGGGTCTTCTTGAAAATCTCACCCTTCAGGGGTGCAGTTCGTTGCAGTTCGTTTTGGTATGCGGGCGAAGTTATCCCCGAAGTATGTTGGTCCATAAGAAGCATTGCAGCGTATCGGTACTTTGGCCTACCGTTTGGCTCTACCACCGTCTTTATCTGAGATTCATGTTTTTCACGTTTCTATGTTGCGGAAATATGAGCCAGACCTGTCTCATGTATTACAGCCTTCTGAAGTGCAGTTAGACTCAGATGTATCCTACGTCGAACGACCGGTCAGAATTCTGGATCGTGAGGATCGCAGATTACGAAGTAAAGTTATTCCGATGGTAAAAGTTCAGTGGGATCGTCGGGGTGTCGAGGAGGCTACATGGGAGACGGAGCGGCATATGGTACAGCACTACCCGGAACTATTCTCTGGTATGTGATTTATGTTTAGTTTCTTTTGGGGTAAGTGCATGCGATTTCGAGGACGAAATCTTATAAGTAGGGGAGTAATGTGATGTCCCCGAAACGATTAACTGCAATTAAGGCATTGATTTTGTTTATATGATGAATCATGTGGTAATAAGATGTTAACATGATTTAATTGTGTTGATTATTAAATATGAGGAAGATGTGATTTTAGATGAAGTTTAGTGCATTTTGTCAAAATACTTTTAAAATACCAGGTTGGGGTAATTTATACATCATGTTAATTATTGGGTATAATTTAATTAACCCATACCCCACTATACCCAACCCAGTTCATTCATTTTAACCCATCACTCTTAAAATCCCCAAAATCCCTTCCCAACCCAAAACCCTTCCATTTTCGTTTTTGGGCTTAAAGAAGAAGAGGAATCCTTCCAAAAACATGATTTGTGGAAATTGTTGGGAGATTTGGAGTCCCCAAGAGGTATGGATACCTCCTTGTTGTTTTTGTAAAGTTTTATTTGAGTTTGTTATGGTTTTGGAGGGTTTTGAAATGGGTTTGTTTGGGTGTATGTTATTTATGGTTGGGGTATGGTTTTATGAGGTTTTTGTGGTGATAAGTGGTTGGGATGTATTATATTTAAGATGTATTGGTTTATTTGGTGGTTTTGTGCCAAAAAAATGGAGTTTACTCGAAAAATCGCAGCGACCGATCGATCGGTAGCAGGGCAACGATCGATCGGTGCATGTGCGAAGCGAGGGGTGAAATTTCTTCACTTACCGATCGATCGGTGAAAGCTACCGATCGATCGGTGGATGATTAACGATCGATCGGTGGCTTGGACCGATCGATCGGTGAAAGGCCGTAGCTTAAACGTTAATTATGAACAGTTACCGATCGATCGGTAAGGGTGACCGATCGATCGGTAAAGCGATTTTGCTGAAGATGTTTTTCTTGGCTCTTTCGCCTTCTCTCGGCTCCTAACAGCCTTACAGAATGAAGTCCATATTAATAAAGGATCAAAGATGAGAGGCTGATGGAATTTTTGGTATTAGGCTACTGTTTAGCTTCTAATATCGATTTGTATGGTTATGTGGAACCATCCCAGGTGCCAACAACATCAAGAAGATAGAGTTCTTCAATTTCTCCACTTTTGGAATTAAGGTACGTAAGAAGCGTACGGGCATCGGACGGTAACACATTCCTAACTTTGACTATGCATTGATTGCATAAGTATTTATGATGATTATGATGACGATTGTGATAAGTAAGTTTATGATGATGATGTTTATGATGATGGTTGTGATAAATAAGTTAAGATGATGATGTTTGTGAAGATGATATGATAAGTAAGTTTATAATGACGTTATACGATGTTTATAAAAGGGTAAGATGCCCACATGGTAAGATGCCATACAATGTTATTATGTGGTAAGATGCCACGGGGTAAGATGCCCATATGGTAAGATGCCATACAATGTTATTATGTGGTAAGATGCCCATATGGTAAGAGGCCATACGATGTTATTACGTGGTAAGATGCCACACGATGTTATGATATGGTAAGATGCCATACGATGGGGTAAGATGCCCATATGCACGAATGTGAATCAGGGTCAACAAAAAGAAACTGACGAATAACCAGCATGTTTACTTAACTATGATTTTATACATTTACTGTTATATTTATGAGATGATGATGCTATAAGATGATGATGCTTATATGATGATGATGCTATATGATGATGATGTTATAAGATGATGATGATGTTATAAGATGATGATGCTATAAGATGATGATGCTTATATGATGATGATGCTATATGATGATGATGTTATAAGATGATGATGATGTTATAAGATGATGATGCTATAAGATGATGATGCTTATATGATGATGATGCTATATGATGATGATGTTATAAGATGATGATGATGTTATAAGATGATGATACTATAAGATGATGATGTTATATGATGATGATATTTATAAAATGATGATACTTATATGATGATGATGTTATATGATGATGATGTTATAAGATGATGAAGTTGTAAGACGATGATGCTATAAGATGATGATGCTTATATGATGATGATGTTATAAGATGATGATATGTATAAGATGATAATGCTTATATGATGATGATGTTGTAAGATGACGATATCTATAAGACGATGATTTTAATCATTCATGTCAAGAATTAATGATTATATGCATGGCTATGAAACATGGACAACCAAAGAGGGTTAATGCAATTAACCAGGAAGTATACGTTACCAATTATTTTCATGCATTTATTTATATGCCATTGCCTTATGATGTTAAGTAACGATGTACATGCTCATGATGGGTTGTTCCTGTAGGTACACTTTTGGACCGAAGGGCTAAGGGTCGGGCTGAGGCAGTGAGCTAAAAGGAGCATGAAAGAAGATAGGATACTGGACTTTTGGATAGTCTCTACTCTAGGAGTAGTATAATTCTATCGCTTTAACATTCATTATTGAGAATGTAATGAGTTAAGTTTTGAAATTTCATTGTTGGCCTAAAATCTTCTTAGCTCAAAGCTACAACCGGAACCCTAAGACGTTATTAATGCATGTTTAGTCCAAATTGTGTAATAAGATGATGTTAAGGTAGGAAGACCCTACAATCTGTTTTCAAAAACTCTCTCTCCAACATCAAATCCCCAGACTGGCCCCAACATAAGGCACCCCGGACACCAAGTCCCACGAAAAACCCAACTCATAGGTTTTTCACCAAAATGATAATACAATCTCATCCTTTGGATCCTACGATCCCAAATGCCCGATTTAACAACCTCGGGAGATGCCAAACCGCAATTAATTCCTAATTGCCACAATTAAAAATCCATCAAGGATTAATACAACACCGGAATTAATACCATAAATCCCCGGACATCACACACAGCATTCATGATTGGCATATCGATGTATGAAAATAAATGTTTTGTTAACACACATCATTTTGATTAATATACATCGATATATGACATACATGTTGGGCATATCATGTTGATCTATCCATTTCCTTGATATCCTTGAGGATGATTGAGTTGATTTACTCTGAGTGTCGGGGACGACGAGCACGTCGATGACAGGCAGTATAGGTAGCGACTATAGTCACACGCGTGTCACCGGACCTAGACACGAGGGATGGACGAGCACAACACATAGAATGATTCTCCTAGCGCAATGTGCGTGTGCTGTCACCCTCTGCTCGAGCTTGATATTGATTGTTGATAACTTTCTTTGGACTCCGATTTGGTATCTTGAGATTCGATCCATTGTACCTTACATGCATTGCATTACATTGCACTGCATAACATCATATATCACATTTTATAGATGCATGTTGTATTTACTTGATAGTTTCATATTGGGCTTTGGCTCACCCCGTAGGGGGCTGTTGTTGTCTTTGTGTGTGGACAATGGCAGGTATTACAGGTAACCAGGATCCCAAAGAGGGAATACTCGTTGAAGCCTTACTTGAGGTTGTTTCTTTTGTCTCTTTCCCAGTCGTAGGATAGTTAAATTATACTAGGGTGTGTCCTGGATCGTATAATTATGTAATTTGAGTTTATTTTCATTTCAGTCTTGAGTAATTGTGAACATTTGCTGTCTCTTTACTGCTGATGGTATTATGTAAATATTTTGAATATAAAATGTATGCTGGAGACTTATTGTGCATGCTATGGTATTATGTAAATATTTTGAGTACGAATTATGTGCTGGATGCCTATGATGCATGCTATGGTATTATGTACTGCACTGGGATATTATTTTATGCTTTTCATTTTTTCTGGTATGTCCCTCATGCGCGGAAGTCATGCCAAAATTTTGAGAGCCACTTGTTGGTAGGACTTAAAAAAAAAAAAATCTTCCGCTATTTACAAATAATAATCATTGTGTGATAATTAAACACTTGATTAGGAACGGGTCTTCACAGAAGAGCTATGATTAGCAGTGTCATGAGTAGATATCGGAGCAAGGGTATGAAAATTATGCACAAGATTTGAGTTCGGACCTCCTTTGTCCACAAGGCCATCAACAGCCTTTTCCATCTCACACAAGTCATCAATTTCAAATTCAGAATCAATTTCATCTTCGATATCAATAGCGTAACTAGAATTCTCAGTAGTTTTAATGGTTCATAGATATTGAATTTTTCTATCTCACCATCAAACTACATCATTAACATGCCGCTATTCACATCTATCACATACTTAGAGGTTTTCAAGAATGGTCTCCCGAATAGGATGGGGCTAGATGGATCATCATTTTCCATGTCTAGACATAGAAGTCAGCGGGGAAAACCAAGTACTCTACGTGTACAAGTACATCCTATACTATCCCCCTAGGAATAATCGTGGACCTATCAGCTAATTGTATCACGGTAGCATTCTTTTTCAAAGGTCCATGTTTCACTTGTGTGTAGATTGAAAGGTATGACATTAATAGAAGCTCCTAGATCTAGCATTGCCTTGTCAATCTTAGCATTTCCAATCACACACGAGATAGAAAACATACCAGGGTCCTTACATTTTGTGGGAATGCTTCTTTAGATGTCCGCAGAAACATTCTCACCAAGCTCAATCTTGGGGCGCCCTTTGAGTTCTTGTAAGGACCCTAGTTCCTTAAGTGCGGATTAAAGGCGTAAATAGAGCTAACATGCATCTAATGAATATAAAGTTCGTGTGGATGCCTTGAGCCGTTAAGATTACAGGCCAAAATAAAATTTCCAACAGGGATTAAATATATTCCCTACCAAAAGAATGTTAATCCTATAGCTTTACACTACTCCTAGAGTAGAGACTATACAAAAGAATTAATCCTGCTATGCCAAAAGCACTCCTCACTGGCTCACCACATCAACCAGCCTTAGCCCGTCCGCCCAAAAGTACCTACAGGAACAACCCCAAAACCATGAGCATGTATATAAATCATATTCACAATAATATGGTTGTAATTCAAATGCATAAACCGTAAATACGATTCACTTCCTGTATTTAATACATATAAAAGCTCCCTTGGTTGTCCCTGTACCACAATCATAATCAATGGATTATAATACCAATAATGTATGCCATGACATGCACTCATTCCATGTATACCAATGGCTAGTTCCAGTCTTATTATATCAGTGGCATAATACCCATCGCGTTTACATGACAGCGGCATTAATACCCCTCGCTTCGACATATTAGTGGCATAATATCCCTCGCAACAATATGACAGCGGCATTATCCTTAACTTCGACATATTTGCGGCAAATATTCTTCATCGCTATAATATGGCAGCGGCAAGTATTCTATCATCGCTTCGACATGAAGGCGGCAAGTAATCTTCATCACTGGAATATAATCTCGACTCACAATCACATGCACTAATGCATCCAATATACACATGCAACCATAATGCTTATCCAAACCATGTATGCAACCATAATGCATAACTAAGACCATGTATGCAACTAATGCATAACCAATTCAATGCGTAATAAATACGTTTTACCGTCCGATGCCTGTACGTCTCACTACATACCTTAGTCCCAAAATGTGTTGTGTCGTGGACTTTATCTCCTAAGCTGTGTGGCCACCTGAGATGGTTCTACACATTCACACAAACCAATATTAGGAGCCAATAATAGTCCAATATAAAAAATTCCAAAAAAATATCCAAAAACACATTTTTTTGTATCTCGCGGTCGATCGCCGCCAGGGCCCGATCGATCGCGAGATCATTCTGCCCGCTGCTGAATTTTTCATCCTTTGGCGATCGATAGCCACATTTGGCGCGATCGATCGCCAGCCTCACCGATCGATCGCCCAAAAGTGGCGATCGATCGCCAACCACTACTGGAGCGCACTGTTGGCTCACGATCGATCGCCAGAAACAGGCGATCGATCGCCAGAAACAGGCGATCGATCGCCGATCCCTGCACTTCGAAATCCACCATTTTTGAACACAAGTTTCTTCCCAAACCACACCAACACTTATACCTTCAACCCAACAACATAAAAACATAATAAACCTTCAAATACACCTTTAAACAACCCAAAAATCCAACTCCCAACCAAAATAATACCAACCAAAAACAAACCCATTTCCAAATCAACCAAAACCATTTCAAACCCAAACCAAACACTATAAAAATAATAAGGAGGTATACATACCTCTTGGGGACTCCAAATCTCACAATAAATCCCACAAATCAAGTTTTTGCAAGGATTTCTCTTCCACCTTGAAGTCAAATTCGAAAATGGTGAGGAATAGGGTTTGCAGGAATGATTTGGGGGAATTGGTAAAGTGATGGGGAAAGGTGGGGTAGTGGGGTTAAAAGGGTTAATTAAAATTGTACCCCAACAATTAACATGGTGTATAAAATACCCCAACATGATATTTTATAAACATTTTACCAAAATGCACCAAAATTCCAATTACATCCATGCTTGACCAAATAATTATCAACCATCATAATTAAACCATAATAATACCCAATTTCCCAACATGCATAACATGCACCCTGAAATGCTCTACCGGGTCACGCCTACCATGTGACTAAGCATTTCACCAAGATAATTAATTCCAACACATAATTTAATTACCACCATAATAATCGCATAATCATAATTAATGCCCAAATTGCATATAATTATTTCGGGGATATCACAGTTCTTTGCTCCTATCCGCTTTGCTTACTTCTTTCAAGAATCTAGCATATCGAGGTACTTTCTTCATGGCATCATATAGTGGAGCTTTCTCCTCACACCTCTAAAATGTCTCATAGAGTCCCTTGATATCCTTGTCTTTCCAGTTCACATTTAATGCGAGGGGGAATGGGGTTAAATTTTATGACCTATTAGATTGTAATTTTGTGAATGATTGTAATTTTAAATACGGAATGCGTGTCGTGCCTTCTCTATTTTTCTGATGTATCCCCTCCCCTATGTTCCCTTCGGATGTAACTCAAGGTCTTCTCTATATCATGTAATTATTATATAGTATATTTTTAGCTTTTTGTTGATGGAGATCAATGAAGTTGGACCATGGTGCCGAGACGAGGAGGCCATTCACAAATAGACAAAAGAGGTGCTTGGAGAAGTTACCTTTAGGTTGACCATTTAGATTTTCTCATTGGCTTGAGAAAATCAGTAGTTCAGGCTATAACCATGTCACATTTATTTTATGTTGATGTATGCGATGTATGTTTATCAGTTGATATTTAATATTGATGGATGATATATATATATATATATATATATATATATATATATATATATATATATATATATATATATATACATGGCATATTTTCATTATCAATATTAATAAATCGTGAGATCTTTAAATCCCTCTAATATTATTAAGTCAAGTTAGATGCCTTCCAATTAATAGTACTCATCAAGATTTCAATTGAACATGTGTAGGTTTGCCAAAGCAAAGTACCGTGACAATCTTAGTAAGGCGCGATAGGATAAAAGTGATATCCGTGTGACTATAAATTGAGTTCGACTTAACTAGTGTTATCTCAATAGGATTGGGAACCTAGAGGCATGGAGTTGGGTAATAATCCATTAGATGAATTAGAACAAAGTGTTGTTCACCCAACCATCCAAGAGTTACATGTGATGTAATTGACAAAGTGTTGTCTACCTAAATAACCAAGTCTTGGGTGATTAGCCAAAGCTAATTCAAGGTTAGGTGAAATATGGATCTTGGCCCACTAATAGTTTTGAGGGTTGATGATTTTAACTAAATAGTGGGAGTTTCATTTAATATAAGGCCTTATTAAATGATTAAAATCATAAAACTTATTTTGCATATTGTAGATATCCATGGCATCAAAAGTTCACTATCATTGCGATCGATTTTTGAGAAGAACAAATTGAATGGGACAAATTTGCTAGACTGGTATAGGAATCTGAGAATTGTCCTAAAACAAGAGAAAAATCAATATGTCCTAGAGGAATCCTTACCTGCTGAGGAACCTCCTGCTACGGTCGTAAGGGCCGATAGGATGCTTACAAGAAGCATCAAAATGACGCTCTTGATGTTGGTTGCCTAATGCTTGCAACCATGAACTCTGAGCTTCAAAAGAAACATGAGGAAATGGATGCGTTCAATATGATTGAACATCTGAAGCAACTTTACCAACAACAAGCTAGACAAGAGAGGTATGACGTCTCTAAAGCGTTATTTCAGTGCATAATGGTAGAAGGAAGCCTTGTTGGAACTCATGTACTCAAAATGATTGGATACATAGAGAATCTTGAGAAACTGGGTTTTCCGTTGGACCAAGAGTTGGCCACTGACGTGATCTTGCAATCGTTGCCTAAAAGTTATAGGCAATTTGTTTACAATATGATTGAATTGAGAAGACTCTACCACAGTTGTTTAGTATGTTGAGAACTTACGAGGCAAACACAAAGAAGTTAAGCCCACAAATGTTCTTACTGTGAATAAGGGCAAGGGAAAGACTAAAGCAAAGGGCTTTAGAAAAGACATGAAAGTCTCTGTCAAATCTAAGCCTCATGCTACTGCACTTAAGCATAAGGGAGGAGTGGCTAAGGATGGAAATTGCATCCATTGTGGCGAGACAGGACATTGGAAGAGAAACTCCAAGTTATACCTGGAAGATCTTAAGAAGACGAAGGGAAGTGTGACTTCTACATCAGGTATTTTTGTTATAGAAGTCAATCTATCTACTTCATCATCATGGGTATTAGATACTGGATGTGGTTCTCACATTTGTGTCATGTGCAGGAACTCAAAAGAAGTAGAGTGTTGGCGAAAGATGAAGTTGACCTACGAGTGGGAAATGGAGCAAGAGTTGTTGCATTAACTATAGAAGATTATTCATTGACTTTGCCTTCTGGTTTATTTTTTGATTTACAAGACTGTTATTTTGTGCCATCAATTACTAGTAACATTATTTCAATTTGTTGTTTGGACAAGATGGTTTTTCATTTATAATAAAGGACAAATGTTGCTCCATTTATTTGAATGAGATGTTTTATGCTAGTGCACAATTGATTAATGGTCTCTATGTTCTAAATCTTGATATGCCTATCTATAACATAAATACTAAGAAGATTAAGACTAATGATTCTAATCCAACTTATCTCTGGCATTGTCGCTTGTGGCATATAAATGAGAATCGCATTTCAAAACTTCATAAGGATGGAGTTTTAGATTCATTGATTTCGAATCATATGAAACATGTGGATCTTGTTTAACTAAAGCCCCTTTCAAGAGACATGTTGATGATTTATTGAGTCTTATACATAGTGATGTATGTGGCCCAATGAGCATACAAGCTAGAGGTGATTTTCAATACTTCGTTACATTTGATGACTTCAGTAGATATGTGTATGTGTACCTAAAGAAACATAAATATGAAACCTTTGAAAAGTTTAAGGATTTCAAGAATGAAGTACAAAACCAGCTTGACAAAAGTATCAAAATCCTCCGATCAGATCGAGGAGGTGAATACCTAAGCCAAGAGTTTCATGACTATCTAAAGAAGTGCGGGATAGTCCCACAACTCACACCTCGATATACTCCATAATGGAATGGTGTATCTGAAAGGAGGAATCGAACTTTGTTGGACATGGTTCAATCTATGATGAGTCATGCAGATCTTCATATTCCCTTTTGGGACATGCTTTAACAGCAATATTTGTAATGAACCGTGTTCCATCTAAATCAGTTGAGAAGACACCGTATGAGATATGGACTAGGAAACATCATAGTATATCTTTTATGAAGATTTGGGGTTGTGAAGCTTACGTGAGACGCCACGCCTCCAATAAACTTGGACCCAAATCTGATAATGTTTATTTGTGGGGTATCATAAGGAAATAAAAGGATACTCTTTCTATTTTCCCACCGAGAACAAAGTGGTTGTTGCTCTTGAAAGATAATTTGTTTCTAAAAGAACCAGTGGGGGACAAATAGAACTTAGTGAAGTACAACCACAACAAAACAATGAACATGATTTTGAGATGGAAACAGAGCAATAACCACAAGTTGTTGTTGACGAAATGCCTGCTCAAGAGACATAAGCCCAGCGTAGGTCTGTAAGAGTACACCGGGAGCCACTGAGATATGGATTTCTTGTGACTCAACAAGGTGACTTACTACTCATTGATGAGGATGAACATTCATCCTATCAAGAAGCTATAATGGGCCATGATTCTGAGAAATGTCAAGAAGCCATGAAATCTGAGATGAAATCCATGTATGTAAACCAAGTATGGACTTTGGTTGACCCACCTGAAGGGGTAAGACCCGAGGCTAAGGCAAGCAAGAGCACTAATGGCTAATAATGAGGAGGTTCCAGCACCACCAGTTGCAAGATCACTCATGGACTACGCTCGTCCTTCATTCCATGGATCACTGTCGAGTATCATGAGAGAAACCATCCGGCTAACAATTTTGAGATCAAGCCTGCTATCATACAGATGATCCAACATTCTGTCCAGTTTGGGGGAGCAACTATTGATGATCCCAACGCCCAATCTACAACCGTGGAGATTTGTGATACCTTTAAACATAATGGCGTCACTGACGACCCCATCAGGTTACGTTTGTTTCCTTTCTCTTTACGTGATAAAGCTAAATCTTGGTTACAATCGTTGCCTACATGTTCTATTATCACGTGGGATGGGATGTCACAATTGTTCTTGTCAAAGTTCTTTCCACCATCCAAGATGGCCAAGATGTGCAATGACATCACAACTTTGGCCAATACGACCCCGAGACACTGTATGAAGCATGGGAGCGCTTCAAGGATCTATTGCGGAGATGCCCACATCATGGCCCCCCTATCTGGCTGCAGGTACAAACATTTTATAACAGTTTATTTTCTGATAACCGTTCTATGATTGATGCAGCATCAGGAGGTACTGTGATGAGAATGACGCCCGAGGAAGCTTATATTGTTGGAGGTGATGACTGCAAATAGCTGTCAATGGCAGTCCAAAAGGAACGTGCCGAAGAAGCAAGCCGGATTGCATCAAGTGAGTGAATCACTACCCTAGCTGCCCAGTTGGAAGCATTGAACAAGAAGATTGACAGCTTGAGCATGCATACAATGCAAGTTCAAGCTGTTACATGCGAGCTTTGTCAAGGAGGACATCCGAGCACTGAAGGCCAAGTAGGTAACCCTTTCGTTACAACTCATGAAGCTACTAACTTTGTAGGGAACCGACCACCACCGACCTACCCCTACCAAAATACTCACAATACGGGGCCGAGGAACTATCCCCAACCACCACCGGTGTGATGCCGGGGAATTAATGTCGTTATTCTCGGTGTGGTAATGATCCTCAAGGGATTTTAATTGTGGCAATTATGAATTAATTACGGTGTTGTGACACCCGAAAATGTTAAATTGGGTATTTTGGGATCGTTGGATACAAAGGTTGAGATTGTATTCTCGTCGTGGTGAAAAACCTTGGAATTATTTTTTTGGTGGTATCTGGGGTCCGAGGTACTTTGTTTTGGGGCTGGTATTGGAGATTGAGATTGGAGAGAAGTTATTGAAAACAGATGATTTTTAATGAGTCATGATGTATTTGTGGAGGGATTGGTATTTTTGAGCTTTGGTGCTATATATACCAGAGGGGCTCGGTGTCCAATCATTTTCCTCCTCTCTCTCTCTCTCTCTCTCTCTCTCTCATGCCTTCCCCCCAATCCCCAACCCATTTTCCCCTCTTTTCTCCCTTGAGCAAAATCAATGGTGGCTCGACTTGGGAGCCGGATTTCTCGAAGATAATAAGGTATTGTCCTTCCCCTCGCATTTATCTTCGTTTTGATTGTGATATTGTGGTTTTTGGTTGAGTTTAGAGTTGGTTTGGATTTTGGGAAATTTTGGAGAATCTTGGATTCTTGTTTTAAAATATGTTTTAACCCTTATTGGATGCCTAAGGGTGTTTTTATGGTTGTTGGTTGGAGTTGGAAGGAGTTGGGTTGAGGTTTGTGAGGTTTTTAAGCTTTTTAAAAATGGTGATTTTCGGGTTCGCGCAACGACGACCGATCGGTAGCATCTTACCGATCGATCGGTGCAAGTGCGTAGCGATGGGTAATTATTTCAGTATTTACCGATCGATTGGTATGAGCGACCGATCGATCGGTGGGTGGCTAGCGATCGATCGGTAGCGTGGACAAATCGATCGGTGCAAAGCTGTAGCTAAAATCGGAATTATGAACAGTTACCAATCGATCGGTAATGGCGACCGATCGATCGGTAGAGCTATGTGTTGAAAAATTATTTTGTTTTGAGTTTTCGATGCATGCTTCTCCCGGATCTTTTAAAATGGTTGATCGTCATGGATTGACAATGGGTTTAGAGGATTGTGAACGTGCTTGGGCACGTGGTTGCATGCTTGTAATTGATTATGAGTTATTTATGTGTTAGCACATAATTCATCACGGGACTAAGGCTATGTTGGACTCGAACTACGGAATTTTAAGGTACGTATAACGTACGATCATAGCTTTAAATATATTATTGCAATTGTTGTGCATGGATAATATATGGTTGTTGCAATCACTTGATATGCATTGGGAATTATTTGGTGCTGCTTTTGAGCGAGCAAGGATTGGAATGTTGTCGCTGTTGAGCGAACATCGATTATGACGCCGCTATTGTAGAGCGAGCGACGGAATAGAAAGTGAAATATATGGAATATCTGTAATCATTGTTTAATGATTTGATATTATTGATTTTGGTATCAGTATATGGGAAACATATTAGTTAATCAATGTAATGATTAACCGTCATTTGAGAATTTGATGGTTTCGGTTATTTTGAAAACATGAATAGCACAGGGGATCCCGGATGAGGATGATGCCATCCAGGGAGTGTCTTTTAATATTCATAGCCTTTACACTGTGTAAATTATGAATTGTAATATTGTGCTTATTGGATTTGGGATATTGCTATGCTCACCCCGTGTGGGGGTTGTATCTGTTGGGGCAGGTGGTACAGATGCAACAATGGTTTTGGAGTTGAGCCGAGCTGTTGATTGGAGGTGCTTCCAGGATCGAAGTACCAGAGCTGAGCATGATACTTTATACATTAGATACACACATACTTATTCGATGCTCGCATGTGAGCACTATTATGTGTATATGGGTTGTATAAAGAAGGCAAGGGCCTTTCGCTTTTGATTTATGCGTTGCATGCAATTAATTAGGAATTACAAAATGAATTGAGAGCATGTAGTGTATTGCAAGGGTGCATGATATGTTAAATGGACTTGGTTGGGGGAAATTGGACATTAAATGAAAGAATGCCAGAATTTTAATTATTGGCATGTGTTGCTATGGTTGCAAGCAGTTTTTCCCCTACATATATGATTGTATGCACTAAATACATGAGTTAATACACTAATAATGGGTTAAGGGCACTGTGGTCCTTACATTAATGGTATCAGAGCAGTGATTTGCTCTTTGGGGCTGTTGAGGGCCTAGGAACATGTTGATGGAAATTGGTAGCACATAATTATGCATGATAGTAGTTAATGTTGTGTGACACAACTATTTTGCTTATGTGCGTTTATGATATGTGGTCATAAATGGAATGGTTATATGTCATGACACTTATGGGACCATAATATAACCCATTGATTATGATTACGAGTGTAGTACAGGGACAACCAAGGGGAGCATTTTTAAATGCATTGGAATACCGGAAGTACTTTGTACTCATGGTTTATGCATTTACTCATTATAATCATATTGTGGTTGCATATATATTGGAGTGATGATTTTAATGCTTTGCCGCTAAATGATGAAGCGATGGTAAAATTCCGCATGTCACATTTGAAGCGAGGTGCATTAAAATACACTCATAGCGATGTATATTGGATTATGGATTATGCATTGTTGTTGCATATATATTTGAGTGATGATTTTCATGCTTTGCTGCTAAATGATGAAGCGATGGTAAAATTCCGCATGTCACATTTGAAGCGAGGTGCATTAAAATACACTCATAGCGATGTATATTGGATTATGGATTATGCATTGTGGTTGCATATATATTGGAGTGATGATTTTAATGCTTTGCCGCTAAATGTTGAAGCGATGGTAAACTTCCGCATGTCACATTTGAAGCGATGTGCATTAAAATACACTCATAGCGATGTATATTGGATTATGGATTATGCATTGTGGTTGCATATATATTTGAGTGATGATTTTAATGCTTTCCCGCTAAATGTTGAAGCGATGGTAAAATTCCACATGTCACATTTAAAGTGAGGTGCATTAAAATACACTCATAGTGATGTATATTGGAATATGGATTATGCATTGTGGTTGCAGGTATAGATTGGATGCTTGGTGAATATCCCATGAGTCGTTGTTATAGACGAGTGATGATTTTAATGCTTTGCCGCTGTCACTTGAAGCGATGATAGAATACTTGCCGCTGTCATATCATAGCAAGGAAAGAATATTTGCCGCCAAATATTGAAGCGAGGGTACTGCCGCATGTCACATTTGAGCGAGGTTATTCAATGCCTCTGATATGTCGAAGCGAGGGGTATTAGTGCCGCGGTCATGACAAGCGAGGTGCATTAAAATACACTGCTAAAACAAGGCTAGGGATTGACTATTCTATTGGCGATGGTTCATGCCACCGGGTGCATATATAGCGATGGTTCATTCCGCTACTCTATTGGTGATGGTTCATGCCGCCGGGTATATATATAACGATGGTTCATTCTTCTATTCTATTGGCGATGGTTCATGTCGCCGGGTATATATATAGCGATGGTTCATTCCGCTATTCTATTGGCGATGGTTCATGCCGCCGGATATCTATATAGCGATGGTTCATTCCGCTATTCTATTGGCGATGATTCATGCCGCTGGGTGCCTATATAGCGATGTTTCATTCCACTGATTCTATAGCGATGTTTTATGCCGCAGACTCTATGGCGAGGGATCATGTCGCTGATTTTATAGAGATTGGTTATGCCGCTATCTACGTAGCACGGGATTGTGCCGCCCACGAGCTATGGGTGTTGATTATATACCGCTATTTGATGACGGAGACAGGTATGCCGCTATCTTTTTAGCGATGAGTTATGGTATATTGCTGTTGTGTTAACATTATTGTAGATGTCATGTGTTGACATGTACCGTCACATGGTTGACGATGATGTTATGGATGTCATGTGTTGACATGTACCGTCACGTGGTTGATGATAATGTTATGGATGCAACGTGGTTGACGATGATGTTATGGATGTCACGTGTTGACATGTACCATCACAGGATGACAATGATATAGAGAATGTTCTACGTGGACGGATGTCGTCGATACAATGAAAAAGACAGTTAGGTGTAAGTATTTAGTCGTATGGTTTGAGTGCCAATGATGAGCACAAGGTGGTGTCTACGTCACCGGTTGATGAGACCATTATGCCGAGCAGGTTTGCTCAATGAATTATTGGATGCACTGTACAGGTGAGTGTACCACATCATGTATTGGAGGTAAATATTTTACGAGTAGTGGTACCCTTGGGTATACTCGTTGAGATGGCTATTGGCCAAGTGACTGTTAGTAGGAGTAGTTATTGAGGAAACTACTCTCTCTTGTCGATGTGACGTGTGGTAGACATGGTCACACCCACCCATGAGGGTGTGGAATAAATCCTAATGGAGTAGGATTGCCTTGTAGTTGAGTGGGGACACTGAGATGTTCGTTATACACTGGTATTAGGGAAATATTGGGTGATAACCCAATACTCTAATTGATTGTACGGTACGGTATACCGGGATGGAACGTATGATACGTTGGTAGGTTTGGTATAAACCTATGGAGGCAGCGATTTGCTAGCCGGGTATTGTAGCAGTGCTATAGTGAGCTTGATGTAGCCATTATACTGCTCGTTGGAACCAATTTTGAGGGAAATCGTATGATGATACGATGAGGACTTATGGTATACTCGGTAGTCACTATGTGACAAAGGTTTAAGGTAGGTGTTGGGATATGCCCTAAGACAAGTCATTAGATGATTGTTTATGACATACAATGTATTATGATTTTATTAATGGCAAATCATTATTATATCTTATTCGAATGTCTGTGCAATATGAATTGATATATAAGTTAATGTCCTTAGAATAATATTGTATTGTTCTTAAAGATTGTCCGTAGTCAAGTATTATCATGAATAAGGATAATGATAATGCATTGAGACTAGTATGTTTTGATTGATGAATTAATTCATGGATATGAGGTATCAAATCAACACATGGGTACATGTTAGAGAACAATGTACTGGACAGACCCACCATGAGAATGCTACATGGATAGTTATATGAGTGTCATAAGCAATTCTCATAGTGATAATAATGTATGTAATCCTTACGACTTGAGATCATCAGAGATCCCAACATAAGGAGTTATGTATCTTGATATTGTCAAACGTTACCTGTAACAGGGTAAACTATAAAGGCAAATATTGGATACACTACGAATTATGTAGAGGGATGTTGATTGATCAAGATATGATTTGTCCCTCCTATATAACAGGAGAAGTGTTTGGGCCCTTGATCAAGTAAGACTAAAATGCATGGCCATGCTCGAATGAGTCGATATGTGATATCGAGCTTATTCGTTTATTCTAGTTCTACTTGGGGATCAAGAAATAAAAGATTGAATATATGAGTATGACTATTCCATGACTCATGTTCAATCTAAACACATGGACAAAGAGATTAAGTTACATGGTTAATATTATCACAAGTTCTAAGGTTATGTCGAGTCAATGACATTCTTGTAATTTGGGTAGCCTTGATGTGTTGCTAGATACCGCTCATTGCTTGTGACATAAAATGAGATTTTAAGTCACTGCCAACATTACAAGATCCTATCAGGTCGCACAAAAGATTAAATCGATAAGGGGAATTAAATTCATTGGATGAATTAATTAATTAAGAAGAGTCTTAATTACATGATTATAAGGATTTAATTAAATCATGGGTTTGGGCCCATGAAGCTTTAAGAAAGTCTTGAACCTTTAATTAAATCTAATATATAAATGATATCAAGGTTAATTAAGAATTAATCGACCATATCAAAAACATAATAGCCACCATACAAGAGCTCTCGACCGTCCCTCTTAAGCCACACACACGCCGCCGCCGCCGTGGGTTGTGGGGCTTTTTGATTGGCCGCCGTTGATCGGTTTTGAACCGTGAGTTCAGTTTTGGTTTAAGAACGAGTCTAGCAACTTGTTCTTGAACACCCTTTCGATTTGATCGTGTGGATACCGTAGAGACGAAGGTGAAAATTTTCGTTCGTGACTCGTGGTGCTACAACGTGGAATCTGCTTCAAACACGCTACAAGGGTGAGACTCTTTTAATCATTCCGATATGAATACTCTGTATATGTCCTCGATTAGGAATCCATTGTTTTATTTCCGCTGCGCACTTGTGTGTTGGATTCCTTACAGTGGTATCAGAGCCGTGTACAAAGCTCATATCGGAATTATGTTGTTAATCATTTAATCATATTTAGAATTATATTGCATGCATTAAAACTGTATAATTCATATATGATATGGAATAAATCGAGTTTGTGAAAATCATCGTATAATTGTATTTGATATAATTGGCGAATTATTGTATATGATACAAGAAGGCGAAAAAAAAATCGGACCCTAGGCACATGATGGTTCGGCCACCACCATGAAACTTGACCCACGGCTGCCACATGAGGGCTAGGGTTTTCGAACCCTTGGCTCGAGATGGTCTAGCCGTTGTGGCTCATAGTTGTGCATGGAGGTGTCGAAACATGGATAGGGTTTAGAACCCTTTAGGCTCGATAAATTTCATATGCGGCGCATGTAGGTTCGATCATTGTTCACGAAAATTGAAGGTTGATGGCTAGGGCCACATGAGGGCTAGGGTTTTCGAACCCATTGGCTCGAGATAGTCAAGCCGCCACCGTCATGAATCGTGCATGAAAGGACCACACGGCTGCTACATGAAGCTAGGGGATGCATGGCTCTCGGCCGCCGCACGTGAATGGGCTAGGGTTTCGAACCCTAGTCACATGCGTGGTGGGCCGTGGGTTTGGACTAAGGATCCTTGACATGTGATGTCCCGAGCGTACGATAATTTCATAAAATTTATTTTACAGTTTTATTGGAATTAAATTTTAAAAATGTTAAGAATTTAATTCTTTATTGTTATATCATGCTTTATGTGTTTGTTTGAGCATGGTGCATGGTTATAGCCCTAGAACCTATTAGATAGGATTTTGTGAATGTTTGTAATTCAATACGGCCTGCGAGTCGTGCCTTCTCTATTTTTCTGAATGTATTCCCTCCCCTATGCTCCCCCTCGAATGTAACTCGAGGAATTCTCTAAATCATGTAATTGTTATATAGTTTAGTTAGAGTTTTATTGATGGAGATCAATGAAGATGGACCATGGTGCCGGGATGAGAAGGCCATTCACAAAAGGGAGCCAAAGAGGTGCTTGGAGAAGTTACCCTTAGGTTGACCTTTTAAATTTTCTCATTGGCTTGAGAAATCTTTAGTTGGGGCTATAACCATGTCACGTTTTCTTTATGTTGATGTATGAGATGCATGTTTACTGTTTTATTTAATATTGATGCTTATATATATATATATATATATATATATATGTAGATATGTATATATTCATATATGTACCAGACATATTTTCAATATTAATAAAATCATGAGATCAATAAATCCCTCTTATAATATTAAGTTTTAAGATGCGTTCCAATTAAAAATACTCGTCAAGACTTCGATTGAACATGTGTGGGTTTGCCAAAGCAAAGCACCGTGACAATCTTAGTAAGGCGTGAAAGGATAAAAGTGATATCCGTGTTATTTTAAAATTGGGTTCGACTTAACTAGCGTTATCTCAATAGTAGTGGGAACCTAGAGGCATGGGGTTGGAAAATAATTCATTAGATGAATTTGAACAAAGCGTTGTTCGTCCAACCATCCAAGAATTGCATGTAATTGTAATTGACAAAGAGTTTTCTACCTAAATAACAGAGTCTTGGGCGAGTAGCCAAAGCTAACTCAAGATTAAGTGAAATATGGATCTTGGCCCACTAAAGTTTTCGATGGTTGATAATTTTAAACAAAATAGTGGGAGTGTCATTTAATATAAGACCATATTAAATGATTAAAATCATAAACTTATTTTGCATATTTATATTGTAGATTTCCATGGCAACAAACAACGTTACAAGCACACTATCATTGCTATCGGTCCTTGAGAAGGACAATGTAAGGACCCCATGCCCTTAACCCTTAATTAGTGTATTAACCACTATGTGTGGCACATGCTTTCAATAAAAAGTCAATCGGGAAGCTCAGATGATACTTTACCATTGAATGGTAACTACAAAATTTCTTTAATACTCAATGTTATAAGATCATCATCCTAACAGCATATAGACTAATCGAGTTCGCCCAATACCATCCCCATTACATCACTTTTGCATTGTGGGTTTTTATAAAAATTTGGGCAGAGTCTCCCCATAAATTGAGCTATCCCAAAAATAAAAGCACATCACATAATATAATTCCCGGCCAGGGAATACACAATACTCAACAGAATACTGAACACAAAGTAAATTCCCAGCCAGGGAAGACACCACACATAAGACGACAAAAGTGGGTTTCAACCCCCACATAACACACTAACGACTCTCATATCATTAGCAATTCTACCACAATTGCATGCAACATATAATGAAAGAGAGGAAGGCTCATGCCTTTATATACAATCCATATACAAGTATAATCGTGCTCACAGGCGAGCATCATGAATATGTATATAATCCTCAGGTGTATATATATGTACTCTATACGATACCGTGCTCCATCAAGCCCTGGTACCACGATCCTGGGAGTACATCCAATCAACAGCTCGAGCTCATCTCCAAAGCCATCGATGTACCTGTTCACCTGCCCCAACAGAGACAGCCCCCAACGGGGTGAGCATACCAATTCCACAATTTCATAATCATAATGACATAATACATAATTTACGAAAATGTAAATATTGCGGAATATATGTGATACTTCCTGGATGTTATCATCCTCATCATAGCGTACCCCTGTAATAATCCTGTTCTCAAAACAGATAAATCATCAAATCCTGAATATGCAGTTAATCATCATATTGGTTAACCCTAGCCAGTTTCAATTTAACAACATTTCATAACATCTTTCTTTATCTAGCAATTATCATAATTCTAGATATTATAATGAGATTTCCTTAACTTCCGATACTAATTAATCACTTCTCTGATTAACTACGTCTCTGTTCTTATTCATTACCAATAGGGAATAAAATACAGATATCCTAGATATCTAATCAAATACCATCTTTTTCATTTCTTACTTCAAGTAGCATCATACTATCGGTGTTTGCTCCGTAGCAACCACACCCATCATTTGCTCGCTTCATAGCGGCACTAAGCATTTCACCATGTGAATCATCATAACGTAATCAAGTCCCGGTACCATCATAGTAAAGCATTTCATGTATTTTAGATCATGCATCATACTTGTAAAACATCATTAAACTATGCTCGTACGCTAAACGTACCTTAAATCCTCGAAGTCCGAGCCAAACCTTGCTCGAGTTCCAAGCCCTGAGGAACGATGTGCCAACACGATAAATAATTCACAATTATTTACGAACATGCAACCCATGCTCAAGCACATCCATAACCCTCAAAATATTGTCGACACACGACAATTAAACATCTAAAAGACCCGGGGCAGGGTACATGCAGGGAGGGAAAACGAATGCGGCATATCGAAAACTTGCCTAAGAACACCTTCAATAATTCGAACCCTAGCATCACGATTCGAACCCAACCAACCATCATAAATCATTTAAAACATGTAATAAACGATCTCTAACATGAATCATCAACCCATAATCAAAACCCCCAAAATCGAAATCAACCCTCACCAAATTAGGGCAAAATTCGAACATAACATCTCAATTCAATCCCAATTAAGCATCATAATTCATTTAAACATGAATTAATCGAATATCAACAAGAATCATCATCCTCATGCCAAAAAATCCAAATTTTCGAACCCTAACTCACAAAAAATCGAGCTGAAATTCGAACTAAAAGCAACAATTATTTCGAACCACCAAAAGTATGAAATCATTGACTCAACAACACCATAAAAACGCCCCAAAAACACCTGAAAGAAAGCCCCAAAATCGTACCAAAAATCGAGCCCCAATTCGGACAAATTTCCAGTTTCGAACCCTAGCGCTTCCAGCAGAAATCCGAGCTCAAATCGCGACCAAACCTCAAATTGATGGTACGGGAAGAAGCGCCTGGTCGAGACGATGACGGCGACGGGTTGGACGCGCCGAACGGCGGCCGGACGGCGGCGGGCGCACGCCTGGAAGCGGCGTGGGTCGAGCAGATCGGGAAATCGCGCGGACGGGAAGAGGAAAGGAGAAGAGGAAAATGGTTCCGATAATTAAAATCTCGGGTTCAACTGGTATTTATAGCAAAAATACCCCGAAATACTAATATCCCCACAAATACATCATGATTCATTAAAAATCATCTGTTTTCAAAAATTCTCTCTCTAACTCAAAAACCCCCTACCGGTGCCCACACCAAGCACCCGAGATTCCGAGTCACACTAAAAACCCAACTCACAGGTTTTCACCGAAATGAGAATACGATCTCAACCTCGGGATCCAACGATCCCAATTACTCAAATAGACGAGCCCGGAGGGCCCAACACCTCGATTAAATTCCAATTGCCACGTAAAACCACTTTAGGGGTTATTAACACTCCGGGATTAACATCCCTAATCTCAGGTCATCACAATATCCCCCACTAAAAGAATTTCGTCCTCGAAATTAGCACCGGTGTATCACATAACACCCAGGCTACACAACAACATGAAGCCGGAACCTCGATTCTTGACCATAACAAAATCGTCTTAAAAACCTCGAGAATACTTACCTCACTTCAAACTCTGAAACAGAGCGACATAACAAAACCAACATATCACTCAAGAGGCAAAATGTACCTCGATGTGGGTCATCCCAAAAGTCAGTCCCTCATGACTGCAAAACAACCGATACTTACGACTGTAGATCGGACAGTCATCCTTCGTTCTAATACCACTAGTAAGAACGCATCATGAATGACACCTCAACCTTGAGAACGTGACTTCGTGTCAAACTCTGGAGTGGAATAGACTTCCAAATCCATCATAACGTCGAAGAGCGTCAGTACAACTCAACGCTAACGGTCCAAAAGCAGTTAGTCAACTGAAACTGCAAGGATTCGAATTGCTTCCGATTCCATCGTAGATATCATTCAAAGACATCGCTATCATGACTCACAATGCTAACATACATCGTTACGAGGGAAACATTAGCATACCACGGTGTACACATACCAAACCTGGTTTCCACTTTCAAACCTCCTCTTTCAAATGAGCAGTCGCATCATTGCAACTCAATTTGGGCAACTCACGGCCACAGATTCACACAAAAGACATCTCGCAAGATGTCCACCTCCAGATATCCTAAGAATCACATTCTGATCATAAATAAACAATCGAGACTCCTCAGAGTTTCAAATTTGAAAGGACATGCAATAAACCCAATGCATCCCAAATACATGGATTCCCAGGCCAAAACAACGACGACTTGATGACTCTCTTGTTGGTACTTCAACATCATGAGCTGTCCCAGACAAGTCTCACCAAGATTTAAACATAAACATATATACGTTCAGTGAGGCATACTCAACTTCAACTTCAAATGACGTGGTGACTACCAGAGTCCACCACAATCCACCTCGTATCACCTTATGATTTGCCAAACTTGGTTCCAATGAGCAGTATAACGGCTCTAGCAAGCCCATCATGGTGCTGCACACACGCGGCAGACAAACTAGTCGCTGCCTCACTAGGTTCACCTCAAACCTACCAATCAGATGGACGTTTCCGCACGGCATACCATACCATGGGAAGAAAAATCAATAGAGTAGTGGGTCTTTACCCAACATTCCTCCAATGCTGATATACCCTGGACACTCCAATGTCCCCATGTACTTAACATAACCTGATCCTACTCCCTTAGGACCCATCCTACACCCTCATGGGTGGTGTGGTCATGTCTACCATACGTCATATCAATAGAAAGCGAGCAATTCCTCCACGATCACTCCTGTCGTCAACTTACATGGCCAAAAAGCCATTCCAACGGTATCACCACTCGTGATATGATCCCTCAAACAATTTCTGCGGTACAATCACATGTACAGAGCGTCCATCCATTCCTCGAGCAACCCGCTCGGTATAAGGGCCACGTTAATCGGTGACGCACACACCACCTTGTACCCGACACTGGCACCCAAGGCATACAACTGAAAACGTATACTCAACGCATTGTTCATCGTAACGATGATGCATGTCTAATAAGACATCTCCTAAACCATCGTCATCGCCATCCCGTGACGACACATGCCCACTCATGGCATCTAAGGTATCGTCAACTAGTGACGATACATGTCAACAATGACATCTAAACAACCCAGTCAACTCGTGACGGTCCATGTACATCAACATATGTCATCCATCATCATGCTAGTAAAATAGTCATAATAAAACATGTATAACAACGCATGCCAGCTATAATTAAGCTAATAGAATAGCAATATCTCATACCTCATCGCTAACAAGATAGCGGCATACCTGTCTCCGTCGCTCGACAATAGTGCAAAATCAGCACTCATCGCTCGAAGGCGGCATAATCCCGTGCTGAGTACATAGCTATAGAATCGACGGCATGATACCTCGTCATATAATAAGTGGCATGAAACCTCGCTATACACCTGAGCCTGAATCATGGTCTACATAACAGCGGAAAGAGGCATCGCTATCAACATATCTGGTGGCACTAATCATCGCCAATCCTCATAGAAGAATAAGTCATCGTAAATCCACATAATAGCGGAATGGGGCATCGCTATTAACATATCCGGCGGCATAAACCATCGCCAATCCTCATAGAAGAGTGAGTCATCGTAAAATAGCGGAATGAGGCATCGCTATCATCATATCCGGCGGCATCAATCATCGTCAATCCTCATAAAAGAATGAGTCATCGTAAAATAGCGGAATGAGGCATCCTATCATCATAAACATCATCATAATCATCATATCATCTTTACTCATCATAAACATCATCATACACATCATATTCACATATATACTCACAACAAACTATGTTAATTAGAAATGGGACTGTCCGGGTTCCATTATGACAGCGGCACAATTGGCCCCCTCGCTCGACATAACACATCGTATGATACCCATCGCTACGCCTTGATAGCGGATGTATCTCTTATTCAGCGGATGATACCCATCGCTACGCCTTGATAGCGGATGTACCCCATCGCTCAGCGGATGATACCCGTCGCTACACCTTGATAGCGGATGTACCCCATCGCTCATCAGCGGATGATACCCATCGCTACACCTTGATAGCGGATGTACCCCATCGCTCATCAGCTATGTGAGCGGCAAGACCTTCCTCGCTTGCCCATAATGACCACCGGACATTCTACCATTCTATGTAACATAGTTAAACATATATTATCATCATATAAACATCATCATCTTATAGCATCATTATCTTAGAGATAAAACAGTAATTGTACGAAATCATAGTTGAGTAAGCTTGCTAGTTATTCATTAACTTCTTTTCTTTTTCCCTGGTTCATATTCATGCATATGGGCATCTTACCCTATGGCATCTTACCACCTTATAAACATCATATCATTCTATAAACATCATATTAACATCATCATTACTTATCATAGTCGTCATCGTAAACGTCATATCATCTTCATTTATCATAACATCATCGTAAGTATCTTGTCATCTTTATTAATTATAAAATCGTCTTCATCGTGAACTTACTTATCAAAACATCATCTTAAACATCTTATCATTTTTTATTCATTATACACATCATCATGGCATCGTAAATTCTTATGCAATCATAGTATGATCATAATATAGGAGTATGGCCTCTAACCATATGGGCATCTTACCCCGTGGCATCTTACCACATCATAACATCGTATCACATCATCATAAACTTACTTATCAAAATCATCATCGTAACATCATCATCATAGCCATCATCATCATAACTTACTTATCATAATCATCATCATCATAACATTATCATCATAATCATCATCATCATAAACATCATAAAAACTTATGCATTCAATGCATAGTCAGAGTTAGGAGTGTGTTACCGTCCGATGCCCGTACGCGTCTTACGTACCTTCCTTGCTTGGGCATTACATGAACAAACGCATTAGTATATTCAATAATAATTGAGACCATACCGAAGTATTCCACTGTCGGTTGTCTACCCAGTCTGTCCTCAGACAATACATCATATCTTTCTTTTCCCTGATTTTCTTCCAAAATCAGATTCCTTGGCACGTAGCATATAGAGCGTTAGACATCACTATTAATGCCATCATATCGTGTTCCACACGATTCCTGCAACCACAATGGTTAGCAATACCACTTTTCGTAACATAAAAGCACATAAACAATTAGTCATCGTATAACATTAATGCCATCATGCATAAATATGTGCTATCAATAACTTCCTAGGCCCTCAATAGCCCCAATGAGCAACCACTGCTCTGATACCACTAATGTAAGGACCCCATGCCCTTAACCCTTAATTAGTGTATTAACCACTATGTGTGGCACATGCTTTCAATAAAAAGTCAATCGGGAAGCTCAGATGATACTTTACCATTGAATGGTAACTACAAAATTTCTTTAATACTCAATGTTATAAGATCATCATCCTAACAGCATATAGACTAATCGAGTTCGCCCAATACCATCCCCATTACATCACTTTTGCATTGTGGGTTTTTATAAAAATTTGGGCAGAGTCTCCCCATAAATTGAGCTATCCCAAAAATAAAAGCACATCACATAATATAATTCCCGGCCAGGGAATACACAATACTCAACAGAATACTGAACACAAAGTAAATTCCCAGCCAGGGAAGACACCACACATAAGACGACAAAAGTGGGTTTCAACCCCCACATAACACACTAACGACTCTCATATCATTAGCAATTCTACCACAATTGCATGCAACATATAATGAAAGAGAGGAAGGCTCATGCCTTTATATACAATCCATATACAAGTATAATCGTGCTCACAGGCGAGCATCATGAATATGTATATAATCCTCAGGTGTATATATATGTACTCTATACGATACCGTGCTCCATCAAGCCCTGGTACCACGATCCTGGGAGTACATCCAATCAACAGCTCGAGCTCATCTCCAAAGCCATCGATGTACCTGTTCACCTGCCCCAACAGAGACAGCCCCCAACGGGGTGAGCATACCAATTCCACAATTTCATAATCATAATGACATAATACATAATTTACGAAAATGTAAATATTGCGGAATATATGTGATACTTCCTGGATGTTATCATCCTCATCATAGCGTACCCCTGTAATAATCCTGTTCTCAAAACAGATAAATCATCAAATCCTGAATATGCAGTTAATCATCATATTGGTTAACCCTAGCCAGTTTCAATTTAACAACATTTCATAACATCTTTCTTTATCTAGCAATTATCATAATTCTAGATATTATAATGAGATTTCCTTAACTTCCGATACTAATTAATCACTTCTCTGATTAACTACGTCTCTGTTCTTATTCATTACCAATAGGGAATAAAATACAGATATCCTAGATATCTAATCAAATACCATCTTTTTCATTTCTTACTTCAAGTAGCATCATACTATCGGTGTTTGCTCCGTAGCAACCACACCCATCATTTGCTCGCTTCATAGCGGCACTAAGCATTTCACCATGTGAATCATCATAACGTAATCAAGTCCCGGTACCATCATAGTAAAGCATTTCATGTATTTTAGATCATGCATCATACTTGTAAAACATCATTAAACTATGCTCGTACGCTAAACGTACCTTAAATCCTCGAAGTCCGAGCCAAACCTTGCTCGAGTTCCAAGCCCTGAGGAACGATGTGCCAACACGATAAATAATTCACAATTATTTACGAACATGCAACCCATGCTCAAGCACATCCATAACCCTCAAAATATTGTCGACACACGACAATTAAACATCTAAAAGACCCGGGGCAGGGTACATGCAGGGAGGGAAAACGAATGCGGCATATCGAAAACTTGCCTAAGAACACCTTCAATAATTCGAACCCTAGCATCACGATTCGAACCCAACCAACCATCATAAATCATTTAAAACATGTAATAAACGATCTCTAACATGAATCATCAACCCATAATCAAAACCCCCAAAATCGAAATCAACCCTCACCAAATTAGGGCAAAATTCGAACATAACATCTCAATTCAATCCCAATTAAGCATCATAATTCATTTAAACATGAATTAATCGAATATCAACAAGAATCATCATCCTCATGCCAAAAAATCCAAATTTTCGAACCCTAACTCACAAAAAATCGAGCTGAAATTCGAACTAAAAGCAACAATTATTTCGAACCACCAAAAGTATGAAATCATTGACTCAACAACACCATAAAAACGCCCCAAAAACACCTGAAAGAAAGCCCCAAAATCGTACCAAAAATCGAGCCCCAATTCGGACAAATTTCCAGTTTCGAACCCTAGCGCTTCCAGCAGAAATCCGAGCTCAAATCGCGACCAAACCTCAAATTGATGGTACGGGAAGAAGCGCCTGGTCGAGACGATGACGGCGACGGGTTGGACGCGCCGAACGGCGGCCGGACGGCGGCGGGCGCACGCCTGGAAGCGGCGTGGGTCGAGCAGATCGGGAAATCGCGCGGACGGGAAGAGGAAAGGAGAAGAGGAAAATGGTTCCGATAATTAAAATCTCGGGTTCAACTGGTATTTATAGCAAAAATACCCCGAAATACTAATATCCCCACAAATACATCATGATTCATTAAAAATCATCTGTTTTCAAAAATTCTCTCTCTAACTCAAAAACCCCCTACCGGTGCCCACACCAAGCACCCGAGATTCCGAGTCACACTAAAAACCCAACTCACAGGTTTTCACCGAAATGAGAATACGATCTCAACCTCGGGATCCAACGATCCCAATTACTCAAATAGACGAGCCCGGAGGGCCCAACACCTCGATTAAATTCCAATTGCCACGTAAAACCACTTTAGGGGTTATTAACACTCCGGGATTAACATCCCTAATCTCAGGTCATCACAGACAAACTTAATGTGACTAATTTCCTAGACTGGTATAGGAATTTGAGGATCATCCTCAAACAAGAGAAAAAGCAATATGTCCTAGAGGAACCCTTACCTGCTGAGGAACCTCCCTTGACGGCTGCTAAAGCCGATAGAGATGCTTACAAGAAGCATCAAAATGACGCACTTGATGTTGGGTGCCTTTTGCTTGCCACCATGAACTCTGAGCTTCAGAAGCAACATGAGGAAATGGAGGCGTTCGATATGATTGAGCATCTAAAGCAACTATACCAACAACAAGCAAGACAAGAGAGGTATGTCTCTAAAGCGTTTTTCCAATGTAGAATGGTAGAAGGAAGTCTACTTGGAACTCATGTACTCAAGATGATTGGGTACATTGAGAATCTGGAGAAGCTGGGTTTTCCATTGGACCAAGAGTTGGCCACTGACGTGATCTTGCAATCGTTGCCTGAAAGCTTCAGTCAATTTGTCTTGAATTACAATATGATTGAAATTGAAAAGACTCTACCACAGTTGCTTGGCATGCTGAGAACTTTTGAAGCTAACAGCAAGAAATCTAAGCCTACAAATGTTCTTATTGTGAATAAGAGCAAAGGAAAGACTAAAGCTAAAGGCTACAAGAAGAACAAGAAAGTCCTTGTTAAGTCTAAGCCACATGCTTCTGCACTAAAGCCAAAGGGAGGAGTAGCAAAAGAGGGGAACTGTTTCCATTGCGGTGAGACCGGACATTGGAAAAGAAATTGCAAAGTTTATCTCGAGGATCTTAAGAAGACGAAGGGAAGTGTGACTTCCACTTCAGGTATTTTTGTCATAGAAGTCAATTTATCTACTTCTTCATCATGGGTATTGTAGGGTCTTCCTACCTTAACTTCATATAGTACACATAAATGGGATAGGACATGCATTTATAACCTCTTAAGGGTTCCGGTTGTAGTTTGAGCTAGGGAGATTACAGGCCAAAAATAAAGTTTTCAAAGCTATTTAATTACATTCCCAACAAAGAATGTTAAAGCTATAGATTTACACTACTCCTAGAGTAGAGACTATCAAAATCCTGCATCCTATGTTCATCATGCTCCCTTTAGCTCACTTCCTCAACCCGACCCTAGGCCCTTGGTCCAAAAGTGTACCTACAGGGATAACACATCATGAGCATTCATAAATTTACTTAACATTATATAAAAGCATACATATGCATAACATCTTAGTTAAGTAAAAGTCGTTGGTCGTCCTCCGATCTCCTTAGTTATCCCTGACTCTTATTCATATATTGGGGGCGTCTTACCCCATTGTATGGCATCTTACCATATCATAATCATTGCGTGGCATCTTACCACGTGGGCATCGTACCCAATCATATGGCGTCTTACCATATTATAAACATTGCTTGGCATCTTACCATGTGGGCATCTTACCCAATCATATGGCGTCTTACCATATCATAACATTGCGTGGCATCTTACCACGAATAACCTCGCATGGCCTCTTACCATGTGGGGCATCTTACCCCGTGGCATCTTACCACAAATAACATCGCATGGCCTCTTACCATGTGGGGCGTCTTACCCCGTGGCATCTTACCACATATAACATCGCATAAGCATCATCATCATAACATCATCATAAGCATCATCGTTATAAATATCATCATAGATATCATCATCATAACATCATCTTAAACGTCATCATCGTAAACATCATCTTAAATATCATCATAATATGTAAGGGCATGGTTTACCGTCCGATGCTCGTACGTCTCTTACGTACCTTAATTCCCAAAAGTGGAGAATTTGGAGAGCTTTATCTCCTGGATGTTGTGGGCACCTGGGATGGTTCTACACAACCATACAAATTGATATTAGAAGCTAGACATAGTCCAATATCCAAAAATCCCACAAAAAAAATCAAAAATCCACTTTTCTTCAGCTCGCGATCGATCGCCACCCAGGCGCGATCGATCGCGAGATCGCACTGGACGAGGGGCCAAAATCTTCTTCTTGGCGATCGATCGCCACCTTTGGCGCGATCGATCGCCAGGCCCGCCGATCGATCGCCCAAAAGTGGCGATCGATCGCCAAATGCTTCTGGCTGGTACTGGACGCTCGCGATCGATCGCCAAGAACGGGCGATCGATCGCCGAGTGCTGTACATCGAATTTTCGCCATTAATGCTCATTTTTCAAGCTCCTTCACATACCACCCCAAAACCAAACTTCCATAAAACATCAATAACATCATAACCCACCAAAACCAACATAAAACACTTCAAAAATCATACCCCAACCATACACAACACATACCCAAACAAACCCACATAAATCATCAAAAACTTAACCCATTTCAACACCAAACATCATAAAACTTATAGGAATGGTTCCATACCTCTTGTAGGCTCCAAATCCTAGCAAAGATCACACAACCAAAGTTTTTGTGGGACTTTCCTTCTTCCTTTTTGGTGGATTTCGAAAATGGGGTAGGGTTTGGGGTTGGGAAGTGATTTGGGGATTTTTAAAAAGGTGAGAGTAAAGTGGGGGGTTTAAAGTGATGGGTATGGGATTAAAAAGGGGTTGTAATGACTTAATAAAAAGTATACCCCAAACTTAACATGATGTATAAAATACCCAACTTGGTATTTTTTAAAAGCACTTTACAACAATGCTCTATACTTCATTTAAAATCATATCTTCCTCATAATTGATAATTTAACACAATTAATCATGTTAACATCTTAATACCCAACACATAAATCTATCAATACATGATACATCATATAAACATAATTAATGTCCAAGTTACCATTAATTAATTTCGGGGCATCACATTACTCCCCTACTTACAAGATTTCGTCCTCGAAATCGCATGCACTTACCCAAAAGAAACTAAACATAAATCATACCAGAAAATAGTTCGGGGTAATGCTGCATCATATGCCGCTCCGTCTCCCACGTAGCCTCCTCGACACCCCGACGATCCCACTGAACTTTGACCATTGGTATAACTTTACTTCGTAGTCTGCGATCCTCACGATCCAGAATTCTGACCGGTCGTTCAACGTAGGATACATCTGAGTCTAACTGCACTTCAGTAGGCTGTAATACATGAGACGGATCTGGCTCATACTTTCTCAACATAGAAACATGGAAGACATCATGAATTCCAGATAAGGACGGCGGTAAAGCCAATCGGTAAGCCAAAGTGCCGATACGCTGTAATACCTCATACGGTCCAACATACCTCGGGGATAACTTCCCCCGCATACCAAATCGAACAACACCCCTGAAGGGTGAGATTTTCAAGAAGACCTTGTCTCCCACTTGAAATTCTAGCGGTCGTCGCCGCTTATTGGCATAGGCTGCTTGCCTATCTTGGGCCGCTTTCATCTTTAAGCGTATCATCTTAATCTTTTCCTCCATGTCCTTAATCATATCCGGTCCTCCGACCGCTTTACTCGTCAAGTCCTCCCAATACAGTGGTGATCTACATCGTCGTCCGTACAGAGCTTCAAAAGGGGCCATTTGAATGCTCGCCTGATAGCTGTTATTGTAGGAGAACTCTACCAGAGGTATAGACTCTTGCCACGGAGTATCAAACTCCAAAACACATGCCCTCAATATATCTTCGAGCGTTTGTATAGTACGCTCCGTTTGGCCATCAGTCTGAGGGTGATAAGCTGTACTTAGTCTCACCTCGGTGCCCAAAGCTGTCTGGAGACCCTCCCAGAAATGAGAAGTAAACCTTGGGTCTCTGTCAGACACGATCGAGACTGGAATCCCATGCAACCTCACTACATCCCGTACATATAATTGGGCCATCTTTAAATACGTGAAAGTCATACTGTAAGGGATGAAATGAGCTACCTTCGTCAGCCTATCCACGATCACCCAGATCGCATCAAATCCAGAGGCCGACCTTGGCAAGTGGGTCACGAAGTCCATAGATATATGCTCCCACTTCCACTTAGGTACCTCCAAGCTCTTCAGCTCGCCACCAGGCCTCTGCCTTTCTGCCTTTACTTGTTGGCAGATCAAACATCTCTTAACGAAGCTGATCACATCACGCTTCATGCGTCTCCACCAGAATTGACCACTTAGGTCCTTATACATCTTTCTTCCACCGGGGTGGATACTGAACCGGCTACTATGAGCCCGTTCTAAAATTCCTTTACGCAATCCTGGCGCATCTGGGACCACCCATCGGTTGCCCAATCTTAAAGAGTCATCTTCAGCCACACTAAACTTTGTTGGCTGGCCTCGAAGTGCTATTGATGACCATCTCTGCACTTCATCATCCGACCTCTGGGCTTTCCTGATTGCCTCAAATACGTCTGGCTCGGCTAATAAGGTCGACACCTCGCACCGGCGACGTGTCTACATCGAAATCATAGCCCAGATGGCAATAAGAAATCATCAAAGCTGATAAACACATAACATCCTCAGCGGTGCTCTTCACCTTCCGACTTAAGGCGTCTGCTATCAAATTTGCCTTACCAGGATGGTACTCAATTTCACAGTCATAATCCTTGAGTAAATCCATCCACCTCCTTTGCCTCATATTCAACTCTGCCTGAGTGAACAAGAACTTCAGGCTCTTATGGTCCGTAAAAATGGTAAACGTAGTACCATAAAGATAATGACGCCAAATCTTCAAGGCGAAAATGATAGCTGCCAGTTCCAGATCATGGACTGGGTACCTGGTCTCATGAGGCTTCAACTGTCTCGAAGCATAGGCTACCACTTGTCTGTCTTGCATCAATACGCAGCCCAAACCCTGCAGTGACGCATCCGTGTACAAGGCAAACCTCTTATCCTCAGACGGAATCACCAATACAGGCGCTGTCGTCAAACGACGCTTCAATTCTTGGAAGCTTTCCTCACAAGCTTCGGACCAAAAGAATGGGACTCCTTTCTGAGTCAGCTGTGTCAATGGCTTAGCGATCTTGGAAAACCCCTCGACAAAACGTCGGTAATAACCTGCTAAGCCCAGAAAACTCCGTATCTCGGGTACAGAAGTGGGTGCTGCCCACTCCATCACAGCTTCAATCTTCCTCGGATCCACAGATATCCCTTGGCTAGATATGACATGGCCTAGGAACACCACGCTGTCTAACCAGAATTCGCACTTGCTAAGCTTAGCATACAACTGATGATCCCTAAGGGTCTGAAGTACTGTCCTCAAGTGCCGTACATGATCTTCTTCAGTCCTAGAGTAGATGAGTATGTCGTCAATGAAAACTATGACGAATTGGTCCAAATATGGCTGGAATACCTTGTTCATCAAACTCATGAAAACAGCCGGGGGCATTTGTCACCCCCAAAAGGCATGACTAGGAATTCATAATGCCCATACCTAGTCCTGAAGGCTGTCTTCTGGACATCCTCTCCTCTTACTCGAATCTGATGGTACCCCGACCTCAGATCGATCTTACTG
The DNA here is from genome assembly GCA_907163345.1 of Haberlea rhodopensis. Lineage (NCBI taxonomy): Eukaryota > Viridiplantae > Streptophyta > Magnoliopsida > Lamiales > Gesneriaceae > Haberlea > Haberlea rhodopensis. The sequence continues at coordinate 745,562 of CAJQUN010000057.1, forward strand.
TAGAGCCTCGTACCCTGCAACTGATCAAACAAATCATCGATCCTCGGGAGTGGGTACTTATTCTTCACCGTAGCTTTGTTCAGTTGTCTGTAATCGATGCACAAACGCATCGAACCATCTTTCTTCTTCACAAATAAAACTGGTGCTCCCCAGGGCGATACGCTAGGGCGTATATAGCCCTTATCAAGGAGCTCCTGCAACTGAATCTTTAGTTCCCTTAACTCCGCTGGTGCCATCCTATAAGGGGCACGAGAAATGGCAGACGTCCCTGGTAATAACTCAATCCCAAACTCGACCTCTCTCGTCGGTGGGAATCCGGGAATCTCCTCCGGAAAGACATCAGGGAACTCCGCCACTACGGGCACATCCTCAACTTTCACTTCTCCTTTCTTTTCCGTGACATCGACGGCATAAATGAGATATCCTGAATGACCTCGTTCCAACAACTGCGCCATCTTGACAGCAGATATCAACGGAATCTTAGAGCGAGAACCATCCCCATAGAACGTCCATGGAACTCCCATATCGGATTTAAACCGTACAGTTCTCTGCCTGCAGTTCACAACTGCCTGATACCTGTTCAGAACATCAATGCCCAGAATGCAATCAAAATCTGACATTCCCAGAACAATCAAGTCTGACCTTAGTTCCTTATCCTCAAAATAAATGAGGCCATTGTAGACGATCCGATCAGTAATCATACTTCTTCCAGCGGGGGTCGAGACTATAAGAGGCGTGGGCGACGGAGAAGTGCATACGTGGTGCCTTTCCACAAAACTTGTCGACACAAAAGAGTGTGACGCACCTGTGTCGATCAATATAAAAGCAGGGTGCGTAAATAAAGACACGTACCCGCTATAACCTCCTCCGGAGCCGCTGAAGCCTGCTCCCTTGTCAGTGCATAGACCTGTCCTTGAGGTGGCCCCATGGGCTGACCTCCATGCTGACGCGGCACAAATGGTGGTCGGTGTTGCGCTGTCCTATCTGCAGGCCTCCCCGCAGAACCCTGTTGGCTCCCCCTGTTGGGACACTGTCTAGCAAAGTGGCCCTTGTCGCCACAAACATAGCACCCTATACAGTCTTTCGCCAGATGTGGTTGCCCACAAAGAGTGCATTGGATCCTTCCGGATCTGTCTCCCTGAGACTGCCCCCTTCCAGATGGGGCATCACCTCTTCGGTTTCCTTTCCACCTATTGTCGGACTTCTTACCACTAAACCTTGACGCTGAGGAGTTCCCCCTTGACTTGAACTGATCATTCCTCGGCTTCAAATTATCCGGAGTGGATTTCTGAGAGGGTGCCGACGGTGGTACAACATCAGGGTATGCACCCACTCCTAGTTCGGCTAGCTCAGCCCTTGAGAGTGCATCATCAAAACAAGTAGGGCCATAAGTGATCACCCTATCGTATAGCTCCGGCCTCAATCCTTTCATGAAATTCCTCATCTTTGCTTGTGTGCTCGTAGCAATGTGAGGCACATATCTGAGCAAGGAGCAGAACTGAAGAGCATAATCTGATACTGACATATTACCTTGCTTGAGGTGAGTGAATTCATCTTCCTTAGCCTGTCGTGCTGCAGCCGAGAAATAACGGTTCAGGAAGCGAGTTCGAAACATTTTCCAGTTCACTTCATGACCTTGAGCCTCTTGCTCCACCACAGTGGTCTTCCACCACATTAGCGCCTTCTTGGCCAACTGGAACTCTGCTAACCGTATCCATGCTGTCTTCGCACATGGGGCTGCCACAAAGATCTGCTCTATTCTTTCCAACCATTCCTCAGCTCGTTCCCCAGTTTCAGTTCCTTCAAAGGTTGGGGGTCGGTAAGCAAGAAACTGAGTTAAGCTTAGCTCCCCTGGCAATAACCGCTGTTCGGCCGGTTCATCATCAAAAGCTGGCGGGGGGTAGGGGATTCGTACGCCCCGCACTTGCATTGACGCTCACTGCGTCACCTACCTCCACATTTGCTGCCATACTGCAAACACAAGGATTAACAACAAGATCCAAAAGCAGTTCGTATAATACTTCGTTAGATAAACAAAACATGTTAGCATAACATCATATACTTCATATGCAACTTATGCACAAAACATGTCGAAAGTAAGCACCTAGCTAACTTATTGCTAAGGCTACCCTTCACTCATCCCGGGTTATCTAACCACTGCTCTGATACCACTAATGTAGGGTCTTCCTACCTTAACTTCATATAGTACACATAAATGGGATAGGACATGCATTTATAACCTCTTAAGGGTTCCGGTTGTAGTTTGAGCTAGGGAGATTACAGGCCAAAAATAAAGTTTTCAAAGCTATTTAATTACATTCCCAACAAAGAATGTTAAAGCTATAGATTTACACTACTCCTAGAGTAGAGACTATCAAAAATCCTGCATCCTATGTTCATCATGCTCCCTTTAGCTCACTTCCTCAACCCGACCCTAGGCCCTTGGTCCAAAAGTGTACCTACAGGGATAACACATCATGAGCATTCATAAATTTACTTAACATTATATAAAAGCATACATATGCATAACATCTTAGTTAAGTAAAAGTCGTTGGTCGTCCTCCGATCTCCTTAGTTATCCCTGACTCTTATTCATATATTGGGGCGTCTTACCCCATTGTATGGCATCTTACCATATCATAATCATTGCGTGGCATCTTACCACGTGGGCATCGTACCCAATCATATGGCGTCTTACCATATTATAAACATTGCTTGGCATCTTACCATGTGGGCATCTTACCCAATCATATGGCGTCTTACCATATCATAAACATTGCGTGGCATCTTACCACGAATAACCTCGCATGGCCTCTTACCATGTGGGGCATCTTACCCCGTGGCATCTTACCACAAATAACATCGCATGGCCTCTTACCATGTGGGGCGTCTTACCCCGTGGCATCTTACCACATATAACATCGCATAAGCATCATCATCATAACATCATCATAAGCATCATCGTTATAAATATCATCATAGATATCATCATCATAACATCATCTTAAACGTCATCATCGTAAACATCATCTTAAATATCATCATAATATGTAAGGGCATGGTTTACCGTCCGATGCTCGTACGTCTCTTACGTACCTTAATTCCCAAAAGTGGAGAATTTGGAGAGCTTTATCTCCTGGATGTTGTGGGCACCTGGGATGGTTCTACACAACCATACAAATTGATATTAGAAGCTAGACATAGTCCAATATCCAAAAATCCCACAAAAAAATCAAAAATCCACTTTTCTTCAGCTCGCGATCGATCGCCACCCAGGCGCGATCGATCGCGAGATCGCACTGGACGAGGGGCCAAAATCTTCTTCTTGGCGATCGATCGCCACCTTTGGCGCGATCGATCGCCAGGCCCGCCGATCGATCGCCCAAAAGTGGCGATCGATCGCCAAATGCTTCTGGCTGGTACTGGACGCTCGCGATCGATCGCCAAGAACGGGCGATCGATCGCCGAGTGCTGTACATCGAATTTTCGCCATTAATGCTCATTTTTCAAGCTCCTTCACATACCACCCCAAAACCAAACTTCCATAAAACATCAATAACATCATAACCCACCAAAACCAACATAAAACACTTCAAAAATCATACCCCAACCATACACAACACATACCCAAACAAACCCACATAAATCATCAAAAACTTAACCCATTTCAACACCAAACATCATAAAACTTATAGGAATGGTTCCATACCTCTTGTAGGCTCCAAATCCTAGCAAAGATCACACAACCAAAGTTTTTGTGGGACTTTCCTTCTTCCTTTTTGGTGGATTTCGAAAATGGGGTAGGGTTTGGGGTTGGGAAGTGATTTGGGGATTTTTAAAAGGTGAGAGTAAAGTGGGGGGTTTAAAGTGATGGGTATGGGATTAAAAGGGGTTGTAATGACTTAATAAAAAGTATACCCCAAACTTAACATGATGTATAAAATACCCAACTTGGTATTTTTTAAAAGCACTTTACAACAATGCTCTATACTTCATTTAAAATCATATCTTCCTCATAATTGATAATTTAACACAATTAATCATGTTAACATCTTAATACCCAACACATAAATCTATCAATACATGATACATCATATAAACATAATTAATGTCCAAGTTACCATTAATTAATTTCGGGGCATCACAGGTATTAGATACTGGATGTGGTTCTCACATTTGTGTTAATGTGCAGGATCTCAAAATGAGTAGGTTGTTGGCGAAAGGCGAGGTTGATCTCTGAGTTGGAAATGGAGCAAGAGTTGCTGCATTAGCAATAGGAGATTATTCATTATCTTTGCCTTCGGGCTTAATTTTAGATTTAAAAGATTGTTATTTTGTGCCGTCGATTACTAAAAACATTATTTCTATTTCTTGTTTGGACAAGTGTGGATTTTCATTTATTATAAAGGACAATTGTTGCTCCATTTATTTAAATGATATGCTTTATGCTAATGCACAAATGATTAATGGTCTTTATATATTAAATCTTGATATGCCTGTCTATAACATAAATACTAAAAGGATTAAGAATAATGATTCTAATCCAACTTATCTCTGGCATTGTCGCTTGGGCCATATAAACGAGATTCGCATATCAAAACTTCATAAGGATGGAGTATTGGATTCATTTGATTTTGAATCATATGAAACATGTGAATCTTGTTTAATGGGCAAGATGACTAAAGCTCATTTCAAGGGACATGTTGAAAGGACAAATGAATTATTGAGTCTCATACATAGTGATGTATGTGGGCCAATTAGCACACATGCTAGAGGTGGTTTTCAATACTTCGTTACATTTACTGATGACTTCAGTAGATATGGGTATGTGTATCTTATGAAACATAAACATGAAACGTTCAAAGATTTCAAGAATGAAGTACAAAACCAACTTGGTAAAAGTATCAAAATCCTCCGATCAGATCGAGGAGGTGAATACCTAAGCCAAGAGTATCATGACTATATAAAGGAGTGTGGGGTAGTCCCCCAACTCACTCCTCCGTATACTCCATAATGGAATGGTGTATCCGAAAGGAGGAATCGAACCTTGTTGGACATGGTTCGATCAATGATGAGTCATGCAGATCTTCCGATATCCTTTTGGGGACATGCTTTAGAAACAACAATATTCATACTGAACCGTGTTCCATCTAAATTAGTGGAAAAGACACCATATGAGATATGGACTGGGAAACGTCCTAGTATGTCTTTTATGAAGATTTGGGGATGTGAGGCTTTCGTGAGACGTCACGCCTCTAACAAACTTGGACCCAAATCTGATAAGTGTTTATTTGTGGGGTATCCTAAGGAAATGAAAGGATACTATTTCTATTATCCCACCGAAAACAAAGTTGTTGTTGCTCGGACTGGTGTCTTTCTTGAAAGAGAATTTATTTCTAGAAAAACCAGTGGGAGACATATAGAACTTAGTGAAGTTCAACCACAAGAAAACACTGAACATGATATTGAGATGGAAACAGAGCAGTCACCACAAGTTGTTGTGGATGAAGTGCCTGCTCAAGAGACACAAGCCCACCGTAGGTCTGTAAGAGAACACCGGGAGCCACAGAGATATGGATTTCTTGTGACTCAACAAGGTGACTTACTATTGATGAGGATGAGCCATCATCTTATCAAGAAGCTATAATGGGCACTGATTCTGAGAAATGGCAAGAGGCCATGAAATCTGAGATGGAATCCATGTATGCAAACCAAGTATGGACTTTGGTTGACCCACCTGAAGGGGTGAGACCCATAGGGTGCAAATGGATTTTCAAGAAGAAGACCGACATGCATGATTATGAAATATGGCAGATGGATGTCAAAACAGCTCTCCTTAATGGAAATCAGCTTGAGGATGTGTACATGACACAGCCCGAGGGTTTTGTCGATCCAAAGGATGCTGGAAAGATATGCAAGCTACAACGATCCATTTATGGATTGAAGCAAGCTTATCGGAGTTGGAATCTTCGTTTTGATGATGCAGTCAAAGAGTTTGGTTTCATAAAAAACGTAGATGAACCTTGTGTCTACAAGAAGGTCAGTGGGAGCATAATTATCTTCCTAATATTGTATGTAGATGACATACTTCTAATTGGGAATGATATCCCTGCTTACAATCTGTAAAGATTTGGCTAGGGAGTTGCTTTTCTATGAAAGACTTGGGTGAAGCAACCTATGTATTAGGAATCAAGATCTATAGAGATAGATCGAGAAGATTACTTGGCCTAAGTCAAAGTGCATACATAGACAAAGTGCTAAAACAGTTTAGCAAGCAAGAATCAAAGAAATGATTCGTGCCTATGACACATGGAATATATCTCTCGAAGGATCAGTGTCCTTCAACACCAGATGAGAGACAACGCATGAGTAAGATTCCATATGCGTCAGCTATTGGATCTATCATGTATGCCATGATATGTACTCGTCCCGATGTCTCGTATGCTTTGAGCATGACGAGCAGATATCAAGTTGATCCAGGTGAATGTCACTGGATTGCAGTCAAGAATATCCTGAAGTACTTGAGAAGAACTAAGGATACATTCTTGATTTATGGAGGTGAGGAAGAGCTCAATGTAATAGGTTACACTGATGCAAGTTTCCAAACCGACAAAGATGATTTTCGATCGCAATCAGGATATGTGTTTTGCCTAAATGGAGGTGCTGTAAGCTGGAAGAGTTCAAAGCAAGAGACAGTAGCCGATTCTACAACTGAAGCTGAGTATATTGCTGCCTCAGATGCAGCAAAGGAAGCTGTTTGGATCAAGAAGTTAATTTCTGAACTTGGGGTGATGCCTAGCATACTAGATCCGATAGAACTCTATTGTGACAACAATGGAGCCATCGCATTGGCTAAGGAACCTAGATCTCACCAAAGATCCAAGCGCATACTTCGGCGCTTTCATTTCATTCGAGAAATCGTTGAAAGAGGAGATGTTAAAATATGCAAAGTACCAACATATGATAATGTATCTGAACCATTGACGAAGCCACTATCACAGCAGAAGCATGATCGTTGTGATGTCCCCGAAATGATTAATTGCATTTAAGGCACTAATTATGTTGCGTGTTCAATTATGATGATAATTGAATTAGGAATGAGGATTTATTTAGCATTGTGGTGTAATGCTTTTAATATGAAATGTTGGGGGTATTTTATACATCATGCTAAGTGTTGGGGTTCAAGTTAATTTTAAAAGGGTTTTAAACCTTTACCCCACCCCCTTTTACCTCATTTATCTTTTTCACTCCAAAATCCCCAAATCATCTCCCAAACCCTCTTTTCCTCCCAAACTCGTTTTTGGCTTCAAGGTGGACAAGAAGTCCTTGTAAAAGCTTCACTTTTGTGATTCTTGGTAAGATTTAAGACCTATGATGTATGTATATCATTCCTTGTTGTTGTTGAAGTGTAAGATTTGAGTTTGGGGTGGTATTGTAAAGTTTTGAAATGGGTTTGTTTGGGTTGGTGTGATTTTAGGAAGGATGTTGGATTTTTGAGTGGTTTAAGGATGTTTAATGAAGGTTTTGAATGTTTTTATGTTGTTGAGTTGTTGGAGTAAAAGTTATTGAGGTTGGTGAAGTTTTTAAGGTGTAAAAATGGTGAAATCTCGAAGTGCAGGGGCTGGCGATCGATCGCTCGTTTTTGGCGATCGATCGCGAGCCAACAGTAGGCTCCAGAAGCCTTTGGCGATCGATCGCCACTTTTGGACGATCGATCGGTGAAGATGGCGATCGATCGCGCCATGTATGGCGATCGATCGCCGAAGATCAAAATTTTCACCCCCGTCCAGTGTGATCTCGCGATCGATCGCGCCTGGGCAGCGATCGATCGCGAGATGTAAAAATGGGTATTTTTGATTATTTTGTGGGATTTTGGATATTGGACTATATTTAGCTTCTAATATCGATTTGTTTGGTTACGTAGAACCATCCCAGGTACCCACAACTTCAAGGAGATAAAGTTCTGCAATTTCTCATTCTTTTGGAATTAAGGTACGTAAGAAACGTACGAGCATCGGACGGTAAACCATACTCCTACATTTAATGATGATGTTTATGATGATGATGATTATGATGATGATGTTTACGATGATGATGTTTATAATGATGATGTTTATGATGATGATTACGATGATGATGTTTATGATGATGATTATGATGATGTTTATGATGATGTTTATGATAATGATGATGATTATGATATGATGACCATACGATATTTAAGAAGGGTAAGATGCCCATATGGTAAGATGCCATACAATATTTACGAAAGGGGTAAGATGCCCATATGGTAAGATGCCATACGATGTTAAGAAGGGGTAAGATGCCCACGTGGTAAGATGCCACGAGATGTTTGTAATATGGTAAGATGCCATATTATAGGGTAAGATGCCCATATGCATGAATGTGAATCAGGGTCAACAGAAAGAAGTTAACGAATAACCAACAAGTTTACTTAACCAAGATTTCGTACATTTACTGTTATATCTCTTTTATGATGTTAAGTAAATATGTATGTTCTCACGATGTGTTGTCCCTGTAGGTACACTTTTGAACCAGGGCTAAGGGTTGGGTTGAGACTGTGAGCTAAAGGAGCATGAAAGAAGATAGGATACAGGATTTTGGATAGTCTATACTCTAGGAGTAGTCTAATTCTATCGCTACTATATTCTTTTTGAGAATGTAATTAAATAGTTTTTGAAATTTTATTCTTGACCTGTAATCTTATTAGCTCAAAGCTACAACCGGAACCCTTAGAATATCATTAATGCATGTTCTATTCATAATACGTTATTAATACGATGTTAAGGTAGGAAGACCCTACATTATTGGTATCAGAGCAGTGGTTAGAGAACCCGGGAATGAGTGAAGGGTAGCCTTAGCAATAAGTTGGCTAGGTGCTTACTTGTAAACATGTTGTGTGCATATGTTACATATGAAGTATATGACTATTATGCTAACATGTTATGACTTTCTAATGATGTGTATATGAACTGCTTTTGGGTCTTGTTGTTAACCCTTGTGTTGCAGTATGGCAGCAAACGTGGAGGTAGGTGACGCAGTGAGCGTCAATGCAAGTGCGGGACGTACGAATCCCCTACCCCCGCAAGCTTTTGATGATGAACCATCCGAACAACAGTTGTTGCCAGGGGAGCTAAGCTTAACTCAATTTCTTGCATACCGACCCCCAACCTTTGAAGGAACCGAAACAGGGGAACGAGCTGAGGATGGTTAGAAAGAATAGAGCAAATCTTTGTGGCAGCCCCATGTGCAAAGACATAATGGACACGGTTATCAGAGTTCCAATTGGCCAAGAAGGCACTAATGTGGTGGAATACCACTGTGGTAGAGCAAGAGGCTCAAGGTCATGAAGTTAATTGGAAAATGTTTCGAACTCGGTTTCTGAACCGCTATTTCTCGGCTGCTGCACGACAGGCTAAGGAAGATGAATTTACTCACCTCAAGCAAGGTAATATGTCAGTGTCAGATTATGCTCTTCATTACTGCTCCTTACTCAGATATATGCCTCACATCGCCACGAGCACTCAAGCAAAGATGAGGAACTTCATGAAGGGCTTGAGGCCAGAGCTGTACGATAGGGTGATTACTTATGGCACTACTTGTTTTGACGATGCACTCTCACAGGCTGAGCTAGCCGAACTGGGAGTGGGTGCATACCCTGATGTTGTACCACCGTCAGCACCCTCTCAGAAATCCACTCCAGATAATTTGAAGCCAAGGAGTGATCAGTTCAAGTCAAGGGGGAACACATCGGCGTCGAGGTTCAGTGGTAAGAGGCCCGACAATAGATGGAAAGGAAACCGTAGGAGCGATGCCCCATCTGGAAGGGGGCAGTCTCAGGGAGACAGATCCGGGAAGGTCCAGTGCACTCTTTGTGGGCAACCACATCTGACGAAAGATTGTGTAGGATGTTATGTTTGTGGCGACAAAGGCCACTTTGCTAGGCAGTGTCCCAACAGGGGAAGTCAACAGGGTTCTGCGGGGAGGCATGCGGATAGGACAGCACAGCATAGACCACCATTCGTGCCGAGACAGTATGGAGGTCAGCCCATGGGGCCACCTCTGGGGCAGGTTTATGCTTTGACGAGAGAGCAAGCTACAGCAGCTCCGGAGGAGGTTATAGCGAGTACGTGTCTTTTATTTACGCACCCTGCTTTTATATTGATCGATACAGGTGCATCACACTCTTTTGTGTCGACAAGTTTTGTGGAAAGGTACCACATATGCACTTCTCCGTCGCCCACGCCTCTTATAGTCTCGACCCCCGCTGGAAGAAGTATGATTACTGATCAGATTGTCTATGACGGCCTCATCTATTTTGAGGATAACGAACTAAGGTCAGATTTGATTGTTCTGGGAATGTCAGACTTTGACTGCATTCTGGGCATTGATGTTCTGAACAGGTATCAGGCAGTTGTAAACTGCAGGCAGAGGACTGTCCGATTCAAATCTGATATGGGAGTTCCATGGACGTTCTATGGGGATGGTTCTCGCTCTAAGATCCCATTGATATCTGCTGTCAAGATGGCACAGTTATTGGAACGAGGCCATACCGGATATCTCATCTATGCGATTGATACTAATGAAAGGAAGGAAGAATTAAAGGTTGAGGATGTGCCCGTAGTGGCTGAGTTTCCTGATGTTTTTCCGGAGGAGATTCCCGGATTCCCACCGACAAGAGAGGTCGAGTTTGGGATTGAGTTACTAACGGGGACGTCGGCCATTTCTCGTGCCCCATATAGGATGGCACCAACGGAGCTAAGGGAATTAAAGGTTCAGTTGCAAGAGCTCCTTGATAAGGGCTATATACGCCCTAGCGTATCGCCCTGGGGTGCACCAGTTTTGTTTGTTAAGAAGAAAGATGGTTCGATGCGTCTGTGCATCGATTACAGACAACTGAACAAAGCTACAGTGAAGAACAAGTATCCACTCCCGAGGATCGATGATTTGTTTGACCAGTTGCAGGGTACGAGGCTCTACAGTAAGATCGATCTGAGGTCGGGGTACCATCAGATTCGAGTAAGGGAAGATGATGTCCAGAAGACAGCCTTCAGGACTAGGTATGGGCACTATGAATTCCTAGTCATGCCTTTTGGGGTGACGAATGCCCCAGCTGTTTTCATGAGTTTGATGAACAGGGTGTTCCAGCCATATTTGGATCGATTCGTCATAGTTTTCATTGACGATATACTCATCTACTCCCGGACTGTAGAGGAACACGTGAAGCACTTGAGGACAGTACTCCAGATCCTTAGGGATCATCAGTTATATGCAAAGCTCAGCAAGTGTGAGTTCTGGTTGAACAATGTGGTATTCTTGGGCCATGTTATATCCAGTAGTGTGATATCTGTGGATCCCAGGAAAATGGAAGCTGTTATGGAGTGGGCTGCACCCACTTCTGTGCCCGAGATACGGAGCTTCCTTGGTTTAGCGGGTTATTATCGACGTTTCGTCGAGGGATTCTCTAAGATCGCTAAGCCATTGACACAGCTGACTCAGAAAGGAGTCCCGTTCTATTGGTCCGAAGCTTGTGAGGAAAGCTTCCAAGAGTTGAAGCGTCGTTTGATGACAGCGCCAGTATTGGTGATTCCTTCTGAGAACAAGAAATTTGCTTTGTACACGGATGCATCACTACAAGGTTTGGGCTGTGTGTTGATGCAAGATAAGCACGTGGTGGCTTATGCTTCGAGGCAGTTGAAGCCTCATCAGACCAGATACCCAGTTCATGACTTGGAGCTGGCGGCTATCATCTTCGCCTTGAAGATTTGGCGCCATTATCTCTATGGTACGACGTTTACCATCTATACGGACCATAAGAGCCTGAAGTTCCTATTCACTCAGGCTGAACTGAATATGCGTCAAAGAAGATGGATGGATTTGCTCAAGGATTATGACTGTGAGATTGAGTACCATCCTGGTAAAGCAAATTTGATAGCAGACGCCTTAAGTCGGAAGGTGAAGAGTACTGCTGAGGACGCTATGTGCTTATCAGCTATGATGACTTCTTATAGCCATCTGGGCTATGATTTTGATGTGGACATGTCGCCGGTGCGAGTGTCGACCTTGTTGGTTGAGCCAGACATATTTGAGGCTATCAGGAAAGCCCAGAGGTCGGATGATGAGGTTCAAAGATGGTCATCTATAGTACTTCAAGGACGGCCATCAAAGTTCAGAGTGGCAGAAGATGATTCCTTGAGATTGGGCAACCGATGGGTAGTCCCAGATACACCAGAGTTGCGTAGAGGAATATTGGAGCGAGCCCACAGTAGTCGGTTCAGTATCCACCCAGGAGGAAGGAAGATGTACAAGGACCTATGCGGTCAATTCTGGTGGAGACGCATGAAGCGTGATGTGATCACTTTTGTTAAGAGATGTTTGATCTGCCAGCAAGTAAAGGCAGAAAGGCAGAGGCCTGGTGGCGAGCTGAAGATCTTGGAGGTACCTAAGTGGAAGTGGGAGCATATATCTATGGACTTCGTGACCCACTTGCCAAGGTCGACCTCAGGATTTGATGCGATCTGGGTGATCGTAGATAGGCTGACGAAAGTGGCTCACTTCATCCCTTACTGTATGTCTTTCACATACCTAAAGATGGCTCAATTATATGTGAGGGATGTAGTGAGATTGCATGGTATTCCAGTCTCGATTGTGTCTGACAGAGACCCAAGATTTACTTCACATTTCTAGGAGGGTCTTCAGACAGCCTTGGGCACGGAGGTGAGACTGAGTACATCTTATCACCCTCAGACAGACGGCCAGACAGAGCGTACCATTCAGACGCTCGAAGACATGTTGAGGGCATGTGTTTTGGAGTTTGATACTCCGTGGCAGTATTCAGTGCCACTAGTGGAGTTCTCCTATAATAACAGCTACCAGGCGAGTATTCAAATGGCTCCTTTTGAAGCTCTATACGGACGACGATGTAGGTCACCGCTGTATTGGGAGGACTTGACTAGTAAGGCGGTCGGAGGACCGGATATGATTAAGGACATGGAGGAAAAGATCAAGATGATACGCCTAAAGATGAAAGCGGCCCAGGATAGGCAAGCGGCCTATGCCAACAAGCGACGGCGACCGCTAGAATTCCAAGTAGGAGAAAAGGTTTTCTTGAAATCTCACCCTTTAGGGGTGTAGTCCGGTTTGGTATGCGGGGAAAGTTATCCCCAAGGTATGTTGGGCCATATGAAATATTGCAGCGCATCGGTACCTTAGCCTACCGTTTGGCTCTACCGCCGTCTTTGTCCGGCATACATGATGTCTTCCATGTTTCTATGTTGAGGAAGTATGAGCCAGATCCGTCTCATGTGTTGCAGCCTTCAGAAGTCCAGTTGAGTTCAGATGTATCCTATGTTGAACGACCAGTCAGAATTCTGGATCGACAGGATTGCAGACTACGGAGCAAGGTTATACCTATGGTCAAAGTTAAGTGGGACCGTCGGGGTGTCGAGGAGGCTACGTGGGAGACGGAACGGCATATGGTGCAGCACTACCCGGAACTATTTTCTGGTATGATTCATGTTTAGTTTCTTTTTGAGTAAGTGCATGCGATTTCGAGGGCGAAATCTTTTAAGTAGGGGAGTATTGTGATGTCCCCGAAATGATTAATTGCAATTTAAGGCACTAATTATGTTGCGTGTTCAATTATGATGATAATTGAATTAGGAATGAGGATTTATTTAGCATTGTGGTGTAATGCTTTTAATATGAAATGTTGGGGGTATTTATACATCATGCTAAGTGTTGGGGTTCAAGTTAATTTTAAAAGGGTTTTAAACCTTTACCCCACCCCCTTTTACCTCATTTATCTTTTTCACTCCAAAATCCCCAAATCATCTCCCAAACCCTCTTTTCCTCCCAAACTCGTTTTTGGCTTCAAGGTGGACAAGAAGTCCTTGTAAAAGCTTCACTTTTGTGATTCTTGGTAATATTTAAGACCTATGATGTATGTATATCATTCCTTGTTGTTGTTGAAGTGTAAGATTTGAGTTTGGGGTGGTATTGTAAAGTTTTGAAATGGGTTTGTTTGGGTTGGTGTGATTTTAGGAAGGATGTTGGATTTTTGAGTGGTTTAAGGATGTTTAATGAAGGTTTTGAATGTTTTTATGTTGTTGAGTTGTTGGAGTAAAAGTTATTGAGGTTGGTGAAGTTTTTAAGGTGTAAAAATGGTGAAATCTCGAAGTGCAGGGGCTGGCGATTGATCGCTCGTTTTTGGCGATCGATCGCGAGCCAACAGTAGGCTCCAGAAGCCTTTGGCGATCGATCGCCACTTTTGGGCGATCGATCGGTGAAGATGGCGATCGATCGCCGAAGATCAAAATTTTCACCCCCGTCCAGTGTGATCTCGCGATCGATCGCGCCTGGGCAGCGATTGATCGCGAGATGTAAAAATGGGTATTTTTGATTATTTTGTGGGATTTTGGATATTGGACTATATTTAGCTTCTAATATCGATTTGTTTGGTTACGTAGAACCATCCCAGGTACCCACAACTTCAAGGAGATAAAGTTCCGCAATTTCTCCTTCTTTTGGAATTAAGGTACGTAAGAAACGTACGAGCATCGGACGGTAAACCATACTCCTACATTTAATGATGATGTTTATGATGATGATGATTATGATGTTTACGATGATGATGTTATAATGATCATGTTTATGATGATGATTACGATGATGATGTCTATGATGATGATTATGATGATGCTTATGATGATGTTTATGATAATGATGTTATGATGATGATTATGATAAGTACGATCATGATGATGACCATACGATATTTAAGAAGGGTAAGATGCCCATATGGTAAGATGCCATACGATATTTACGAAAGGGGTAAGATGCCCATATGGTAAGATGCCATACGATGTTAAGAAGGGGTAAGATGCCCACGTGGTAAGATGCCACGAGAAGTTTGTAATATGGTAAGATGCCATATTATAGGGTAAGATGCCCATATGCATGAATGTGAATCAGGGTCAACAGAAAGAAGTTAACGAATAACCAACAAGTTTACTTAACCAAGATTTCGTACATTTACTGTTATATCTCTTTTGTGATGTTAAGTAAATATGTATGTGCTCACGATGTGTTGTCCCTGTAGGTACACTTTTGAACCAGGGCTAAGGGTAGGGTTGAGACGGTGAGCTAAAGGAGCATGAAAGTAGATAGGATACAGGATTTTGGATAGTCTCTACTCTAGGAGTAGTCTAATTCTATCGCTACTATATTCTTTTTGAGAATGTAATTAAATAGTTTTTGAAATTTTATTCTTGACCTGTAATCTTATTAGCTCAAAGCTACAACCGGAACCCTTAGAATATCATTAATGCATGTTCTATTCATAATACGTTATTAATATGATGTTAAGGTAGGAAGACCCTACAATCGTCATACTAGATCTCTAGGCATTAAGTATATGTCTAATTGGTCTTAGTGCAAGTGAGAGATTTGTTGGGATATGCTCTAAGACAAGTCATTAGATGATTGTTTATGTCATACAATGTATTATGATTTTATTAATGGCAAATCATTATTATATCTTATTCGAATGTCTGTGCAATATGAATTGATATATAAGTTAATGTCCTTAGAATAATATTGTATTGTTCTTACAGATTGTCCATAGTCAAGTATTATCATGAATAAGGATAATGATAATGCATTGAGACTAGTATGTTTTGATTGATGAATTAATTCATGGATATGAGGTATCAAATCAACACATGGGTACATGTTAGAGAACAATGTACTGGACAGACCCACCATGAGAATGCTACATGGATAGTTATATGAGTGTCATAAGCAATTCTCATAGTGATAATAATGTATGTAATCCTTACGACTTGAGATCATCAGAGATCCCAACATAAGGAGTTATGTATCTTGATATTGTCAAACGTTACCTGTAACAGGGTAAACTATAAAGGCAAATATTGGATACACTACGAATTATGTAGAGGGATGTTGATTGATCAAGATAGTATTTGTCCCTCCTATATAACAGGAGAAGTGTTTGGGCCCTTGATCAAGTAAGACTAAAATGCATGGCCATGCTCGAATGAGTCGATATGTGATATCGAGCTTATTCGTTTATTCTAGTTCTACTTGAGGATCAAGAAATAAAAGATTGAATATATGAGTATGACTATTCCATGACTCATGTTCAATCTAAACACATGGACAAAGGGATTAAGTTACAAGGTTAATATTATCACAAGTTCTAAGGTTATGTCGAGTCAATGACATTCTTGTAATTTGGGTAGCCTTGATGTGTTGCTAGATACCGCTCATTGCTTTTGACATAAAATGAGATTTTATGTCACTACCAACATTACAAGATTGTGATGACCAGGGATTAAAGATGTTAATCCCGTAGTGTTAATAACCCCTAAAGTTGTTTTACGTGGCGATTTGGAGTTTAATCGAGGCGTTGGGCCTTCCGGGCTCGTCTATTTGAGTAGTTGGGATCGTTGGATCCCGAGGTTGAGATCGTATTCTCATTTCCGTGAAAACCTATGAGTTGGGTTTTTAGTGTGACTCGGAATCTCGGGTGCTTTGTGTGGGCACCGGTAGGGGGTTTTGGAGTTAGAGAGAGAATTTTTGAAAACAGATGATTTTTAATGAATCATGATGTATTTGTGGGGCTATTAGTATTTCGGGGTATTTTTGCTATAAATACCAGTTGAACCCGAGATTTTAATTATCGGAACCATTTTTCCTCACCTTGTTTCTCTCTCCCCGCACCCGCGCATTTCCGATCCCCTTTGACCCCCGCGCACAAACGCGCTTCGCCCGCCGCCGTTCGGCGCGTCCGACCCGCCGCCGGCTTCGTCTCTTCCAGGCGCTCCTCCCCATACCAACAATTTGAAGTTTCGTCAAGAATCGCGTTCGGATTTGCCAGAAAAGCGCTAGGGTTCGAAACTGGATTTCGTCCGATTTGGGGCTCGATTTTTGGTACGATTTTAGGCTTTTATTCAGGTGTTTTTGGGGCGTTTTGTGCTTTGATTTGGGTCGAAAATTTCTTACTTTGTAGTTCAAAAAAATTGTTGCTTAATGGTTCGAATTTCTTGCTGTTGGGCGTGAGGATTTGGTTCGAAAATTTGTGGCTTATGGTTCGAATTTTTCCAGTATATTTGAGGGGTTTATGTTCGAATTTTGGGATTTTTTGGCAAGGGGTGATGATTCTTGCTATTGATCGATTAATTCATGTTTTAGATGTATTATGGTGCTTAGTTTGGGTTCGATTTGTGTTGTGAAGGTTCGAAAATTTGTGGGGAGTTCTTGAGCAATTTTCGATAATGGTTAATTGTCGTGTGTTGACAATATTTTTGAGGGTTATGGGTGTGCTTGAGCATGGGTTGCATGTTCGTAAATAATTGTGAATTATTTATCGTGTTAGCACATCGTTCCTCGGGGCATGGAACTCGAGCAAGGTTTGGCTCGGACTTCAGAAATTTAAGGTACGTGCGACGTACGAGCATTACTTTATATCAGAGCATGTGTGAAATACATAATGTATTTGGATTGCATTGATGGTTGTGCGTACGGTTATAAACATGTGTTGATATAGTTATGGAACGACCCAATCTTGACATCGCCGCCACAAGCGTGCGTGATGCTAGAGTAGTATGACCTTATAAGATAGATGGGGTACTGGGTTTATATGACTATTGTAGGGCATTTGAGATGCCTGAGAATGATCGTGGAATCATGTATTCATTATAAGACATGTGAGATGTCTAAGTATAATGGAGAATCGGTAAAATAAATGCTAGGCATTTGAGTTATCTGTGATTGGTAGCAAAGTTGAAAATCAGTATTAGATATCGAAATATCTATATTTGTATGTATAATGAATTTGGAATCATTAATTATTGATACTTGAGAATCAGGCATGCTATGAGTTAAATCAATGTGTTGATTTACTGATTTTGAGATTTGATGAGTTTGATGGTTGTGAGAACAGGGACAGTACACGGAATCCCGGATGAGGACGTTGCCATCCAGGGAGTATCGCTTAAAATTCATTAGTATTTACTTTTGTTGTAAATTATGAATTTCATTATTGTGATTATGGGATTTTGTGTATTGGTATGCTCACCCCGTTGGGGGCTGTCTCTGTTGGGGCAGGTGAACAGGTACATCGATGGCTGTGGAGCTGAGCTCGAGCTGTTGATTGGATGTACTCCCAGGATCATGGTACCAGGGCTTGATGGAGCACGGTATCGTATAGAGTACTTATATACACCCGAAGGATATATACATATTTATGATGCTCGCATGTGAGCACGATTATGCTTGTATATGGGTTGTATATAAAGGCATGAGCCTTTCTCTCTTTCATTCTATGTTGCATGCAATTAAGAGTAGAATTGCTAATGATATGAGAGTCATGGGTGTATTACGTGGGTGTTGAAACCCATTTATGTTGTCTTATGTGTGGTGTCTTCCCTGGCTGGGAATTTACTTAGCGTTGCTGTGTTCTGTTGAGTATGTGTTTTCCCTGGCCGGGAACTATATATATTGTGATGCGCTTTTATTTCGGGATGGCTCTATTTATGGGGAGACTCTGCCCAAATTTTTATAAAAGTCTACCATGTGAAAAGTGGTGTAATGGGGATGGAAATGGGCGGAATCTATGAGTCTATTGTGGGTAGAGATGATCTTAATGTTGAATATTAAAGAAATTTTGTAATTGCCATTCAATGGTAAAGTATCATCTGTGTTTCCCGATTGATTTATTGAAAGCATGTACCACACATAATGATTAATACACTAATCAAGGGTTAAGGGCTTGGGGTCCTTACAAAGATCCTATCGGGTCGCACAAAAGATTAAATCGATAAGGGGAATTAAATTCATTGGATGAATTAATTAATTAAGAAGAGTCTTAATTACATGATTATAAGGATTTAATTAAATCATGGGTTTGGGCCCATGAAGCTTTAAGAAAGTCTTGAACCTTTAATTAAATCTAATATATAAATGATATCAAGGTTAATTAAGAATTAATCGAACATATCAAAAACCTAATAGCCACCATACAAGAGCTCTTGGCCGTCCCTCTTAAGCCACACACACGCCGCCGCCGCCGTGGGTTGTGGGGCTTTTTGATTGGTCGCCGTTGATCGGTTTTGAACCGTGAGTTCAGTTTTGGTTTAAGAACGAGTCTAGCAACTTGTTCTTGAACACCCTTTCGATTTGATCGTGTGGATACCGTAGAGACGAAGGTGAAAATTTTTGTTCGTGACTCGTGGTGCTACAACGTGGAATCTGCTTCAAACACGCTACAAGGGTGAGACTCTTTTAATCATTCCGATATGAATACTCTGTATAGGTCCTCGGTTAGGAATCCATTGTTTTATTTCCGCTGCGCACTTGTGTGCTGGATTCCTTACAGTAGGGAATACCTAACGGGTGTTGTTTTGAGGGACTTGTACCGAGATGACTCAATTTTGTTTGGAATACCAACGCGGGTGTCCACAAGTCATTGTTAGCTCTGGTTGAGCATCCCTGCATATGGAATGCAATGGGGGACATAATTGAAATTGTGGGATATAGTTAGTGGAGTGACACTACTGTATGGATTGTATCTCTTGGAGAGATTTGGATCGTACTGTCATGGAGACAGCTGGTATCGGTCGTGTGTTGATTGTGAATCAGCCATGGTAAGCATTACTGGTGTTGGACTGAGTAATGGCTTTATATTTTCCAAGAGACATACGAGGAAGCGTCTCTGGGGAGATGCTTGATATGTGGAGTACTATGGTATTAGTACCGAGCATTGTTAGAATGGGTATGCGTCGTGTATATGAGTTATGATTGGGTAATAGTGGCATTGATGCACTATTCTAAACCAGTTGTGTATTTGTTGGTTAAGGGATATATATGTTGGTATAAATATATCCAGATTTTCCGAACGGTGGTCCGAGGTTGGAGGGTCATGGATTCACGACACTTTCCTTATGAGGAAAGCGGTATTGATATACCTACCAGTTAGGAATCTTTGAGAGATTCAACGAGTCGGTTTGTGTGGTGTTAATCTGGTAATCACACCACTGGTCATTGATTTGTCAATCATTATTCTCGGTGGGGCGAGAACAACTGGGGATTGACAGTTGTAATTGGGACTTCTGGGTATGTTTGGTGATACCTGAGTCGATTGCATTGAGTATGCATGTGGTGTTGGTGCTTAGGCATGTATACCGGGGTGTGTATACGAATGCCAGTATTTTGGTACTTGTCGAGCATCGGATTAGTATTCTTGGATGAATGAATCTTAGGTGAGAGATTGTGGCACCTTAAGATTGGTGATCTCGATGGCACGATGTATTCTGAAGAATGATCGTGAGGTCCGGTTGACTCCCTTTGTGGAGGGATTTGTCGTGTTTTGGGGTTATAGTAATTCATTTCTGAGTAATTTGATAACATCCCTGTGTTAGGATTGTTGAATCCTAGAGTAAACGAGGGATGGCCATGATTCGGATTTGTTAGGTGTCGTGGTTGACACGTGCGGCGGGAATGCAATTGATTTTTCTTGAATGTCCTTTTGGGAACTTGAGACCTTGTGGAGTCTCGATGTTGTGTTTGGACCAATATGTGATTTCTTGGAACATACAGACGTAGACATCTTTAGAGATGTGCTTTGTGTTGATCGGTGGCCGTGAGTTGCCCGATCCGTGTTGCAAGGTGGTGCAACTACTCCGTTGATGGAGATGAATTTGGTGAGCGAAAACCGGATTTGGTATAAGTACACTGTAGTTGATCGCTTTTATTTTAAACAATTAATTCCAATCTAGCGATTTTAAACCGCAAGTGCACGGTGTCAAGTTTTAGTATAGATAGGAAGATACGGATTCTCGAACCCACAAGGACTAACAAGTAATTACCAAATAAGATTTCTTTTAACTATATTTAACCTACGATAATTAATTTATAATTAACAACTAATTAATTAATATAAACTACTAATCCAACCAAGTCAATAAAAGTAAACGAGAAAAATCCACTAGAGAAGATTATCGAGACTTTGGCTCACCAATGCAATTCCCTACAATTCTCGATTGAATATTCAAATATTTCTAAGGTGACGAGTTCTCCCAATTTATCTAATACACTCTCTCGAGCTATATTAAACCTAACACCGAATTGTAGTAAGTAACTCTCGTTCACTTATTTAACAATTCAATGTTGCATAAGATCCATGAAAACTCCTAGCTTTCAATTACTAGAATCTATGGCTATCACGCATGTATTTGACGTCATCTCTCGATCTCGGTCTTAAATCCATGGTATGAGTTATTAATTCAGTATCATAAAATCATATCTCGATCTCAATTACGATACTAACATCATTCAAAGGTGATCAATGCTCTAAAAGCATGAAGAACATAAAACATACTCAAAGAACTATAAGAATTCAATCATTAAATCATCAAATCGAAGGTTCATAACAACAGATTCGCCTAGCCTCGATAAATAAATTAGTTCAACATAGTAAATCAAAGCAAATCAAAATTAATATTAAAAGACAAGAATAAACTCCCGATGTCGACTTCGTTCGTAGGTCCTTTGTGATATCCCCGAAATAATTGATTGCAATTTGAGCACTAATTGTGTTTGTATGATTAATTATGGGCTGGAATTAATTATCATATTGAAATGCTTAGTCACATGATAGAGTGACCCGGGAGAGCATTTCAGGGTGCATGTTGTGCTTGTTGGGAAAATTGCTATTAGCATGATTTATTTGCCATGGTTAACAATTAATTGGAAATCATGAGTTTAATTGGTATTTTGGTGCATTTTGGTGAAATGCTTTTAAAAATATCATGTTGGGGTGATTTATACACCATGTGATTGTGGAATGCATTTTAATAAAACTCAACCCCTTTATACCCCAACCCCTCACCACCCATTTCTTTACTTTCCCAAATAACACCTCCCAAACCCTTCTTTTCTCTTCCATTTTCGAGTTTGAGCATAGGGGTGAAGAGAAATTCTTGCAAAAAGCTTGTTTGTGAAGTTTATTGGGAGATTTGAGGTCCCCAAGAGGTATGGATGCCTCCATGTCATTTTTGTTGTGTTTGGTTTAGTTTTGAAATGATTTTGAATGATTTGAAATGGGTTTGTTGTGGGTTGGTGTTGTTTTGGTTGAGGGTTGGATTTATGGTTGTTTTGAGGTGTATTTTGGAGGTTTATGATGTTATTTTGTTGTGGGTTTTGATGGTTAAGTTTTGGTTTGGGTTGGGAAGGTTTTGGTGTGCATTAATGGTGAAAAATCGTGAGTCTGTGCGAGGCGATCGACTGCCTGAAAAGAGGCGACCGATCGCCTATGGGCAGTAGCAAAATCGCAGGGCAGGCGATCGATCGCCTGAAATGGGGCGACCAATCGCCGAGGGGCAGTGGCTAAATATGCGATAGGCGATCGATCGCCATGTTTGGCGCGATCGATCGCCGCGAAGTAAAAATTGAGGCGATCGATCGCCTCAGCGAAGCGATCGATCGCCAACTGTGGAATTTTGAAAAATGAACTCTTTTGACGAATTTTTGGTATTCGACTATTATTTGGCTTCTAATATGGAGTTGTGTGATTGTGTAGAACCATCCCAGGTAGCAACGCAACCAAGGAAGTGAAGCCATATCAATTCCACTTTTGGAAAGGTACGTAGAAGACGTACGGGCACCCAACGGTACATGTATCTAATATACTCTTTGTTTATGCATTGTGGATGCGAGTATATGTGGAATTATGCATTGTGGATGCAAATACATGTTGAATTATGCATGATGATTGTATATGCATATGATGGTTATTGGTGCACATCCCATGAGTCGTGGTCATCCCTTGATGATTTTAATGCTTGCCGCTATTTGATTTGTTGCCGCTAAATGTGAAGCGAGGGGTGGGAGCGCCGCATGTCACATTTGAGCGTGGTTATCATATAGGGCGAGGAAAGAATATTTGCCGCTCAATGTGAAGCTAGGGGTGGGAGCACCGCATGTCCATTGAAGCGAGGTTATTCTATGCCGCCTATATGAAAATAAGCGAGGGGCATTAAAATACATTGTGATGGACAGACTAGGGATTGGTGATTGGTATTTGGTGTTGATGAGATGGTATTATGTCATGACATGTCTAGACCATTAAATAATCTATTGATTATACTCATGAGTTATGGTACAGGGACAACCAAACTGGAAGCGTTTAAATGCATGGGAAAAACAGGAAGTGTTTTATTGTGATTTATGCATTTATGCCTTATATTCATATTGTGTTGAATATGAATGATATTGTTGCTCATGTTTGGGGTTGTCCTTGTAGGTACTTTTGGCATGATATAAAAGGGCTAAAGCGGGTTGAGGCGGTGAGCTTATGGAGAATACTTTTGGTAGATGAAGGACAAGATTACTTTTGTATAGTGTCTACTCTAGGAGTAGTGTAAAGCTATAGTAAATACATTCATTTGATTGGGAATGTAACTAATCCATTTGATAGTCCTAATTTTTTGGCATGTAATTCTTAAAGCTCATAGTCTCAACACGATCATTTTACTCTGATAATTTGTATTAGCTCTAATTATGCCCTTAATCCGCACTTAAGGAACTAGGGTCCTTACATTAGTGGTATCAGAGCAGTGGTTAGAGACCCGGGAACGAGTGAAGGGTAGCCTTAGCATGATTGGCTAGGTATTTACATTTGAGGCATGTTTATGCATGTGGTGCATATTGATGTATATCCTGTTATACTAACATGCTTATTATCATTCTTGTTATCTAATGGCATAACATATATATTTGTTTTGGAATGGTTGTTAACCTTTGTGTTACAGCATGGCTGCTATGAACGCGGGGAACCTTAATGAAGAGGTTGGCGATGTTGGGAGCGTGAACGCTAGTATTGGTCAGGCAAACCCTCTACCTCCACCAGCTGTAGGCATGGAACCAGTGGCTCAGTTATTGCTACCTGGTGAGATTAGCTTGACTCAGTTTCTATCTTACCACCCGCCCCGGTTTGAGGGAACATAATCAGGAGAGGAGGCTGAGGAGTGGTTAGAAAGGCTTGAACAGATATTTGTATCGGCTCCTTGTGCTGTTACAGCATGGCTGAGGCTGACGGAGTTCCAGTTGGCAAAGAAACCTTTAATGTGGTGGAGGAGCACGGTAATGGAACTGAGAGCACAGGGTGCTGTGATTGATTGGACACTCTTCAGAACCCGGTTTCAGAACCGGTACTTCTCTGTGGCGGCGAGACAGACGAAGGAAGATGAGTTTTCAAGCTTGAAACAAGGGAGCATGTCGGTGTCAGATTATGCCATGCATTATTCCTCGTTGCTGAGGTATGTTCCACACATTGCCACCAACGGGCATGCGAAGATGAGAAACTTCATGAAGGGGTTGCGACCGGAGCTTTTTGACCGGGTTATCACCAATAACCCCACTTCTTTTGATGATGCTCTCACAAGAGCAGAGCTTGCGGAGATTGGAGTTGGAGCCTATCCTAGTGCCGTACCCCCACAAGTGCCACAACAATGGCAAGCTACCGATAGCTTGAGGCCCCGAGGAGAGCCATTTAAACCTTGTGGTGCCTCTTCATCTTCACGGTTTAGTGGGAAGAAATTTTATGGTCAGAAACAAGAGAACAAGAAGAATTGGTCGGCCAACCGAGGGCCTACGCAAGGAAATAGGCCGGGAGAGCCAAGGTGCGACAATTGTGGAGGGCCACATTCTTCGAATAAGTGCCCTGCCTGTTATAGTTGTGGCAAGATGGGCCACATCTCTCGGTATTGCCCCACCCGGGGTGGACAGTCAGAGTTTCAGGGCAACATGCCGAGATTTGATGACAGGACAGTACACCAGAGGCAGCAGTTTGTGCCTCGACCATCGGGAGGTTAGACAGTGGGCCCGTCATAGGGACAGGTGTATGCACTGACCAGAGAGCAGGCTCAGGCAGCCCCAG
The DNA here is from genome assembly GCA_907163345.1 of Haberlea rhodopensis. Classification (NCBI taxonomy): domain Eukaryota; kingdom Viridiplantae; phylum Streptophyta; class Magnoliopsida; order Lamiales; family Gesneriaceae; genus Haberlea; species Haberlea rhodopensis. The sequence goes on from CAJQUN010000057.1 coordinate 770,541, forward strand.
AGGAGGTGATCGCCGGTACGTGTCATTTATTTACGTACCCTGCTTTTATTTTGATAGATACAGGTGCCTCCCACTCTTTTGTATCTGTGGGCTTTGTGGAAAGACACCATACGCGCACGTCTTCTCTACCCACGCCTCTCATGGTCTCGACACCCACTGGAAGAAATGTCGTTGCCGATCAGTTTATGGCAGATTGCCTCATTTATTTTGAGGGCAACGAGTTGAAGGCAGACTTGATTGTGTTGGGCATGTCAGACTTCGACTGCATCTTGGGTATTGACATTCTGAACAGATATCAGGCAGTGGTAGATTGCCGGCAGAGAACAGTGAGGTTCAGATCTGATTTGGGAATTCAGTGGACTTTTTATGGCAACGGTTCTCGTGCGAAGATCCCGTTGATTTCGGCAATCAAGATGTCTCAGTTATTGGAACGTGGTCACATGGACTATATCATCTATGCCGTGGACACGTCTGGGAAGAATAAAGAATTGAGAGTTGAGGATGTACCAGTCGTGGCAGAATTTGCTGATGTATTCCCAGAAGAGATCCCAGGATTTCCACCGGCTAGAGAAGTTGAGTTTGGGATCGAGTTGTTACCGGGGACGTCCGCTATCTCTCGTGCACCTTACAGGATGGCACCGACAGAGTTGAGAGAGTTGAAGGAGCAGTTGCAGGAGCTCCTTGACAAGGGATATATACGCCCGAGCGTATCGCCATGGGGCGCACCGGTTCTCTTTGTGAAGAAGAAGGACGGTTCGATGCGGTTGTGCATCGATTACCGGCAACTGAATAAAGCCACAGAGAAGAACAAGTATCCTCTCCCAAGGATTGATGACTTGTTTGATCAGTTGCAAGGTACCGGATTATATAGCAAGATTAATTTGAGATCCGGATACCATCAGATTCGAGTCAGAGAGGAAGATGTGCAGAAGACAGCATTTCGGACTCGATATGGACATTATGAGTTCCTAGTGATGCCGTTCAGCGTGACGAATGCTCCAGCGGTCTTTATGAGTCTGATGAACAGAGTGTTTCAGCAGTACCTTGATCAGTTCGCCATCGTGTTCATCGACGACATTCTCATCTATTCCCGGAGCGAGGAAGAGCACGTGAAACACTTGAGGACAGTTCTCCAGATTCTCAGAGACCACCAGTTGTATGCCAAGCTCAGCAAGTGTGAGTTTTGGTTGAGCAGTGTAGTATTTCTGGGGCATGTCATATCTAGCAGCGGGATATCTGTAGATCCCAGGAAGATTGAAGCTGTGATGGAGTGGGCTGCGCCCACTTCTGTGCCTGAGATACGGAGCTTTCTTGGCTTGGCCGGTTATTATCGACGCTTTGTCGAGGGATTTTCGAAGATCACCAAGCCATTGACACAGTTGACCCAGAAGGGAGTACCATTCTTTTGGTCAGAAGCTTGTGAGGAGAGCTTCCAGGAGTTGAAGCACCGCTTGACGACGGCGCCAGTATTGGTGATTGAATGAGATTCTAAAACAAATTGCAACAATTCAATCCTCATTCTTTTACGTTTAAGCTCAAAGGGGCTACTATGGCAAAATTATATCAATGAATAAAGGCCCAAAATATTATCAAGAACGCCTATATCATATTTGTGTTCGTTCAAATCAACTTTAATTAGTCAAATAGTCATGGTCTCTAGTGCATGAATGTGAGAAACTCAAGAGCAAAGTGAACAAAATTTTTAAAATTTTCACAAATAAGCTCAATTCTTCATCATCGGCCTTCACAATTACTTCAAATCACAACTTATGACACAAAAAGAAAAAAAATCAACGACTAAAAAAAAACACAAAACACAACACACATAGGAATCCAGAAAACAAAGCATCTTCAATGTTTAAACACCCCCCCCCCCCCCCCAAACTTAAAATCGTGCATTGTCCTCAATGTACCATACAACGTATAAAATAAGGGACAACACACCTACCTGCGATGACTATCATCAGTAATCGTCGTCCATCTCATGCTCATGGGTATGGTGAGAAGATGATGATAGGGACCTTCGCATCAGTATAGACCTGCAATGGGAAAAATAATGATCAGCGGCTCTGACTAAGACATGCTAATAAAAATTAAAATACTGAAACAAAAAAACTGAAGTAAACTAAAAAGGATATAAGGCTTGGGTTGCCTCCCAAGAAGCGCTTTGTTTCAAGTCTTCAGCCAGACCATGCGAAGCAACCATCAAATAGCGGCTTCCGCCCATAGTAAGTATCATATGACACTACATATGGGTCTTGGTTGTGTATGCCCTCAAGCTTGGCAAGATACTGACAATTAACGCCCGTCGCTCCAACAACGTCCTTCAAAAATTGATAAGCATGGGAGAAAGATTCTAAACTTAGCTTCATCTCGTGGAGATCATAATATGGTGAAGTTGGCATCGATGGGAAGAACGGATCCACATATGGCATATAGGACATCACCATCGTTGAGTGCTCCTCACTATTTTAAAAAATATGCTCATCTTCCAACGTCACGCTAGGCTCATCTTGACATGGGAATTCATCAGATAACTCTTCCACAGTAGGCTCAACCACTTGAAAATGCTCATATTCCCTTGAATCTTTCGCATGAGTAGGATAACTCTCCCAAACTTGGTTGGTTGAATGATCATCATCATGTGACCACACCTGATTTGTCACCCCTTGATTAGTATATCTCATCTCAACCTCTTTGCATCTCGCTAAAAAATGTCTCTCTCTGCTGCTCAATGCTACTTCTGGTGTGATTTTCAATCTTTTGTTCAGATGATGCCCCGAATTTGAGTAAAATATCCTCCAACTTAGAGACTTATCAGAACTATACTCATCCTCTACTTGATTCTTGAATGATTGGCGTGTAAAATGAGGGTAATGATGCTCTGGTGGATATTGGTGACTCCAACCCTACAGTGAAGGATCACAATGCCACTGATAGTCGAAATTCGCCATATGGTTAAACAAGTGCACCTTGTCATCATCTCTACAATATATGGGGCTACCAGTTGCCAAAGCTCCATTAAATACCCATTCTTGTGTGTCTGCATCCAATCCACTGTAGAAAGATTGAAGAGGAGCGTAGTTTGAAAAGTCGTGGTTGAATCTGTCCCAAGCTGCATAGAATGGTTCATACTGTTGTTGGGCAAAGTTTGTGGAAACTTGCTGATGAAACATCTCCAAGTACCTCACAAGAAAAACATCATAAAAAATAAAATCAAAACAAAAAATAAAATTCTAATTAAAATCAAGACTACTTGGTAACAGTATCAGTAAAAAAAATTAAATCAATCCCCGGCAACGGCGCCAAAAACTTGATGGGTGTAAAACGTACCGCAAGTGTACGGTGTCAAGTTTTAGTATATGAATTTGAAAGTACGGATGTCGAACCCACAGGGATTGAAAATTAAGTTACACCAAGTACTGTAATTAGAATAGTCTCGACTTTATTTAGACAATCGATAGCAATATTATTAAACTAATCTACTAACATAAAATAATAATAGCAATATGAATATTTAAGTGGAGAAAATCAATGAGAACGGATTCTAGAGGTTCGACTTCACTCAACCATCCACTATGTCGTGTTCTTCTAATTTATTAACCATGAATCCTATATTATCTATTACCTCTCCCGAGTGTTAAATAGAAATAATCATTCAACAATCATCTTGATGTGCCCACCTAAGATAAATTATTAAACAATTTCAATAGTACTAGATTCGTTATATGGCTTCGTTGGAGTTATATGTCTCCCGACTATATAAACTTCCAACAATATAAATTCCTACGGTCCTATTCAAAACCCCCTCTCCCGAGTGATAGATTCTAAATAATATGACGAATCAACTAGTGATCAATTAATTGAAACGCATTCAAATCAGGAATCACAAATAATCCAAACGAAAAACCAAAATATATTCAATCAATAATCAACGACACAGGTTCAAGTCAATATCCGTCTAACTCTAGAATAATAAATCAGTTCATGAATACATTAAATAAACACATAGACATGTTCTTAATCATCATAAACATAAAGGAAGAGATAATCAAACAAATTGGATGATGGCCCTCCGTCCCCGGTAGTCGCCGTCGTCTTCTCCGTCGTCAAAATCTCTACCCTTCAGTGTAAGTGCGCCGCCTCAATCGATCTCTCCCCTTTAACTAGCTCTCGGTCGCTCTTCTACGTATGTTCTCTGCATTTTTGCGCCGAGCCGTCGTCGTTATTTTCTTCTTCTCTTCAACCCTAGCCTCCTCTCTCCTTTTTATGTCTATGACTGAATGATTCCCTTGTGCCTTGGTAAATTCCTCTTTAAAATCCCGTGCATCAAATAAGGAAAGAAGCCCAAAATTTCCAAAATACTTGTGGCGTAATGACGCCTCCAAAGTGGTGTCTTTACGTCTGTCGATGTGTCAAAAAGTGTGGCTTTCCGCGTGACTGGCGTAATTACGCCTCCAAAGTGGTGTCTTTATGCCTGAATAAAAGTCCAAAGCCGTAGCTTAGGCGTAGTTACGCCTCATGAAATCCTTCAAAATATGATTTGCCGTGGCTTAGGCATCTTTACGCCTGAATCAGTCATAATTACGCCTGATGCTTTGATGATAAGTGTAGATTTTTGACTTCAATTCATCCTTTCTTTCCGCCATTTGCACCCTTTTAGTCCACAAAACATGTAATTACCTGGATTCCTGCAAAACAAAACAAAACAAAACCAAAAGCGTAATTCTGATCGAAAACTAGCACTAAACCATGCAAAATAAGAAGAAATATAAGTGTATAAAATACACTTATCAGTCTTATTCGCTGCGAGCTGAACCACTGCTTAGGAGTTATATTGGTCTAGGTCGTTTTGTTGTACATATGATGTATATTATGACATGGTTTTGTTAACTTTTAACAACCTACATAAGTAAACTCTTAATCAGTGTATGATTTACTTAATTCTTACTCACATATGTATAATCAACTGATACATAACGGATTAAGTAACGAGGTACCCACAAAAAAGCTCCATTGTATGATGCCATGAAGAAAGTGCATCAATATGCTAGATTTTTTAAGGAAGTTTGGAAAGTGGATAGGAGTAAAGAACGAAAAAGGTGCCCCAAGATTGAGCTAGGCGAGAATGTTTCCGCGGTCATCCAACGAAGCATTCCCACAAAGTGTAAGGACTCTGGTGGTATGTTTTCTATCCCTTGTGTGATTGGAACCACTAGAATTGAGAAGGCGATGTTAGATTTAGGATCTTCATTAATGTCATGCCTTACTCATCCTACACTCAACTGAAACCGGGACCTTTGAAAAGAAATAATACTCTGATACAATTAGCTGATAGGTCCACGATTATTCCTAGGGGGATAGTAGAGGATGTACTTGTCCACGTAGAGAATTTGGTTTTCTCAGCCGGTTTCTATGTTTTAGACATGGAAAATGATGATCCATCTAGCCCCATTCTATTAGGGAGACCATTCTTGAAAACCTTTAATCTGTGATAGATGTAAATAACGGCATGTTAACAATGGAGTTTAATGGTGAGGTTGCAAGATTCAACATCGATGAAACCATTAAAACACATGAACAATCTAGTTATGCTATTGATATCAATGATGAAGTTGATTCTGATTTTGATAATGATGATTTGTGGGAAATGGGAAAGGCTACCGATGGCCTTGAAGATAAAAGAGGTATGGACTCAAATTTTGTACATAATTTTCATACATTGTTGCCTTATCTATTCATGATACTACTTACTCTCTCTTTTCTCACTCACAAGGTCGTACTGTTGAAAGGAAACCCTCCGGATAGACCACAACAATCAACAACTGCTTAAGGAGGAACAAAGACTAAGGACGACCACTCAAAGGCAAACAAACCAAAGTTCAAAGAACTGAAGAAGATATTAAGGTGGAAGAGGAAGGATATAGCAACATCTCTTGACCCACCATGATCGAGAGGACTGGAGTCGGGCCACCAATGTTAAAATGAGGCACTGCTTGGGAGGCAAGCCAAGGGGAGTTAGTTTTCCCTTTCTTTATTTTTTATTTCTTTCATAGTTAGACTTTTCTCTTTTCTTGTATCTTTGTCTTACATTGGGGATAATGTAAGATTTAAGTATGGGGGAGGGATTAGTGGTATGTTATTGCTTTCCTATTACAAAAATACAAAAAAATCAAAAATTTGAAAATTTGAGCTCATAGTTAGTAATGAATACATGCTTAGAATCACTAGCCCATGATGAAACATAATTGATGGCATGCATGTTTTTGAACATAGGTGAACTGTTAACATTGGAACACTTTGAACTCTAATGCAAATTTTGCTTTGACTTAGTAGTAGAATATTTTGAGCACGATATTGTCATAAGTTGTGAAGTGTGCATAGCTTAGTGAAGATTGCGTGTATTTGTGATAGTCTTAAGAAGTCTATGATACATGTTAGAACTTAACTACATGCTCTTTGAGGCGTATGTCTAGACTACTTGAGAACATGAAAGTGATATAGGCGATCTTCGATGCATTTGACACCTTCAAGCCTACCGTGTAAATAAAATCAATCACTAGTACCCGTTTGAAGCTTTAATGCAAAAGAATGGATGTATGCTAAGCATACAAACAACCACAATTCAACATTCTTTGACTAGCTTATCATCTTCACAAATGAGCCTAAACATGTTTTATCCATACCTTTGAATGGAGTATAATGTGTTTCATTCACATGCACTTATGTATTCAAAGATTCATATGTTTTGAGAGATTCATTGTCAAAAGAATGAAATGCATGAAGAAATGGATGCCTTGAGAAAAAAGATAAAAACATGACTCCAATGGGAGCCAAGGCACAAAAGAGAAAAAAGATTGAAATATACCTTGCAAAAACATACAAGGTGTGAAAATGAACAAAGTTTGAAAAATCATGCAAGAAGAGAAGTTTAATTTGTGCATATCATCATACTTTCTTGCTTGATACATCCTTACATTTCTGTCATAAGCCAACACCTAGGCCAGGCTACAAGCTTTAAAGACCTACTTGATTCATGTTTGCAAGTGGCTAAGATAGTGGAGAAGAGTGTGCAAGTGAGCTTATACTTGTGTTAATGTATAACTTGAGCTATTGTGGCTTTGCATCTATCGTATCTATAATTTGTACACGACACTTGTTTATGAACACACACACATTCACTGCTTTGTTGGGTATGAATGTTTAGGGATTGAATTTGTTCCGCTGTTAACCTTTCACCGCTTTTCATTGCTATGCATGTTTATGATTATTGAGGCACTAAAGTGAGCATGAGTTATTTTGTTACGATGCTATGAGCCAAGCAAAAAGATTGTAGTTTTGTCTTATGTTACTCGAAGTCGAGTAAAGATTAAGTATATGGGAGTTTGATGTGACTAGGAATAGACACATCTATTGCGCTTAATTGTCTACGATTTGGTATATTGGATAATTTGATACATATGTTACCTAATTGTATATTTGTGTAAATGTAGGTGAAATCAAAGAAATCGAGCTAAAAAAGACGAATAAAGATCAAGGAAAACTTTGGAGATGATAAGGACTCAAGATAGATCAAGAAAAGGGCTTAAAATGTAATTTTGGAGAAGAGATCAACCACCTAGAAGAGGAAATCGATAAATCGATCGCCTATGGACAGAAAGTTGAGCAACAAAATATGCGAGCAAGCGATCGATCGCTACAAAAAGGGCGATCGATCACCAAATTCTACTGGAGCAAGCAATCGATCGCTACAAAAAGGGGCGATCGATCACCCAAAGAATCTGCCGAAAAAAATAAAGCCAGCACTCGATCGCTAGCTTGTAGCGATCGATCGCTAGAGAGTCCGAGAAAAGAAGGAAATATGGTCTTTACCATCTTTGGGGAGATTTTACCCTATCCTAGCATATTCACCTACCATAACTCAAAAAAGTAGCCTCCTTGGACCATTATTCAGACTTTACATCATAATTTAGATTTAGAATAGATTTTTACTCTCAAACTTTTGAAGAACGCTTTGGAGGATCAAAACACGAAGACGGAATCGACGAGCCGGAAGCGTGTTTCTCTTCAATAACTTCTTCTCTACAGATTATTTCATGTTTTATAAACTAGATTTTGTTGTTTTTAGTTTGATTATGAGTAGCTAAACCTTTTGATTCTTGGTTGAGGGATACTTACCTTTGGAATCAAAACACTTGTGAAGATTTTGGTTTGATTGTTAGATTTTAATTCAATTTCAATTTATTTTTCAGGTTATGATTGTTGTGTTTAATTAATAGATTGATCACCTAGTAATCACATACACAATCTAAGACTAATTAAGAAGCAACTAAGATTGATAATTACCTGCCGTTGGTGTTGTTAAATTAATAGGAAAAATGATTGGATAATTGATTCTAACGGCTGTAGTTTTTATTGATTAGATTCATGGAACTTACTAGTTTTTGAAGCTATCATTAAATTAATCTTAACGACTGTAGTTTTGTTTAAGGATTTGATAAGAGTCAAACTTGAATGTTGTTTTATATTTGACTACGATTAAGGTGAGGGAGGAATTAAATTTCCAGTTGATGAATAATTCAATAAAAATCGAGTCTTTTGTATTGATGATCAAGTGAATAATTTCCAAAGGTAAAGTTGACCAAAAATCAAGAATTGCTTTTAATCTTGATAATCTAGTGATTTGATTGTTTATGTTATAGTTAAAGATTGCAAAACCCCCTACTTGTTACTTTGTTATTTGGTTTTCCGTTCACATAAGATAATACCATTCTTCGTGGGGTCGATCCCTACTTTCACTACTACATTAATATTACTAAGAGTGAGGTTAATTTGGGCGTACACGATAAACGCACACCACAAATCGTAGACAATTAAGATCAATAGATGTATATTTTTCTAGTATCACTTTTCTATTCTCGTCTGTTCTTTCGGCATTTGTCAGATATGATATGTTCTGTCATTTTACTCTTTATGGTAACTTATATCAACGGTTGTAATAAGTCTCTTTCATAATTAAATGCATCATTAAATGCTTTAATAAATACCCGTTGACATTTCAGACCGATGAATATGATATCATTAAGTTTGTCTGAGTCGGTCTGTCTGTCGTTGATCTGTTTGTCTTTCTTAGCGTTGGTCTGTCTGCTTCGATCTGATATGGTTTGTCGATCTGCTTCGATCTTATTGATTTTTGTCATCTTTAAAATCTGGAACCAACAACAACTCAAAATTGGAATGTATGTGTGCTATTGTCATTTTCAAGTATTATGAATATTTCATAGATCAAATCATGCTACTCAATGATGGTTAAGATTAGAGTTGAGCATCCAATCAGCCTACTTTTCAAACACTTCTCGCCTAGTTGCCCTAAATTTAGATCAAAAGGTCTTTTAAGCTTGTAATGTTGGACCTAGGTGTATATTACAAAGAAAAGATACGATAAGTACAAAGAAGAGAGTATAACATATAAAGTTCATATGTTAGCACATATTGAGCTTTTTTTCCTAGCTTTCGCCACTTTGGACCTTTTTTTTTTTAGAAGGATCTTTATTTTTTTCGCTTCTTTTTCTCTTTGTCAGTCATCAATTTGTATTTTTAGTAAGCTCCATCAAAGTATAACAAGTTACGTGAATTGAATGATATTCATTATACTCCCTTAGGGTGATGAGTAGAATTTTTTCAATTAGGGTTATAAGGGTAGGTGTAAGGACCCCCGTGCCCTTAATCCATTATTAGTGTATTAATCCATGCCATTAGTGCATACAATCATATATCATGGGAAGGAACCACATGCAAGCATAACATCATATACCAACTATAAAAATTTATTGCATTAAAACTCCATAATATTCAACTTCCCAACCCAAACCATTTACATAGTATGCACCCTCATAATACACTAACGTACTCTCATTTCGTTTAGCAATTTCCATATCTAATTGCATGCAACAATAAATGAAGAGAGAAAAGCCATTGCCCATTTATACATTCCATATACACGTAAAAACATACTCACATGAGAGCACCCAATGAATGAACGTGTATCTAATATATAAAATACTCTACCAGATACCGTTACTGGTACTTCAATCCGGGAAGCACCTCCCAAGCACAACTCGACCTCAACTCTGGATCTGTGTACTTATTCAACCAGCTCTGGTACCTCGATCCTGGAAGTACCTCTAATCAACAGCCCGAGCTCAACTCCAAAGCTGCTGCTACACCTGTATCACCTGTCCCAACAGAGACAGCCCCCACACGTGGTGAGCATACCAATACCACCAATCCAATAATCCTAATATTGCAGTTCATAATTTACAGAATGTAAATGTCATGAATTTAAATGATACTCCATGGATGATATCATCCTCATCCGGGATCCCCTGTGTTGTCCCTGTTCTCAAATTAACCAAACTCATCAAATTCCAAAAGCCAGTTAATAGTCACATAGATTAACTAATACCATTTCTATTATGCCAGTTCCATAATCAATAGGGTAAAATCATTATATAAAAGACCGTAGATATCACATATATATAACCAATGATTCCATGTTTGTGGGGTCCTCGTTACTTAATCCATTATGTATTTACTTAAGCATACATATGTGAGTCAGAATTAAGTACTTCATACACTGTTTAAGAGTTTCTTACTAATAGGTTGTTACAGCTGTACCAAAACCACTCGTACAAAAAAAAAACAAATAACTTTTTCACATATACATTACATGTATAATTAACAACCTAATCCAGTACAACTCCTATGCAGTGGTTCACCTCGCAGCGGAATAAGACTCACGATTCCCACGTCTATGAAATCTACAGAAACATTCACAAAACATGAGTATAGATAAACAACTATCTCAGTGCGATATCAAAACACAATATCAATAACAATGATAAAGCACAATAAATCATCTAATGTGAATGTTCTGTATTATGCATCAACAAATGCACCATGTCATGACATGTCAACAATTACACCCTATTATCACGAGACCAATATGATATGCCTATTCAGCTCAATATGTCAGTGGAACCACCTCACATCTTCATATTAGCAGCACATATCATAGTACCGTCCTCAAATGATAATAGCCAGAGCAAAAACGGCGTATATCTCTATATAGCATCACCGAGCATATACCCAAACCAGGCGTATATCTCTATGTAACATAACCGAGCATATACCCAAACCAAGCGTATATCTCTATGTAACATAACCGAGCATATACCCAAACCAGGCGTATATCTCTATGTAACATAACCGAGCATATACCCAAACCAGGCGTATATCTCAAACACATGATATCCATGAATGTACATGCATATGATACTACCAATCATATGATACTAACATAACACAATTCATATGATATCAATCTCATAACATCATCACATAATAGCTATACTCCGTACGTCAACACGTACCTGTAAAGCGACACAAGCGAGATAAATCAGTCGTCACTGGCTAATTGCCTCGTTGTCCTGTCCCCTGTGATGGTGCTACAACAATGCCAATAATATATCATGTTATGCTAGGCATCATTATCACAAGTTACAAAAATATAACATATTAAGTCTACCGATCGATCGGTCACTCTAGCGATCGATCGGTTCAACAAGCAACCCTAGCGATCAGTCGGTCAAAAGCTAGCGATCGATCGCTTAAAGCTTTGAATTTCTCAAAAAATGCTACGGCATTTCACCGATCGATCGGTCGCTTTCAGCGATCGATCGGTACATGAACCGCCTTACTTTCCCCTGTTTTACCGATCGATTGGTACGATCCTAGCAATCGATCGGTCGATGACAAATTTTTGAAACCATGGCGATTTTGAGCTTATCTTCCAAGCTCTTCTCCTACAACTCGCAATTCAACCTGTAAACAAGTTTCATGCACTCTCTACTAACATAACAACATGTTTCCACCATCTTAGGATCCAAGTACTAGCATATAAACATGTTATGATCCTAAGCTTGCATAGTTTGGATTTTATTTCACATAATTCATACACCACTACACAAATCAATCTTAAAAGCATATATTCCTTACCAAGATTGTACAATTTCACTTCACCCAACTTCCTAGCTCAAGTCACAAGTGAAAAACCAAGCTTCAACTAAGAAAACCTCCAAGGGTTGGAGAGGAGCTTTGTAGAGAATTTTAGGTGAAAAGTGGTGTAGTATGTGAGTTCACCCTTAATTCACTTGATATAGATCCTTAGCTCCCTAAATCACTTGCTATCATGTCATTGGAGGTAATGACATGGTAAGTAACATGTACATGAAATGAAATCCAAATTCAAATGCAACTCCAATTTCAATTAAATTCACATGCATATTCAAATGCCTACTAGTTCATGTTACTTGATGTGTTACTATTCAAATCATTGTACACCATGTTTCATTCTTTGTCATATAGCATTTCATACATGTATGATTTCATTCTTTTATTACCTCGATCATCACTCGGTTCCACCCGAACTCGAGTCCACATCGTACCGTACTTTTTCCAAATTACGCCATAATCATGTGACACGTATATAAAGTAAATCGAGGCATTACAATTCTCCCCTACTCAATGAATTTCGTCCTCGAAATTGCATATACAAATATCATACATGCTTCATATAACAACACATGTGATCTATGTATCATAAGAAACATGTGTAAATAACATATCAACATACCAGAAAACAAATCTGGATACCGTTGCATCATATGCTGCTCTGTCTCCCACGTTGCCTCTTCGACACCCCGTCTGTCCCACTGTACCTTAACCATAGGAATTACTTTATTACGCAACCTGCGTTCAGCTCGATCCAAGATCATAACCGGTCGTTCCTCATACGACACATCTGTATCCAACTGTACATCAGGTAGCTGTAATATATGACTCGGATCTGGTTCATATTTCCTCAATAGTGAAACATGAAAAACATCATGAATACTACTCAATGCCGGTGGTAGTGCCAAGCGATATGCCAACGTACCAATACGTTGCAACACCTCATATGGACCAACATACCGTGGAGACAATTTTCCACGCTTACCAAACCGTACTACACCTTTAAAAGGTGAGATTTTCAAGAACACACGGTCACCAACTTGAAATTCAAGTGGTCTACATCGTTTATTGGCATAATAAGTCTGTCTGTCCTGAGCAGCTTTAAGTTTCAATCGAATTAACTTTACTTTCTCTTCCATTTCATGAATCATATCCGGTCCATGTAAAGTAGACTGATCCACATCATCCCAATACAATGGCGATCTACATCGTCGCCCATACAAAGCCTCAAATGGTGCCATCTGTATACTAGACTGATAACTATTGTTATAAGAAAATTCCACTAATGGTAATGACTCTTGCCACGAGATATCAAACTCTAATACACAAGCACGCAACATATCCTCAAGTGTTTGTATCATACGCTCTATTTGTCCATCTGTCTGAGGATGATATGCTGTACTCAACCGCACTTCAGTTCCCAACGCTGTCTGTAACCCTTCCCAAAATGAGAAGTAAATCTTGGATCCCTATCTGATACAATGGAAACTGGAATACCATGTAGTCTCACTACATGTTGAATGTACAACTGTGCCATTCTCAGATATGTAAATGTCATACAATATGGCACAAAATGAGATACTTTGGTGAGTCGATCAACGATTACCCAAATAGCATCGCAACCAGAAGACGTCCATGGTAAATGAGTCACAAAATCCATCGTGATATGTTCCCATTTCCACTGAGGAATTTCCAAACTATGTAATTCACCTCCTGGTTTCTGTTTTTTCGCTTTCACTTGTTGACAGATCAAACACCGTTTCACAAAGCTCAACACATCCTGTTTCATACGTTTCCACCAAAATTGGGTACGTAAATCATGATACATTTTCTTCCCTCCAGGATGTATACTGTATCTACTACAATGAGCACGTTGTAGTAGTTCTTGGCGTAGTAATATCGCAGGTACTACCCAACAAGTCTTGTATTTTAGAATTCCATCGCTTGCAAGTACAAACTGTGATGTTTGTCCTTGACTTATCATTTATTTCCAATGTTGTACCTCATCATCAGTCATTTGTGCCTTTCTGATTTTGTCAAACATGTCAGGTTCAACCAATAATGTTGATACCCGTACTGGCACTGTTTCCACATCAAAATCATAACCCAAAGTACAACAAGAGGTCATTAACGCTGATAAATGAATCATCTCATCAGCCGTATGATGTACTTTTCGACTCAAGGCATCTGCTGTAAGATTAGCCTTTCCTGGATGATATTCAATCTCACAATTATAATCTTTCAACAGATCCATCCATCTTCTTTGTCTCATATTCAACTCTGTTTGAGTGAATAGAAATTTTAAACTCTTATGATCTGTATATATGGTAAACGACGTACCATATAAATAATGTCGCCATATCTTCAAGGCAAAGACAATGGCAGCCAATTCCAGATCATGTACTGGATATCGCATTTCATGTGGCTTCAACTGTCGTGATGCATAAGCCACTACATGTTTGTCCTGCATCAATACACAACCCAAACCAAGTAAAGATGCATCAGTATATAATGCAAACGTGTCATGCTCCGATGGAATGATCAAGACTGGAGCTGTAGTCAATGATGTTTTAATTCCTGAAAACTACGCTCACAAGTCTCTGACCATCGAAACGGTACTCCTTTCTGTGTCAATTGTGTCAATGGTTTGGCAATCACTGAAAATCCTTCAACAAACCGTCTATAATATCCAGCCAAACCCAAGAAACTACGAATCTCTGGCACAGAAGTAGGTGCTGACCAATTCAACACTGCTTCCACTTTCTTTGGATCAACTGATATACCTTCTTCTGAAATTACATGCCCCAAAAAGCCGACACTAGTCAACCAAAACTCACACTTGCTGAGTTTCACATATAACTGATGTGTCCTCAACAATTGCAATACCATATGCAAATGTTGAACATGTTCTGCATCACTCTGTGAATAGATCAGTATATCATCGATAAAGACAATGACAAAGCGATCAAGGTATTCCTGGAACACACGATTCATTAAACTCATAAAGACAACGGGAGCATTTGTCACTCCAAAAGGCATTACCAGAAACTCATAATGTCCATAACGAGTTCTGAATGTTGTCTTCTGTATATCTCCTTCCCTCACACGTATTTGATGATATCCTGACCTCAAATCAATCTTAGAATAAATCCTTGATCCTTGCAACTGATCAAACAAATCATCAATACGAGGAAGAGGATATTTATTCTTTATCGTTACCTTGTTCAATTGTCTATAGTCAATACACAGTCGCATTGTTCCATCCTTCTTCTTAACAAATAAAACCGGAGCACCCCAAGGCGATACACTAGGACGTATGTACCCCTTGTCCAATAAATCTTGCAATTGAGTTTTCAATTCTTTCAATTCAGTTGGTGCCATCCGATAAGGAGCTCGTGAAATTGCAGAAGTACCAGGTATCAAATCAATACCAAATTCCACTTCTCGACTCGGTGGGAATCCAGGTATCTCTTCTGGAAACACATCCGCATATTCTGCAACCACTGGTATCTCCCCCACTTTCCTTTCTCTTTTCTGTTCAGTTACATCAAGGGCATAAATCAAATAACCCGCATGTCCACGTTCTAACAGACGCGACATTCGGATTGCTGATATCAAAGGAATCTTTGCCCTCGATCCCTGGCCATAGAAGTACCATTGCTTTCCCGTATCAGACTGAAATCTCACAATCTTCTGACAACAATCCACAACAGACTGATATTTACTCAACACATCGATTCCAAGGATGCAATCAAAATCTGTCATGTCTAATACAATCAAATCAGCCTGTAGTCCATCCTCAGTCTCAAACTGAATATCACAATCAGACACACTCTGATAAGTCATCACAGTAGTTCCCATAGGTGTCGAGACATAAAGAGGCATCAACAGTGGAGACGAGCATATATGATACTGATCAATAAAAGCTTGTGCCATAAAAGAATGTGATGCACCAGTATCAATCAACAGTAAAGCAGGATAAGTAAACAAAGTACACTTACCCGCTATCACATCATCACGAGCTGCCTCTACTTCCTCCCTATTCAGTGCATACACCTGAGCCTGAGGTGGTCCTGTCCTCTGTCCTCCACCAGACTGTGGTACACCCTGTGGTCTCTCCTGCACTGTATTTTCTGACATGGGTCCTCTCCTCTGTTGTCCACCCACTTGAGGACAATCACGGATCACATGTCCTGGTCTCCCACAACGGAAACAAACTACTGGATTCAATTGAGGACAATCTCGTTTCAAATGTGGTCCACCACATTTAAAGCATTGCACACCACTGCCACTACTACTACCTTGGAACTATCCCTTAGCTCTTCGGTCATCCCCTTTCCGTGGTCCAAAACGTTTCCCACTAAACCTAGATGAAGATGCACCACCTCGTGGTGATTTAAATGGTTCTCCTCTCGGTCTCATACTTTCAGAAGTAGGTGGTTGGGCTTGTCCAACATCTTTATATACCCCTACAGCAATCTCAGCCATCTCGGCTCTAGTCAACGCTTCTTCATATGATGTAGGGTTATTGGACATTACCCTATCAAATAATTCAGGCCTCAAACCTTTCACAAACTGTCTGATCTTTGCTTTTGTGTTTACAGCGATATGTGGTACATACCGGAGCAAAGAAGAATAATGCACAGCATAGTCAGATACTGTCAGTGATCCCTGTCTCAAATTTGTAAATTCATCCTCTTTCCTCTGCCTTGCAGCAACAGAGAAATAATGCTCCAGGAACTTCGTTCTAAACACATCCCAGTTAATTGTCTGTCCTTGAGCCCTCAACTCAAGCACTGTGGATTTCCACCACATCATAGCTTTCTTAGCTAACTGGAATTCAGCTAAACGTAACCAAGCAGTCTTGGCACACAGTGCTGATACAAATATCTGTTCCACACCTTCTAGCCACTCCTCTGCCAGTTCCCCTGATTCCGTACCCTCAAACCTGGGTGGCTGATAACTCAGAAATTGCGTCAACGTCAATTCTCCAGGTAACAGTACCTGTTCCACTGGCCCTTGCTCAATTGATGGTGGTGGCACAGGCACCATCCTCACACTAGCATTGCCACTCATGACATCCCCAATATCCTCATGATACCCTCTGTCTGTCATAGCTGTATATCAAGGGTTAACAATAACATTCACAATTATCTAACATGTTAGAATAACATCATAGTTCAAATCCTAACATGATAGTACCATTCTCAACATGTTTTCAAGTGTTTAGGTAACTCCCTAAGACACTTCCACTACCCATGTTCACCCCGTTCTCGAACCACTGCTCTGATACCACTAATGTGGGGTCCTCGTTAATTAATCCATTATGTATTTACTTAAGCATACATATGTGAGTCAGAATTAAGTACTTCATACACTGTTTAAGAGTTTCTTACTAATAGGTTGTTACAGCTGTACCAAAACCACTCGTACAAAAAAAAACAAATAACTTTTTCACATATACATTACATGTATAATTAAAAAACTAATCCAGTACAACTCCTATGCAGTGGTTCACCTCGCAGCGGAATAAGACTCACGATTCCCACGTCTATGAAATCCTACAGAAACATTCACAAAACGTGAGTATAGATAAACAACTATCTCAGTGCGATATCAAAACACAATATCAATAACAATGATAAAGCACAATAAATCATCTAATGTGAATGTTCTGTATTATGCATCAACAAATGCACCATGTCATGACATGTCTCAACAATTACACCCTATTATCACGAGACCAATATGATATGCCTATTCAGCTCAATATGTCAGTGGAACCACCTCACATCTTCATATTAGCAGCACATATCATAGTACCGTCCTCAAATGATAAAAGCCAGAGCAAAAACGGCGTATATCTCTATATAGCATAACCGAGCATATACCCAAACCAGGCGTATATCTCTATGTAACATAACCGAGCATACCCAAACCAGGCGTATATCTCTATGTAACATAACCGAGCATATACCCAAACCAGGCGTATATCTCTATGTAACATAACCGAGCATATACCCAAACCAGGCGTATATTTCAAACACATGATATCCATGAATGTACATGCATATGATACTACCAATCATATGATACTAACATAACACAATTTATATGATATCAATCTCATAACATCATCACACAATAGCTATACTCCGTACGTCAACACGTACCTGTAAAGCGACACAAGCGAGATAAATCAGTCGTCACTGGCTAATTGCCTCGTTGTCCTGTCCCCTATGATGGTGCTACAACAATGCCAATAATATATCATGTTATGCTAGGCATCATTATCACAAGTTACAAAAATATAACATATTAAGTCTACCGATCGATCGGTCACTCTAGCGATCGATCGGTTCAACAAGCAACCCTGATCGGTCGGTCAAAAGCTAGCGATCGATCGCTTAAACTTTTGAATTTCTCAAAAAATGCTACGGCATTTCACCGATCGATCGGTCGCTTTCAGCGATCGATCGGTACATGAACCGCCTTACTTTCCCCTGTTTTACCGATCGATCGGTACGATCCTAGCGATCGATCGGTCGATGACAAATTTTTGAAACCATGGCGATTTTGAGCTTATCTTCCATGCTCTTCTCCTACAACTCGCAATTCAACCTGTAAACAAGTTTCATGCACTCTCTACTAACATAACAACATGTTTCCACCATCTTAGGATCCAAGAACTAGCATATAAACATGTTATGATCCTAAGCTTGCATAGTTTGGATTTTATTTCACATAATTCATACACCACTACACAAATCAATCTTAAAAGCATATATTCCTTACCAAGATTGTACAATTTCACTTCACCCAACTTCCTAGCTCAAGTCACAAGTGAAAAACCAAGCTTCAACTAAGAAAACCTCCAAGGGTTGGAGAGGAGCTTTGTAGAGAATTTTAGGTGAAAAGTGGTGTAGTATGTGAGTTCACCCTTAATTCACTTGATATAGATCCTTAGCTCCCTAAATCACTTGCTATCATGTCATTTGGAGGTAATGACATGGTAAGTAACATGTACATGAAATGAAATCCAAATTCAAATGCAACTCCAATTTCAATTAAATTCACATGCATATTCAAATGCCTACTAGTTCATGTTACTTGATGTGTTACTATTCAAATCATTGTACACCATGTTTCATTCTTTGTCATATAGCATTTCATACATGTATGATTTCATTCTTTTATTACCTCGATCATCACTCGGTTCCACCCGAACTCGAGTCCACATCGTACCATACTTTTTCCAAATTACGCCATAATCATGTGACACGTATATAAAGTAAATCGAGGCATTGCAATGTTCCTATTTCATTGCTCGCTCCACAATAGCGGCATTTCAAACCCCACGCACGCTCAACAATAGCGGCGTCATAACCGATGGTCGCTCAACGGCGACAACATCCCAAATCATTGCTCACTTAATAGTGGCACCGTATGGTTCCCATTTAGCGCAATTACTATTTACCATGCATATCACTATCCATTTATAGCAAGTACCATGTACCATGCATTTCAACATCATTTATTGCAAATACTACATACCATGTATTTCAATGTCCATTTAATGCAATTACCACATACCATGCATTTTACAGTTGCAACATTATAATAGGCTATGCTCGTACGTCATATGTACCTTATGGTTCCGTAGTTTGAGTCCAACCTTGCCTGAGTCCCACGACCCGATGAGTTAAGTGCTAACATGCAAATAACTCCCAATTGAACATAGGCATGCAACCACGTGCCCAAGCACGTTCATAACCCCCAAAACATATCGTCAATTCATGACGATTACCAAAATAAAAGCCCCCCGGCTAAGCATGCATAATACCCAAAATATTCCATTTTATATGTTTACAAGATAGCCAAAAACTCAATCGAGAAATCCGTTATATTAAATTTTAGCTCCAACCAATTCATTTTAAAAGTGTAGCATTCCCATTGGAATGTAGACATTGCCCCGGAAACGGGTTACTTAAACCTCGAATCCAAAATCCCGATATTTTTCCAAAATTTCCAAAAAAATCAAATCATACGGGCGGCGATCGATCGCCACTTTCAGTGCGATCGATCACCCCTGTCTAGTGGGCAAAATCGCCTTCTCGCGATCAATCGCCTATCCTCGCGATCGATTGCCAAGCTGCTCGCGATCGGTCACCTAAACCACACGATCGATCGCCTGCACTGTTCGTCGTCGCCGATTTTTACAGCTGCTCACGATCGGTCGCCTAAACCACACGATCCCCCAATGATTTTGCTTCCAAGAGCAAAAGAGGGGAAATGGGGGGAAAGGGTTTGAGCGTGGAGAGAGGGGGAGAGAGAAGGGTTCCGTGCCAAATGACGGAATACCGAGTCCACTTGGTATATATAGTACCAAAACTCGAAAATACCAATCCCTTCACAAATACATCATGATTCATTAAAAATCATCTGTTTCCAATAATTACATCCCAAACTCTATTTCCATTATCAGCCCCAGTACAAAGTACTCCGGACCCCAAATCCCACCTAAGACCAAATTCCAAGGTTATCACCACGATGAGAATGCAATCTCATCCCTTGGATCCAACGACTCCAAAAGTCGGATTTAAAATCCCCGAGAGTCTCGAAACCGCAATTAATTCATAATTGCACAAATAAAATCTATTAAGGATTATTACCACATAGGATTAACACCATTAATCCTCGGGTATTACAATTATCCCCCACTAACAAAATTTCATCCTCGAAATTTGCACGACGTATTCCACGTAACGCCGAGAACAAGCAATCCAAACGGATTCACGTCATCGAATCATGAACATAACATGGACGACACACCAACCGCAAGGATACCGACATCGCACCAAAACCTGGAATGGAGTAAATCTCCCAAACCATCTCGAACTCAAAGAAAGACGTCATCATTCCCCGATGCCAACCATCTCAAAAGCAGTCAGCCAACCCTAACTGCAGATCAAACGAATCATTCATGATTCTAAAATAGATATTGCCACAATGATATCTCCAAGACCTAATCACCGATGTTAAACATACATTGTTACCAAAGTGACCATTAGTACACCACAGTGTACCTGAACTACATCCGGTTCCCAATCTCCAATCCATCTCCAATAGAGGAGTAGTTGCACCACTTGCAACGCGGATCGGACAACTCACGGTCACCGGTAGACACAAAACACATCTCCAAAGATGTCTACATCCGTGTGTTCCAAGAAATCATATCTCGGTCCCAAACACACCATCGAGACTCCACAAGGTCACAAGTTCTCGAAAGGACATGCAAGAACAATCAATTGTATCCCCGCCACACGTGTCAACCACGACACTGAACAAATCCGAATCCTGGCCATCCCTCGTTTATCCTGGTATACAACAACCCTAAAACAGGGAGGCTATCGAATCAACCAAAAATGAATTACCAAGACCCCAAGGCAATACAATTCTTCCTCGGAGGAAGTCAATCAAACCTCACGATCATTCTTCAGAATAAATCGTGTCATCGAGATTACCAATCTCAAGGTGGTACAATTTCTCATCGGAGATTCATTCATCCAAGCACACTAACCCGATATTCAACAGGTACCGAAACGCGGGCATTCGTACACACGTACATGCCCAAGTACCTACACAACATGCATACCCAATGCAATAGGCTTGGGTATCTCCAATCATACCCGAAGTCCCAAATCAACTGTCAATACCTAGCTATTCTCACCTCGCAGAGAATAATGATTGACAGATAAACGGTCAATGGCGTGATTCCAACATCAACACCTCACAAACCGACTCATTGAATCTCCCAAATGTTCCCGATCGGTAGGTAAATACTACCTTCTTCACAAGGAAAATGTCATAAACTCATGACCCTCCAACCTCGAACCACCGTTCGGAAACCTGGATATATTTATCAAAACATATCACGGAACCAAAAATACCCAACTTGTTCAGAATAGTGCATCAAAGCCACTATTACCAACTCAAAACCCGTATACGTCATATATACTCATTCTAAAGATGCTCCGTACTAATACCATAGTACTACACAATCTCGAGCATTACTCCGGAGACGTTTCCTCGAACGTCTCACCGGAAATACGAAGCCATCACCTAGTCCAACACTAGTAGGGCTTACCCCGGTTGATTCACAATCAACCCTCAACCAATACCAGCTGTCTCCATGACAATACAATCCAAATCTCTCCAAGAGATAAAATCAATATAGTAATGTTACCCCACTAGCTATATCCCACAAATCCAATTGTGACTCTCGTTGCATTCCATATGCAAGGATGCTCAATTAGAGCTAACAACGACTTGTTGATACTCGTGTTGGTACTACCAACAAAATTGAACTGTCCCAGAACAAGTCCCTTAAGAAATAGACGTATAAACGTTCCCGTGAGGTATTCCCTGCCTCAATTACCATGCCACATAGAGACCACAAGAGTCTCCCTTCCTCATCGCATCATCATACGATTCACCGAACTCGGTCCCACCGTGAAGTATAATTGCCACAACAAGCATACTATAACACTGCAATGATACCTGGCTAGCAAGTCGCTGCCTCCTCAGGTTTATACCAAGCCTACCAATGTATCACACGTTCCACTCGGTATATCATACCGTAACAAGCCATTAGAGTAGTGGGTCATCACCCAATATATCTCTAAAACACCAAAGCATAATGGACATTTCGGTGTCCTTGCTCAACCACGGTGCAATTCTAATCCATTAGGACTTATTTCACACCCTCAGGGTGGGTGTGCCCATGCCTAACACCCATCACAACGACAAGCAAGTAGTTTCCTCAATGACTACTCTTACCACCAATCACTTGGCCTTAACCAATCCAGCGAGTATACCCAAAAGGTATCATTACTCGAAATATTTACCTATATTACATGATGCAGTACTCTCACCGGTACAATGCATCCAATAATCCATCGAGGAAACCTGCTTGGCGTAACAGGCTCATCAACCAGTGACGTAGACATCACATTGTGCTCACCATTGTCACTCAAACCATACAACTAAATACATATACATAATGTATTATTCACGGAACAACGCCACGCGTCTACATAGACATCCGCTATGTCATCGTCATCCCGTGACGGTACATGTCAACACCTGACATTCACAATCTAATCGTCAAACCCGTGACGGTATATGTCAACACACGACATCCATAATCTCATCGTCAAACACATGACGGTATATAACAACACATGGTATTCACAATAATGCTAACAAAACAGTAATATACCATACCTCATCGCTAATAAGATAGCGGCATACCTGTCTCCGTCGTCCAACAGTGGCACGCAAGCAGCACCCATAGCTCGTAGGCGGTGTAATCCAGTGCTACGCACATAGCGGTATAATCCATCGCTATTTCATCGTATTCCATATGATCCTGCAATCATCATGGTTAGCAATACCACATTCCACATCATAAAAGCACGTAAGCAAATAGTTGTGTCACCCAACACTAACTACCATCATGCATAAATATGTGCTACCCATTCCTATCAGCATGTTCCAGGCCCCCAACAGCCCCAAAGAGCAAACCACTGCTCTGATACCACTAATGTAAGGACCCCCGTGCCCTTAATCCATTATTAGTGTATTAATCCATGTCATTAGTGCATACAATCATATATCATGGGAAGGAACCACATGCAAGCATAGCATCATATACCAACTATAAAATTTATTGCATTAAAACTCCATAATATTCAACTTCCCAACCCAAACCATTTACATAGTATGCACCCTCATAATACACTAACGTACTCTCATTTCATTTAGCAATTTCCATATCTAATTGCATGCAACAATAAATGAAGCGAGAAAAGCCATTGCCCATTTATACATTCCATATACACGTAAAAACGTACTCACATGAGAGCACCCAATGAATGAGCGTGTATCTAATGTGTAAAATACTCTACCAGATACCGTTACTGGTACTTCAATCATGGAAGCACCTCCCAAGCACAACTCGACCTCAACTCTGGATCTGTGTACTTATTCAACCAGCTCTAGTACCTCGATCCTGGAAGTACCTCTAATCAACATCCCGAGCTCAACTCCAAAGCTGCTGCTACACCTGTATCACCTGTCCCAACAGAGACAGCCCCCACACGGGGTGAGCATACCAATACCACCAATCCAATAATCATAATATTGCAGTTAATAATTTACAGAATGTAAATGTCATGAATTTAAATGATACTCCCTGGATGGTATCATCCTCATCCGGGATCCCTTGTGTTGTCCATGTTCTCAAAATAACCAAACTCATCAAATTCCCAAAGCCAGTTAATCGTCACATAGATTAACTAATACCATTTCTATTATGCCAGTTCCATAATCAATAGGGTAAAATCATTATATAAAAGACCGTAGATATCACATATATCTAACCAATGAATCCATGTTCCTATTTCATTGCTCGCTCCACAATAGCGGCATTTCAAACCCCACGCACGCTCAACAATAGCGGCATCATAACCGATGGTCGCTCAATGGCGACAACATCCCAAATCATTGCTCGCTTAATAGCGGCACCGTATGGTTCCCATTTAGAGCAATTACTATTTACCATGCATATCATTATCCATTTATAGCAAGTACCATGTACCATGCATTTCAACATCCATTTATTGCAAATACTACATACCATGTATTTCAATGTCCATTTAATGCAATTACCACATACCATGCATTTTACAGTTGCAACATTAGAATAGGCTATGCTCGTACGTCATACGTACCTTATGGTTCAGTAGTTTGAGTCCAACCTTGCCTGAGTCCCACGACCTGATGAGTTAAGTGCTAACATGCAAATAACTCCCAATTAAACATAGGCATGCAACCACGTGCCCAAGCACATTCATAACCCCCAAACATATCGTCAATCCATGACGATTACCAAAATAAAAGCCCCCCGGCTAAGCATGCATAATACCCAAAATATTCAATTTTATATGTTTACAAGATAGCCAAAAACTCAATCGAGAAATCCGTTATATTAAATTTTGGCTCCAACCAATTCATTTTAAAAGTATAGCATTCCCATTGGAATGTAGACATTGCCCCGGAAACAGGTTACTTAAACCTCGAATCAAAAATCCCGACAGTTTTCCAAAATTTCCAAAAAACTCAAATCATACGGGCGGCGATCAATCGCCACTTTCAGTGCAATCGATTGCCCCTGTCCAGTGGGCAAAATCGCCTTCTCGCGATCAATCGCCTATCCTCGCGATCGATCGCCAAGCTGCTCGCGATCGATCGCCTAAACCACACGATCGATCGCCTGCACTGTTCATCATCACCGATTTTTACAGCTGCACGTCGCGATCGATCGCCCCTCCTCGGCGATCGATCGCCAACTGCGATTTTCCTTGAAATTCAAGCTTCTATGGTATTTTTGACACCCAAACTCAAAACCAACACTCCTAACTTCCTCAACACCTCCAATACACCATTAAAACTCAATAAAAACTCCAAAAACTCAACATTGGATTTTAAGCAAAAATCCCCAAAAGCCATAACCAACCAAAACCTCAACAAAAAACTACCATACCACAACCAAATCGAAGATAATGGTGAGGGGAAAATGAATACCTGATTATCTTCAAGAAATCGGGCTCCCAAGATGAGGCCCCAACGATTTTGCTTCCAAGAGCAAAAGAGGGGAAAGGGTTTGAGCGTGGAGAGAGGGGTAGAGAGAAGGGTTCCGTGCGAAATGACGGAATACCGAGTCCACTTGGTATATATAGTACCAAAACTCAAAAATATCAATCCCTTCACAAATACATCATGATTCATTAAAATTCATCTGTTTCCAATAATTACCTCCCAAACTCTATTTACATTATCAGCCTCAGTACAAAGTACTCCGGACCCCAACCTAAGACCAAATTCCAAGGTTATCACCACGATGAGAATGCAATCTCATCCCTTGGATCCAGCGACTCCAAAAGTTGGATTTAAATCCCCGAGAGTCTCGAAACCGCAATTAATTCATAATTGCACAAATAAAATCCATTAAGGATTATTACCACATGGGAGTAACACCATTAATCCCCGGGTATCATAGTAGGAATAATGAGTTTACACAAGAATAGCAAATGGAGTCTAACTGTATGCAAAACATACTCCATTCTTTTTCAATTAAGTTCAAAATGAGACACTAGGGAATAACATGTACAAGGTAAGCTTGAAAGGCTCAAACATTCCAAAGATCGCCTCGATCATCTCCAAATCAGGTTTGTAACTAAATATTTTGCCTCAAAGTTTCTCAAATAGGTTCTAGTTAACATTAAGATTCTCAAAAAAATCATTGAGTTCACATAAATTTTTACTACTCAACATACATTCCATAAGATCATGACTCAATGTGCTCAAATATTCCTCATTCTTGACATGCTAACTCAAAACAAGATATTCACCTACAAGTCTAACAATCAGCACAATTCAAGTCAATATGCATAGTAAGATCAAAATCCTCATTGAATAGAGCCACTACTATAATTCATTCACTTCGCAAGTTAGAAATCTAAAAAAAGAGAGCTCATAATCAGATGATTCAAGTATCAATTTAGCACACAACATGCAGATTAATCAAGTAAACCTGCAAGCTACACCCCAAAACTTAAATGAAACATTGTTTTAATGTTTAAAAGATTCAAAAGGGACACATAAAACTCTCCTGATCAATACGCTTGAATGAGGGTTGAGGAAGATGTGGCTCTCATAATCTTCTGTTGCCATAGGGATTTATTATTCCATCTGAGTACCTCGCAAGAGAAGAATTCAAGTAGTAAAATAATTGACTCAAGAAATAATAAAAACTAAATTATAAAATTGTAAATTACATATACTAAATAATAAAGGATATGCTTGGATTACCTCCCAAGAAGCCCTTGATTTCTAGTCTTCTGCATGACCATTAGAAGCAACCATCAAAGAACGGCTTTCATCCATCGTATGATATGACAATCATATAGGTCTTGGTTGTGTATGCCCTCAAGCTTGGCAAGATGTGACCATTTAAGCTCGTCGCTCCAACAATTCTCTTCATGAATTGATAGGCATGGGAGAAGGATTCGAAGTTTGGATTCATCTCGTGGAGGAAGTACTATGGTGAAAATAGCATCAATGAGAAGAACATATCCACATATGGCATATCATACATCACCATCGATGGGCTCAAATAAATATTCTCGAGAATTTGCTCATTATGCAGCATCACACTTGGCTCCTGGGAACTCCTCAGATAATCATGTCAATGTAGGCTCAAACAATTGAAGAGTCTCATATTCCCCTGGAATCTTCCATATGAGTAAGATCACTCCCCCAAATTTGATTGGTTGAGTAACCATCATCATGTAATCAGACCTGATTTGTCACCCTTTGATTTATAGAGCATGTCTCTTACTCTTGGCAGCTTGCTAAAAATATTTTTGTAAGGATCTCTACTTGCTATTCCAGATGACATATAGAGTTGGTCTGGTTATCCATAATTGTCTCAGATGATGCCATGAATCGGCGCACAGTATCCTCCAACTGAGTCAGGACTTCATCAGAACTATAACTATCCTATCCTTGATGCTCGAATGGTTGGTATGTAAATTGTGGGTGGTGACTCTCTGGTGGGGTGGGTATTGGTGACTCCAACCCTGCAGTGAAGGATCCTAATGCCAATGGTAATCGAAGTCTACCACATCATTGAATAGGTGCAACACAATGTCTCCATCTCTACCAAACTGGGGACTACCAGTGGTCAAAGCTCCATTAAACACCCATCGTTGTGTTTCCTGATTCAATCCATTGTAGAAAGTTGAAGAAGAGCATAGTTTGAGAAGTCATGATACCGGAACTTGTTCGCCAAATCGTTGAACCTATCCCAAGCTGCATAGAACGGTTATGCCTATTGTTGGGAAAATCTTATGAAGGCCTGTTGATGAAACATCTCCAAGTACCTCAAGAGAAAAACAAAATTAAAAAAAATGTTCGAAATTTAATAAATACCCTACAAAATTTAAACCTAGTTCATACTCATAAATAATACAAATGCTTAAACATGTCTTACAACAAATCAAGCATGATATAATCAAAATAACACCAAACAAAAGCTTAAAAAGATAGAAATAAACTCCCGGTGTTGACTTTGTTTGTAGATCCTTTCTTCTTCTCTTGCTTCTTTCTCAATCGTGTTCTTCAATCCCCTTGTTGGATTGTTCCAAGTCTAGAATGAAAAGATTTGGTGAATGGCTTTGGTTAATGTAAAAGTGGTGTGGAAAGTCACACAGAGAGTCCATGATATTGCCCTATTATAGTTGTATAAGGGAATGTAGGTTCCTTGTAGGATTCAAACTCTAAATGGAAAGATTCTGCGTAGATTTTCATTGCACGATCGATCGCACTCTTGGGAACGATCGATCACGCTCGTCAGATTTTTGGTTTTCAATTTTCCGGCTAGCGCGATCCATCGCGCTCTTGACACCGATCCATCTCGTTAGGCAGATTTATCTAACTTCGAGATAACATCTTGGCTCGTATGGTATTTTTTCACCTTTTTAACGTTTTTTGTTATCTTTTATAATTTTCTCTCACTTTCACGTTGAGTCCTGAAATATACAAAATTGACAACCAAAAGCAACGAAAAAATATAAGAAATATAAGTTCAAAAATAACACTTATCACTTATTAACCAACATCAAACTGGCATAAGCTTCATCATGATTGTATTAGCTCACAAAGTGAAACTAATACTCAGATGACTGAGACATTGATTGAAATTGATCGTCACTTTTTTTAACAATAAATTTCCAGTTGTGAATGATTAATCCACAAGTGCACGGTTGTCAAGTTTTATTAAGTATGAGTGTCGAACCTACATGGACTAACTGTAAGTACCAATTAAGGCGTTTTTAACTATATTTAACCTACGAATATTAATTGAATATTAATAACTATATGAACGCTTTATTTTTAGACAAAAGATATTTCAAAGATTAGTGTGAAGCGATTCTACCGCAAGTGCACGGTTGTCAAGTTTTAGTATAGTGAAAATTAAGTACGGGTTGTCGAATCCACAGGGACTAACGTATAAGTACCAAATAAGATTAATAAAATTATATTAGCCTACGATTAACAAATGTGATTATCTGATACCAAACTAAACTAACATCCAAAAGATAAACAAGAAATAATAAAATGAAAGGTTCCGGATATGCGAAGGTAAGTTGCTCAAGAAATTTATCAAGCTCTTCGTTCAACTGTGTTATCTTTAATGATTCATTTGAATAAGCAAATTATCAACCAATTGATTCTAAAGGTGAAAGGTTTTCGCTATTATTCAATACACTCTCTCGAGCTGTAAAGAAACTAATGATAAATTAGAATAAGTCACTCTCGTGCACCTATTTACTAATTCAAAGTTGCATAAATTATCAAAACCTTATAACTCTAAATCTCTCGATTCCAAGTTCTCACGTATGCGATATCATCTCTCGATCTCAATCATAATATACTTCATGAATTAAAAGAGCGTGTTACAACGTTATCTCTCGATCTCGGTTATAACTCTCAGAATCAATCAAAGTTAGCTAGGCTTTGATCTTAACAATCAATTAATTCATGAACAATAGACATCAATACACTCAAACACAATTGAATCAATATATCAAACACAATGATACTAAATCTCAATAAAATAAACTAGAATTGTTTCAAATCAAATACAAAAGAAGTTTAATCGTCTCTCGACCTCAAAAACATCAATTGAAAATTAATATGAAATAGATTAAAGTCTAGAAATACGATAAACGGCGGAATGAATCCTTGCGTAGCACCGAAATCTCTTCTCTTGCTCCTTCCTTGCACTCCGGAATTGATTGGCTTTGGCTCGGACGAAGAACCGGAAGAACGGATCTCCTTGGCGGCGGCTAGGCGGCGGCTAGGGCTCTTCTTTGGTTCAGAAATTTCGTCTGATATTCTCTCCTCTCGAATGGAATGATTTTCTTTCTTTTAAACCCCCCACAGATCACGATAAACATGGAAAATAAAATCTGCAGATTTTGCGTATCGATCGATCGGAAGGTTTTCTCGATCGATCGGTGCACTGTTCATGTCAGCCTTTGAAACTTACTGCCTCGATCGATCGAGAATTTGTACCGATCGATCGAGACTTGAAATTCTTTGATGCTCAACTTTCTGCCTGGCTCGATCGATCGAGAGTAAATCTCGATCGATCGAGATTCCGAAAATCTCATTTCCTCAATTTTAGTTCTTTCTCGCCTTGATTTCGCCCGTTATCTTCATATTAGCTCATTTCTTCCACTTCCGATCTATTTTCCTGAAACAAACGAATAAACACCAAAAAGCATAATATCATCCAGGAAAAAATACGGAAAGTAGGAAGAAATTACAGTTAAAAACACTCAAAATCTAAGCCTATCAACTCCCCCAAACTTAGACTTGATCGTCCTCGAGCAAGCAATAAGCTCAAAAAGAAAAGTTAAACTCGATACTAAGCATGAATCATCTTTATAACATACGTAAAAACTCAGAAATCCTACTTACACATCAATAGAAGTCATTCAACACTTAACAAGAAACAATTTCTCCTAAGTTAAACAATACATCGCAACATTGGAACGTGCGTGTGTGCTATTGTCAAACATGAGTAATGTACATATCTTTAAGATCAAAATGTGCCATATCAACTCCTAGTCAAGATTACTTTGAATTACTCTACAAATTTACTATCCCGCACTTCTCCACTAATGTAATTATTCCCTAGACTTGGATCAACAGGACTTTAAAAGCTTATAACGTTAGGCCTTTTGGTGTCGGCTCCAAAGAAAATGTAGGATAGAATCAAAGAAGATAGTATAACAGAATCAGTTCAAAATCTTCTCACATAATCATTGAGCTTCTCTTCACATTTTCTAGCCTTGGCCACTTTGGGTCTTATTTAAATTTTCTTTTCAAGGCTTTTTCTACAACTTTTTTTTTTTTCTTTGCTCATTCTTTCGTTCATTTCATTTCTTTCACAATGAACTTCTCAACATATACCAATTTAATGCAATGAATGAGATTCATTATACTCCCTTAGGGGTGGGTAAACATTTTCTTTTAAGCTCAATCCAAGGTAGGTATAATGAGGTTGTTAAGAATGTTGAATGGGGGTCTAATCATATGCAATGCATATACCATTCTTTTTCAATCAGGCACAAGAGGGGACACTAAGGAATAATGTATAACAGGTAGGCTTGAAAGGCTCAAACGGTCCAAAGATCGCCTAAATCATCTCCAAGTCTAGTTCCTAATTATAAATTTCGCCTCAAAGTGCTTTCAACTAAACTGTAGAGTTATCTAAGATACTCAAGACTCATCACAGTTAACACAAATTTTCAATTTAATCAATACATACTTCACTCAATCATGACTCAATAAGTGCTCAAATTATTCCTCAGTTTTGACATATAGTTAACAAAGGATATATACAAACAAGTTAAACATTTCCATGACTCCTATTTAGATGAGGATTAATTTCATCATGCATTACTGTTGCAATTCCAACTCATCAATTCTCAAGAATAACTCAATCACTAAAAAATAATTTTGTTAGTAATGCTCAAGGATGAATCAGTCAGAAAATCATGCAGTCATGCAAGGTAGGGTAACAAGACAAGTAGCAATATGTGCAAAATCAATATATATACAAATACTCAAAAACCCCCCCAAACTTAGCATGTGAATTGCCCTCAATGAACAAGAAAAATAAATACAAAGGCAAAGACACATACCATGACGACGATCGTCACTGATCGTCGTCCTCATCATGCTCCGTAGGGGGAACTGGGTAGTGGTGCTCCTCGCCCTGATATGGCGGAAATGGTGGGTACTCAGAAGGTGGAGGTGCCTGCGGATGATAAGGTGCAAAATGTGGCTCCGGCGGGAACTAGAAACCTGGAAAGCCCTGGGCCATGGCAGTGTTCCATGCACTCTGATAGTGCATGAACTCCATCTGACGCTGAGCTACCTGCTCATGGTCCATCTGCAATGCTCTCTGCATGCTATGAATGTCCCGCTGCATGCTGTGAATGCTCTGCTGCTCCAGGCGAATATCTTGGAGATCCCTATGAAGAGAGTCCAAAGTAACACGTGTATGTTCTGCAGCAGAGGATGATGCTCCAGCTCGTGTAGTGTCCGAAGGTCTTCGTCGGCCCGTAGGAGGTGGTGGACCGTCCACAATGATCGGTGTCTTCGACGGAAGTAGCTCCTCGTCTTCCCCCCATGTCACTCCGTACCACTGACATAAAGCAGTGATCGTGGATGGAAACGGTAGTGCGGAGGTCGGTGGGCTGCTCCCAATCTCTGCAATGTGATCACTAATGATCTCGCCGAAGTCCACTTACT
This sequence comes from Haberlea rhodopensis, assembly GCA_907163345.1. NCBI lineage: Eukaryota > Viridiplantae > Streptophyta > Magnoliopsida > Lamiales > Gesneriaceae > Haberlea > Haberlea rhodopensis. The sequence continues at coordinate 803,067 of CAJQUN010000057.1, forward strand.
TCCCTGAGAGGATGGCATATACCGGGACCGCTCTGTCTTTTGTCACCTCAGAAGTGTGGGTCGAAGGCATGACCCGCGAGGCGACAAATGAAAACCATGCTTGGGCCTCTGGCTTCAAATGTTTCTTTAGAACCAACTGTGGCTCTGCTTTATCATTCATTTGCCAATCCACTCCCTGCTTGCCAATAACTGTCAATACCTCATTGTAGTCAATCCTGCTACTCTTGAAAGATTGGTATGCACAGTTTTGAATTAAAGGCATCCGGTGAATATTATTGATTGCGACTCGATCCACCAACACATCCTTCCCTCGAACATAAACACTTACTTGGTGCCCGGGTCTAACAGCTCGAAGATTTGTGTAAAACTCCCTTACCAGTGGCACCACAGCATCAATCGGTGTCTGGACAAATTGAAACCACCCTTTTCGGCGTACTGTCCTAATGACAGGACACTCCACTTTATCCATGCTCATTCCCCTTTCACGGCTCAGGGGTTTCTTATGATAGGTGGGATATAATTCAGCAATTGTGGCATTGATAAACTTCTGTTCGTCATACCCTGGCTCAGAAACAGTGGCCTCCGTCTGCTTTTGCTTTTGCTTTTGGGAAGCCTCCGCCTGCTTTGACCTCTTTCTGGACGACATTTTCTTGCTAAATGATTCCCAACTAACTCAATTAAATTCAACTAACACCACACAACACTGTAAATCCAACACCCTTCAACACCACAAAACTTCCTCCAAATTTAACTCCTTCCTAACCTAATTCTACTACAATTCAAGGAATTTCACCAAAAGATAAAATCTTTGAGAATTGGAAACCAATTACCGCTTAAAAATCCGATCTTGGAAAAGTTTTGCACTTGGCTTGAAATTCCCTTTTTGATGCACTTCTACCCAATTTGCCTTGCAATTCTTCAAATCTGCAATGAAAATCTCATTAGAGTAAATATTACTTCCAAGAGTTGAAGTAAATTGGAAATTTGAAGGAAATAAGATGAGATTTGGCACAAAATTTGGAAGAGGCGACTAGGGTTCTGCTATGGAGAGGAGAGAAATTGAGTTAGAATGTGAAGGCTGCTGCGTCTGCCTATTTGTTTTTCAATATTTTCTCTCGCTCGATCGATCGGAAAAAATTCTCGATCGATCGAGCGATGCAGTAGGCAAAATGTCTTTTTAAAAAAATTCGGGCGATCGATCGAGATTTTTTTCTCGATCGATCGCCAGCAGCAGTAGACTAAATTTGAAATTCTCTCAACAATTTTCTCTCGGATTGCCTCGCCTACAACCAAATTGCTCTTGCTTTCACACCTGCAATAGAAAACACACGAACTCAATCCCAGACAAACTCAAAACAATTGAACTAACAAAATCACACCAAAACAAGAAATTAAAAACAAAACTCGAGAAAAGAAAAATGAAAGTTCTTAATTTATAGTCCCAAGATGGACTGTCACCTCCTCATCTTCTCAATTTGATGGCTCCTTTGGATTCTTTACAGAATCACTTGGGAGCGTACCTTGCGTTCTCCCCGAAATCAATGTGGCCAACTGCCCTATCTGCACCTCCAAATTCTTGATCGATGCATCTTGATTTTGCATCCTTACCTCTGTCGATGAAATCAGCTTTGCCATCAGTTCCTCCATACTCGGCTTTTGTGTGAACCCGACCTGCGGTTGTGGGTTCAGCACATTCTCCTGGTTCGACCATCTTAGGTTCGGGTGGTTCCTCCATGGTTGGTTGTAATTCGAGTATGAATTGTTGGGTGGCCTGTTACCTACAAAATTAACAGCCTCAACAGATTGGTTAAACTGGTTACCTGCCTGATACTCGATGCTAGGATGACCGCCTCCACACAGCTCACAGAAGATAGTTTGAGCTTGCATTGCTGCTGCTCCCATGCTGTCTATCTTCCGGTTCATGGCTTCTAATTGAGCCGAAAGAGCAGTGATCTCGTCCACTTGATGGACTTCTATTGGCTTCTGTGGCGTGCTCCTCTCTGACTGCCACTGGTAACTGTTGCATGCCATTTCCTCCAACAAGCTATATGCTTCTTCCGGCGTCTTTCTCATTATTGATCCCCCAGATGCTGCATCAATCATGGAACGGTTAGAAGAAAATAAACCGTTATAGAACGTTTGTACCTGCAGCCATATGGGTAGACCATGGTGTGGGCATCTCCTCAACAACTCCTTAAAACGATCCCACGCTTCATATAACGTCTCGGGGTCAAACTGCCCAAAAGTTGTGATATCGTTCCGCATCTTTGCCGTCTTGGAAGGGGGAAAGTACTTTGACAAAAAACGCTTTCGTCATCCCCTCCCATGTTGTTATAGAACCTGCAGGTAGGGAATTCAACCATGACTTAGCTTTGTCTCGTAATGAAAAGGGGAAAAGTCTTAACCTGATGGTGTCGTCAGAGACGCCATTATGTTTGAATGTGTCACAAATCTCCAAAAAGTTGGAGATGTGATTATTCGGGTCATCCGTAGCCGCTCCCCCAAACATAACCTAGTGCTGAATCATTTGTATGATTGCCGGCTTGATCTCAAAATTGTTCGCTTGAATCGTCGGCCTCGTAATACTGGACAACGATCCATGAAATGCCGGTTGCACAAAGTCCATCATCGATCTAGGGTTCTGTGCTTCGTTATTATCAGCCATCGCTCGAGCTTCTCGTAATCGCCTAAGTAAAGTTCTCTCTATCTCCGGATCGAAAGGCTCGAGAATAGGCTCCTCTCTTCTGAGCATGCACTAAAGAAACGATTCCTGTACAAAAAAGACAAAAGGAGACAACAAAATACACAAAATTATTAACAAAGATCAACAAAAGAAAACAGAAAAGAAAAACAAAAACGCAATAATAAAAGAATTGGCTAAATTACAAATAACTAATCTCGTATGATATTATACAGATTAGTCCCCGGCAACGGCGCCAAAAACTTGAACGCTTTATTTTTAAACAAAAGATATTTCAAAGATTAGTGTGAAGCGATTCTACCGCAAGTGCACGGTTGTCAAGTTTTAGTATAGTGAAAATTAAGTACGGGTTGTCGAATCCACAGGGACTAACGTATAAGTACCAAATAAGATTAATAAAATTATATTTAGCCTACGATTAACAAATGTGATTATCTGATACCAAACTAAACTAACATCCAAAAGATAAACAAGAAATAATAAAATGAAAGGTTCCGGATATGCGAAGGTAAGTTGCTCAAGAAATTTATCAAGCTCTTCGTTCAACTGTGTTATCTTTAATGATTCATTTGAATAAGCAAATTATCAACCAATTGATTCTAAAGGTGAAAGGTTTTCGCTATTATTCAATACACTCTCTCGAGCTGTAAAGAAACTAACGATAAATTAGAATAAGTCACTCTCGTGCACCTATTTACTAATTCAAAGTTGCATAAATTATCAAAACCTTATAACTCTAAATCTCTCGATTCCAAGTTCTCACGTATGCGATATCATCTCTAGACATCAATACACTCAAACACAATTGAATCAATATATCAAACACAATGATACTAAATCTCAATAAAATAAACTAGAATTGTTTCAAATCAAATACAAAAGAAGTTTAATCGTCTCTCGACCTCAAAAACATCAATTGAAAATTAATATGAAATAGATTAAAGTCTAGAAATACGATAAATGGCGGAATGAATCCGTGCGTAGCACCGAAATCTCTTCTCTTGCTCCTTCCTTGCACTCCGGAATTGATTGGCTTTGGCTCGGACGAAGAACCGGAAGAACGGATCTCCTTGGCGGCGGCTAGGCGGCGGCTAGGGCTCTTCTTTGGTTCAGAAATTTCGTCTGATATTCTCTCCTCTCGAATGGAATGATTTTCTTTCTTTTAAACCCCCCACAGATCACGATAAACATGGAAAATAAAATCTGCAGATTTTGCGTATCGATCGATCGGAAGGTTTTCTCGATCGATCGGTGCACTGTTCATGTCAGCCTTTGAAACTTACTGCCTCGATCGATCGAGAATTTGTACCGATCGATCGAGACTTGAAATTCTTTGATGCTCAACTTTCTGCCTGGCTCGATCGATCGAGAGTAAATCTCGATCGATCGAGATTCCGAAATCTCATTTCCTCAATTTTAGTTCTTTCTCGCCTCGATTTCGCCCGTTATCTTCATATTAGCTCATTTCTTCCACTTCCGATCTATTTTCCTGAAACAAACGAATAAACACCAAAAAGCATAATATCATCCAGGAAAAAATACGGAAAGTAGGAAGAAATTACAGTTAAAAACACTCAAAATCTAAGCCTATCACTATACTAAAATGCTAGTCCAACCAAGCAAATCAAAATTAACAAGAAAATTCCACGTGAGAAGATTATCAAGACGTCGGTTCACCAATGCAATCCCTACAACCCTCGATTGAATATATGTATATCTCTAAGGTGACGAGTTCTCCAAAATTATCACATATACTCTATCAAGCTATATAAAACCTAATATCAAATTGCAGTAAGTCACTCCCGCATACTTATTTAACAATTCAATATTGCATTTAGATTTGTTAAAACTTCTAGCGTTCGATTACTAGATATCTATGGCTATCACACGTGTATTTGATCTCATCGTCGATCTCAATCTGAAATCCACGACACAATTTACTAGTTCGTTTTATAATTCATCTCTCAATCTCAATTATCGTAACTTAAATCAATTCAATGGTGATCAATCGATGAAATCATTAAAATCATAAATCAATATAGGAATTCAATCAAGACAAGAATAAATAAATCATAGGTTCAAACCAAAGGATCCATAATCTTGATAAACAAACTCAGTTCATATTAAATTGAAAAACCAAAGAATAAATATGTCTTGCAATAATTCAAGCATGATAAAATAAAACTAAAGTTCAAAAGTAAAGATAAACTCCCGATTTCCCTTTTGTAGATCATCGCTTCTTCTCTTACTTCTTTCTCAATCACCTCTTTAATCCCCTTGTTGGGTTGTTCCAATTTCTAGGATGGATGATGGATGAAAGTGGATGATGATGAAGGTGAAGGTGTAATGGAGGCTAGTCCTAGGTCATAAGGATGATTTGATAATAAATATTTTTGTCCATGATCTTCTATTTATGGAGGAGGAAGAATAAGAAGATTCCTTATATGACTCAAACTCTAAAAGGTAATTTTTTTTCAGAAGTTCATGTCTACTTATCGATCGCTACACAAGCTATGATTCGATCCGTATTTCTTCAATTTTAATCCTTCACCTACGACATTTATCGGTCGATCGCTATGAAACTACCGTCGATCGATAATTCATCAATTTTGTTTCTCGGGTATCGTGGTTTACCGATCGATCGGTACAATACCACCGATCGTTTGTTAATCTGTTTTCTCCCAATACGAACTTTTCATATTTTCTTTAATCGGTTTGCTTGTTTGAGTCATTTTTCATCGTTTTTAGATCCTTTTCCTCATTTTCTCACATTTATACTTGGATTCCTGAAACATGCAAAATCATACCAAAAAGCGTAATATTGTTCAAGATTCACACTAAAATAATACAAGAAAACATAGAAATTTAAGTGCAATAGTGGCACTTATCAACTCCCCCAACCTTATCACTTGATCGTCATTGATTAATCATTAAAATCATAAGGTAGAGTTCATTCTTGATACTTGAAACAAATTAGCTCATGACTAGCATTTACCTCATAAATCTCACTTACACACATCCAAAAGAACACGACATGTTTTCTCCTAAATCAAACAACACCTCTCAAAATTGGAACATGTGTGTGTGCTATTGTCAATCTCAAATTTCATGCACATCTTCATGATCAAATTATGCTAATCAAATCAAAGTCAAGATTACTGTCAAGCATCGCATAGGCCTATTTTCAGACAGCATCTCCACTAATGTAGTCACTCCTTAGACTTATATCAAAAGATCTTTTTAAACTTGTAATGTAATGCCTTTGGTGTCGGTTACAAAGAAATTAGAGGATTAACAAAGAAGAGAGTATATCATATAAATGTCATGTGTTAGCACCTATTGAGCTTCTCTTCTTTTTTTTAGCCTTAGCCACTTTGTGACTTATATATATATATATATATATTTTCAAGACTCTTTCTTCACGTCTTTTCTTTTTTCTCTATTCTCATTCATCAATATTTTTCAATAAGCTCATCAAGATATAACAGTTCACGTTCATCAAATGAGATTTATTATACTCCCTTGGGTTAAGGATAGTTTATTTTTCTTTTAGGCTCGTAAGGGTAGGAATAATGTCTTTACCAAAAAATGTCCAATGGGGCTTTTTTGTATGCAATGCTTACTCCATTCTTTTCAATAAGACTCAAAAGTGGGACACTAGAGAATAATATATAACAACGTAGGCTTGGAAGTCTCAAAAGTTCCAAAGTCGCCTAAATCATTTCGAAGTCAAGTTTGTAACTATAAATTTTTGCCTCAATGTGTCATCAAATAGGTTCTAGAGTACTTTAAGATGCTCAAGACAAATCATAGAGTTCATAACAATTATCACTATTCAACCTGCAATCCACAACGATCATGACTTTATGTGCTCAATATATTCCACATTTTTTGACATGCTAACTCAACAAAGGATATTCATGTACAAGTCGAACAATCATCAAAATTCAAGTCCATATGCATAGTGAGATTAAAATCCTCATTGCACTACTATAATTCATTCTTTTCTCAAGTTTGAGCTCATAATTTTTTTTAGCTCATAATAATTGGACGATTCAGTGTCAATTTCAATACACAACATGCAGACTAAACAAGAAAAACATGCAAGCCACTCCCCAAACTTAAATCAAACAGTGTCCTCAATGTTTAGAAAAATGAAAAGGGATACAGTAAACTCCTCTGATCAATATGCTTGCAAGAGGGTTGAGGAAGATTGTCTTTTGAAATTTCCGTTGTTGTAGGATTTTTATTGCTCCAATTGAGTACCTTGAAAGAGAAGAATGCAAATAATAAAATAATCAACTCGGGAGATAATAAACTAAAAACAAAAAATAAAAATAAAATAAACTAAATAATAAAGGGTATTGCTTGGGTTGCCCCCCAAGAAGTGCTTGATTTCTAGTCCTTGGCTTGACCATCAGAAACAACCATCAAATTCCGCTCATAGTAAATATCATATGATACCACAAATGGTTTTGGACTCAGTATGCCTGAATCTTGGCAAGATGATGAAAGTTTATGCTCGTCGCTCCAACAACATTTTTCACGAATTGATCGGCATGGGAGAAGAATTCTTGGCTTGGCTTTATCTCGTGGAGGGTGTAGTGTGGTGAAGTTGACATCGATGGGAGGAATAGATCGTAAAACATGTTGTCGTCGATGGTCTCCAATCAGCATGCTCAAAAATCTCTTCCTTCTCCAACATCACACTCGGCCTCATCTACCCGTGGGAACTCCTCGGATAACTTTTCTAAAATAGGCTCAATCACTTGAGGAGGCTCAACTTGCCTTGACTCTTCAACATGAGTAGGATCACTCCCCCAAACTTGGTTGGGTCGAGTAGTCATCATCATGTAGACAAATTTTATATGTCACCCTTTTTATTGGTAGATACAATCTCATCCTCATGGCAACTAGCTAAAAGTGTTTCCATGAGGGTTACTAATTGCTGCTTCAGGTAACATACAAAATTTGTCTGGCTCTCTATAATGCTATCAGATGATGCCATGAATCTAAGTAGTGTATCCTCCAACTGAGACATGCCAACTGAGACATGCCAACTGAAGAACTATCTATCTTCTCTATGTGATGTTCAAATGGTTGGTGTGTAAACTATGGGTAGTGATGCTCTGGTGGGTATTGGAGATTCCAACCCTGTAGTGAATGATGCAAATGCCAACGGTAGTCGAAGTCCACCATATTATTGAACAGGTACAACACAACGTCTTCATCTCTATCAAACATGGGACTACGAGTTGCCAAAGGCTCCACAGAATACCCATTATTGTGTCTCTGCATCCAATCCATTGTAGAAAAACTATAGAAGAGTATAGTTCAAAAATTTATGATACCAGAATGTGTTTGCCAAGTCATTGTATCTCTCCCAAGCTGCATAGAATGACTCTGAACATTGTTGGCAAAGATTGTGAATACTTGTTGATGAAACATCCAAGTTCCTCGCAAGAAAAATAAAAACAAAAAAATATATATATTTTCGAAATAAAAATATAAACAATAAAAAAAACAATGGTTAAATTATAGTTAAAGAATCTAGTATGATACTACTAAAATTAGTCCCCGGAAACGGCTCCAAAAACTTGACCGTCACTTTTTAAACAATAAATTTCCAATTGTGAACTATTAATAAGCAAGTGCACGGTGTCAAGTTTTAGTATAGAAATAAAAAATACTAGTGTCGAACTCACATGGACTAACTGTAAGTACCAAATAAGACGTTTTTATCTTATTTAACCTACAAAAAAGAACTGAATATTAATAAGTATATTAAAATACTAGTCCAGCCAAGCAAATCAAAGTTAACGAGAAAATTCCACGTGAGAAGATTATGAAGACGTCGGTTCACGAATGTAATCCTCTACAACCCTCGATTGAATATCCGTATCTCTAAGGTGACGAGTTCTCCAAAATTCTCTAATTTACTCTCTCGAGCTATATTAAACCTAACATCAAATTGCAGTAAGTCACTCTCGCATAATTATTTACCAATTCAATATTGCATTTAGATTTGTGCAATCTTTGATTACTTGATATCTATGGATATCACACGTGTATTTGACCTCATCTCTCGCTCTCGATCTGAAACCCATGACCCAATTTACTAGTTCTTATTATAATATCATCTCTTGATTTTTATTATAGTAACTTAAATCCATTTAATGGTGATCAATCCATGAAAGCATTAAAATCATAAATCATGGACATCGCATATAGGAATTCAATCAAGTCAAGAATAATTAAATCATAGGTTTAAACCAAAAGATCCCCTAATATTGAAAACAAACTTAGTTCATAACTAAATTGAAAAACAAAAGCTTAAACCTGTCTTCCAACAATTCATGCATGCTAAAATAAAATTAAAGTTCAAAAGTAAAGATAAACTCCTGGCGCCCCGTTTGTGGATCCTCGCTTCTTCTCTTGTTTCTTTCTCAATTGCCTCTTCAATACCCTTGTTGGGTTGTTCCCATTCCTATGATGGATGAAGATGGATGATGGTGAAGGTGATAGTGTGATGGAGGCAAGTTCCTAGGTCATATGGATGATTTGATAATGAATATTTTCGTCCATGATCTTCTATTTATAGAGGAGAAACAATAAGTAGATTCCTTATAGGACTCAACCTCTAAAAGGTATTTTTTTGCGGAATTTCTCGCCTACAAATCGGTATTTCTTCAATTTTAAACCTTCTACGACATTTACCAATCTATTGCTATGAAGTTATCGATCGATCAGTAAATTCATCAATTTTGTCGCTCGTGTATCGTGATTTACCAATCGATCGGTAAAAGACCACTGGTCGATCGGTAGTCTATTTTTCTTCCAAACATGAACTTTCATCATTCTTCGATCGGCGCTCGTTTCAGTCATTTTTCATCGTTTTAGCTCATTTTCCTCATTTCCTCACATTCCTACTTAGATTCCTGAAACATGCAAAATCATACCAAAAAGCATAATATCGCTCAAGAATAACAGTAAATATAATACGAGAAAATATAGAAATATAAATACAAAAATGACACTTATCATAAATCTCTTTACTTTGCCCAATATTGTTCTTTAAATGAGCATGTAGCTTGTGTTAAACAATCTTTGAGACCCGTTTGAACAATGATCTACTGAAGCGATTTAAGCTATGTAGACCAAACCGAGTTAGATGTACAATATTACCCCGCAAAAGTACAAGGAAATCATATGTAAGGACCCCCGTGCCCTTAACCCACTATTAGTGTATTAACCCATGCATTTAGTGCATACAATCATATAATCAGGGGGAAGTAACCATATGCTAACACAGCATAATATACCAGCAATAAAATTTCTTGCATTAACCACTTAATGCCCAAATCCCCCATACCATTCAACCACAATATGCATCTTATAATACACTAATATGATCTCAATTCATTTTGCAATTCCTTAATTAATTGCATGCCATACATGAATGAAAAGAGAAAGTTCATTGCCTTTTTATACTAACCATATACACATATAGTAGTGCTCACATGCGAGCATCCAATGAATGTATATGTATCTAATGTATAAAATACCATACTCAATACCAGCACTGGTACTTCGATCCTGAAAGCACCTCCAATCCATAGCTCGATCTCAACTCCGGAGCTACCGTTGTACCTGTACCACCTGCCCCAACAGAGACAGCCCCCACACAGGGTGAGCATACAAATACCATCAATCCAATAATCACAGTATCACATTACATAATTTACAGAATGTAAGGCGATGAATTTAAAAGATACAGCCTAAATAGTGTCATCCTCATATGGGATCCCCTGTGCTGTTCTTGTTCTCAAAATAACCAAAACCATCAAATTCCCAAAAAACCAGTTAATCATTTCATTGATTAACTAAATCCATTCACTAATTACCAATTTCCATAATTAAACAAATCCAATCATTTATAGATATCGCACGCATCTAAACAATGGTTCCACAATCCATTCCATCACTTGCTCAATAGCAGCGGCATCCATAACCGATGTTCGCTCCATATCGACAACATCTCGACTATTGCTCACTCCATAGCGGCACCATATATTTCACAATACATATCCATTTATTGCAAATACAATATACCTTACATTCAACAATTGCAATAAGATATAAGATTATGCTCATACGTTATACGTATCTTAAAATTTCTAGTTCAAATCCAACCTTGTCTTAGTCCCGTGACCCGATGAATTATGTGTTAACATATAAAATAATTCACAATTAATTACAAGCATGCAACCACGTGCCCAACCACATCCATCACCTCCAATAATATCGTCAATCCATGATGATTAACCATTTTAAAAGACCCTGGGAGAATCTTGCATACTACTCAAAATATTCCATTTTATATGATTGACGTTAATCCATCGTTCAATTGAGTAGTCCATTTTCTTATTAAAATTTGACTCCAACCATTCCATTTTTAAAGTATAGCATTCCCATTGGAATGTAAACATTGCCCCGAAAATCGGCTAAATAAACCCTGATTCCAAAATCCTAATATTTTGCCAAAATTCGAAAAACCAAAGACACAGAGCCGCGATCGATCGCGAGAACCCTCTGCCCGAAAAATGCATAGCCGCTGTCGATCGCCGCACATGCCGATCGATCGCCAACAATTTCCGATTCCTCACGATCGATCGGTAACATCTCGCGATCGATCGCGAGTACTGTTCATCGTCACCCATTTTCCAGATTCTCGTCGTGATCGATCGGCGCCATGCCGCGATCGATCGCGACCTGTGATTTTTTCGAAAAACTCGAGCTTTAATGGTGTTTTTCCACACCCAACTCAAAACCAACATCCTTTACACCTTCAACAACTCAAATACTCCATTTAAACCCATAAAAAAACCAAGGACACCAATTTGAAATTTAACCAAAAATCCCCAAATACCAAATCCAACCCCATAGATAACCAAATGCCACAAAACCACTATCAAATCGAAGATAAAAGCGAGGGGAAGAAGATTACCAACTTTTCTTCGATAAATCCCACTCCGAAATCGAGCCTCCAACAATTTTGCTTCCAAGGAGAAAAGAGGGGAAATGTTGGGGATTGGGGGAGGGAGACGTGAGAGAAAAGCAAAGCCAACAATGATTGAACACCAAGTCCACTTGGTATATATAGTACCAATGCTCAAAAATCCTGAGTCCCCCACAAATACATCATGACTCATTAAAAATCATGTGTTCAATAATTACCTCTCAATCTCAATTTCCACTACCAGCCCCAACACAAAGCACCCAGACCCCAGATCCCACCAAAAACCCGATTCCAAGGTTTAACACCACAATGAGAATACAATCTCAACCCTTGGATCCAACGACCCCAAATACCGGATTTAAAATCCTCGGGAGTCCCAATACCGCAATTAATTCATAATTGCCACAATTAAAATATATTAAGGATCAATATCACACCAGGATTTACACCAATAATTCTCGGACATCACATCATATGTTCAAGAGTCAACTCAATAGCGCTGGTATCACATATTTAAGCCAGTTCAAAAATAGTATAGGGTTGACAAGTCGTGAAGAAAACAAGAACTACTCATGCTAACACATCACACTCTCTTCCCAACCCCACTTTAACGACAGTCCCAGAAAAGAAACATATGAAAGTTGATCTATAAAGATTTTTCGAATATGGATCCCAAAGACATAATCTCTTCTGGACCCAAATAGCATTGAGTACCAGTTTTGAGTTGCAGTTGACACAAAAATCAAATATCAATCAGCCATTAGTTGATATCATATTGATTCCAGCTCAATAGTTAGTTCCCTGACATTGACTCGAACAATGGTATATTATCAATCGATATTAGACTAATGTACAATGACAACCTCCTCAACAAATTATATCTAGCAAATGATGTCAATCAAACAGATGACATCATCAAGTGCTAGAAGAGGAAAATCAGCTTAAAAAACTTCAGGGACAGCAAACATATTCTCAACCATCAACGATGGCCCGAAATCCGCATAACAACTTGAGTAGAATCACGGGACAATAACAAGAGAAAGCTGCAAAAACCGATTTCATAAAAAGAGTCTACGTTTTAATGTAATTTATTCATGATTTATTTATTTTTATGCATTAATTTAGGGGAATGGTAGCGCTTATCGTGTACGCCCAAATTAACCCTTCTTAGTTAACAACAAATTAATGTAGCAGTGTAAGTAGGGATCGATCCCACAGGAAAGTGAGAATATTTGAGCTAACAAGTATCAAAATAGGGGGGTTTTGAGAGTAGTACTTATCTAAAATTATGTGGGATGCAAGATTGAAATAAATTAGGAATAAATCAATTAAAGAGAGGTCTCGATTTCGGTCGACGCTACCATTGGAATTCGATTATTCATTCATCGATTTTCTCACATATGTAATTTTTATGCTTGAATATTCACCATTGAAGATTTAACTTCTATCCCACCTTAAGTTTAGTTAAATCGAAAACAACATCCAAATTTAACCTTTGTCGATTAATCAACCATAACAACAGCAGTTAAGATTCAAACTAATGATAGCATATGAACAAGTAGGATTGGTGAAGCTAAACAACATAAACAACATCAGTTTATGTTTAATTTAGTCAAAAGTTTTTTCTAGGAATTTAATAACCTCAATAGTAGAAAATTATCAATCCTAGTTGCTTCTCAAATTCAAATAATCAAACAATTACGGATTATCAAACATAGCATTAGATTGTATGAAAAATTATTAGGTAGCTATTCTAACAACCAATAACACAATCATGGCAAGAATAACAGAAAAACTTATGATATTCACTAAAAATCACAAATTCAAAACAGTAATCTCTTGAATAAATCAAACTCCAATAGTTTTGTCTTCCTCAACCAAGAGGATGAGTTTACCTACTCATAATCAATGCAAAAATAACAAAATATTGTAGGAAAAATATACACGAAAACTAAGACAAACTAGAATAGTCGACACGCGTCGAGCTTGCAATCCCGCCTTTGTGCCGATTCTTCAATCCGTCTTCAAAACTTCAAAGTAAATTATTGTTTTTAAGTCTAAACTATGAATAATAGTTTCAATCCTGGTCTAGGAGGCTGATATTTTTGAGTTATAGAGGTTAGGAGGCTGATGAGGCAGGTTAGAGCCCATGTAGGAAGGAAAGACGTTTCCATGTTTTTCAAAACTCCGGACGATCGATCGAGCTAGACAGTAGAATTTTTGTGACTTTTTCAGCTCTTCTCGATCGATCGTGCATTCTGCTGGATCGATCGCCAGCTCCAGAATATTTTCGCTCATTTTTCAGCTTTTGGCGATCGACTTGCATTGGTAATAACTTCTTCATACGATCTCCGAATTAAGCGAATTAGTTGTCCACGCTTAGATAACTGAAAGTTCTACAAATTTATGTTGATCATACTCCCAAAATATGTATCGAACATGAATAAAATCGAGTAGAAAGGAGCGACATGTATTTTGGATCCCGGTTTTTTCCTCTTTTCTTCCACTTTCTTCCTTCTTCCATCATTTTAGCTCGATTTCTTCAGATTTTCCTACATATTACCAAATGTATGATTAGGAGCCATAACATCAAGTTTACCATTAAATCATTCCCAATCATTGGCAGTTAAGCGCATAAAATGTGTCTATTTCTAGACACATCAATTACCCCCATACTTAAACTTTACTCGACCTCGAGTAAATTAGACAAAACTACAATTTTTTTGTTGGCTCATAGCATCATAACAAACTAACTTGTCATCACATTAATGCTCAATGATTTTAAAACATGCATAGTAAAGAAAGGCGGTGAAAAGTTAACAGTGGAACAAGTTCAATCCCTAAACATTTCTTACCTAACAAAGCAGTGAACATGACAAACAAGTGTCATGCACAAATTATAGATCCAATCAATGTAAATCCATAATAGCTCAAGTCATACACTAACACAAGTATAAGCTTACCTGCACATTCTTCTCCACTATCTTAGCTACTTGCAAACACAAATCAAGTAGGTCTTTATTAGCTTGTAGCTTGGCCTAGGTATTGGCTTATGCAAGAAAGGGTTAGGTTTATCAAACAAGAGAGTATAATGATATGCACAATAATTAGCTTCTCTTCTTGCATGATTTTTTTTTTTGCAATGTAAGCTTTAATCATTTGTTTACTCTTTTGTGCATTGGCTCCCCTTGGAGTCATATTTGTATTAATTCTTTTCAAGGCATCCCTTTTCTTTCATGCATTTCATTCTTTTGACAATGAAGCTCACAAAACATAAATGAATCATTGATAACATAAGTGCTTGTGAATGAAACACATCATACTCCCTTCAAAGGTATGGATTAACAATAAATTTACTCATTAGGGAAGGATGATAAGCTAATCAAAGAATGTTGAATGGGGGTCTTTTGTATTCTTAGCATGCTACCGTTCTTTTGCATTAAAGCTCAAATTGGGTACTAAAGATTGATTTTATTCACATGGTAGGCTTGAAAGGCTCAAACGCATCAAAGATCGCCTATATCACTTTCATGTTTGCAAGTAGTCTACACATATGCGTCAAAGAGCATGCAGTTAAGTTCTACCATGTATTAGAGACTTCTTAAGCCTATCACAAAATTCACTACGCTATGCACACTTCACTAGTCATGACAATATCGTGCTCAATGTATTCAACTACTAAGCTAAAGCATAATTTGCAT
The DNA here is from genome assembly GCA_907163345.1 of Haberlea rhodopensis. NCBI lineage: Eukaryota > Viridiplantae > Streptophyta > Magnoliopsida > Lamiales > Gesneriaceae > Haberlea > Haberlea rhodopensis. The sequence continues at coordinate 818,488 of CAJQUN010000057.1, forward strand.
TAGAGTTCAAAGTGTTCCAAGGTTAATAATTCACCTATTTTCAAAACATGCATGTCCTCAATTAGGTTTCATCATGGGCTAGTGATTCTAAGCATGTGTTCGTTGCTAACTATGAGCTCAAAATTTTCCAAAATTTTTGATTTTTTTTATTTTTGTAATAAGAAAAGTAATAACATGCCACTAATCCCTCCCCCATACTTAAATCTTACATTGTCCCCAATGTAAGGCAAATATAAGAAAAGAGAAAAGTCTAACTAATAAAGCAATAAAAAAAATAAAAAGGAAAAAGGGAAACTAACTCCCCTTGGGTTGTCTCCCAAGCAGCGCCTCTGTTTAATGTCGGTGGCCCGACGCCAGTCCTTCATGATCATGGTGGGTTATGCGGTGTCACTTCATCCTTCTTCTTCCACCTCCATATCTTCTTAAGTCCCTTGAACTTTGGTTTGTTCGCCTTTGCGTGGTCGTCCTCTCTCTTTGTTACTCCTCCAGCATTTGTAGATTGTTGTGGTCTGTCTGGAGGGTGTTTCTCTTCAACAGTAGGATCCTGTAAGTGAGAAGATAGAGGGTCAGCAGTATCATGAGTAGATAAGGCAGCAAGAGTATGAAAAGTATGCATAAAATTTGAGTCCATACCTCCCTTGTCATCAAGGCCATCAGTAGCCTTTCCCATCTCCCACAAATCATCCTTATCAAATTCATCATCAAATTCATCATTTATATCAATAGTGTAACTAGAATGCTCATGAGTTTTAATGGGTTCATAGATATTGAATTTTGCAATCTCACCAATAAACTCCATTGTTAACATGCCGTTATTCACATCTATCACCAATTTAGAGGTTTTCAAGAATGGTCTTCCTAAAAGAATGGGGCTAGATGGATCACCATTTTCCATGTCTAGGACATAGAAATCAGCGAGGAAAACCAAACTCTACGTGAACAAGTATATCCTCTACTATCCCCCTTGGAATAACCGTGGATCTATCAGCTAATTGAATCATAGTATTGTCTCTTTTCAAAGGTCCAGGTTTCAGTTAAGTGTAGATAGAGTAAGGCATAACATTAATGGAAGATCCTAAATCGAGCATTGCCTTCTCAATTCTAGTGGTTCCAATCACACAAATGATAGAAAACATACCATGGTCCTTACACTTTGTGGGGATGCTTCTTTGGATGACCGCGGAAACTGTAAGGACCCTAGTTCCTTAAGTGCGGATTAAAGGCATAATTAGAGCTAATATAAATGATCAGAGTAAAATAATCTTGTTGAGTCTATGAGCTTTAAGAATTACATGCCAAAATAAGGACTAACAATGGATTAGTTACATTCCCAATCTAAATGAATGTTATCAATTATAGCTTTACACTACTCCTAGAGTAGATACTATACAAAATTAATCCTGTCATTCCTTCCTCAAAAGAATTCTTCACAAGCTCACCTCAACCCGTTTTAGCCCCTTTTTATCATGCCAAAAGTGTACCTACAAGGACAACCCCCAAACATGAGCAATGATATCATTCATATACAACACAATATGAATATAAAGCGTAAATGCATAAATCACAATAAAACACTTCCTGTTTTCCCATGCATTTCAAACGCTTCCAGTTTGGTTGTCCCTGTACCATAACTCATGAGTATAATCAATAGATTATTTAATGGTCTAGACATGTCATGACACAATACCATCTCATCAAAACCAAATACCAATCACCAATCCCTAGTCTGTCCATCACAATGTATTTTAATGCCCCTCGCTTATTTACATATAGGCGGCATAGAATAACCTCGCTTCAATGGACATGCGGCGCTCCCACCCCTCGCTTCACATTGAGCGGCAAATATTCTTTCCTCGCCCTATATGATAACCACGCTCAAATGTGACATGCGGCGCTCCCACCCCTCGCTTAACATTTAGCGGAAACAAACCAAATAGCGGCAAGCATTAAAATCATCAAGGGATGACCACGACTCATGGGATGTGCACCAATAACCATCATATGCATATACAATCATCATGCATAATTCAACATGTATTTGCATCCACAATGCATAATCACATATATACTCGCATCCACAATGCATAAACAATGAGTATATTAGATACATGTACCGTTGGGTGCCCGTACGTCCTCTACGTACCTTTCCAAAAATTAGGATGTGGTAGGACTTCAATTCCTTGGCTGTGTCGCCACCTGGGATGGTTCTACACATTCACACAAATCAATATTAGAACCCAATAATAGTCCGCTACCAAAAATCCTACAATCATACCAAGGAAATAATTTTCAGCAAAAATGCTCTACCGATCGATCGGTCACCCCCTTACCGATCGATCGGCAACTGTTCATAATTTCCATTTTAAGCTACGGCTTTTACCGATCGATCGGTCCAAGATACCGATCGATCGCTAGCCATCCACCGATCGATCGGTCGCTTTTACCGATCGATCGGTAAGCAGAGAAAATTCATCCCTCGCTTCGCACTTGCACCGATCGATCGTAGCCCTGCTACCGATCGATCGGTCGCCGCGACATTTTCGGGCAAACTCCATTTTTTTGGCACAAAACTACCAAATAACCCAAAACATCTTAAACCAAAGACATCCCAACAACATATCATCACAAAAACCTCATAAAACCCACATTCAACCAACATAATACCAATCCCAACAAACCCATTTCAAAAAACCCTTCAAAACCATACCAAACTCAAATAAACATTACAAAATCAACAATGAGGTATCCATACCTCTTGGGGACTTCAAATCTCCCAATAAACTCCACAAATCAAGGTTTTTGGAAGGATTCCCTTTACCCTTAAGCTCAATTTCGAAAATGGGGAAAGGAGGGTTTGGGTGGTGTAATTTTGGGAAAGTTAAAAAGTAAGAGTGAATGTGTGGTGGGGGTTGGGGTATAAAGGTGGGTTATTTAAAATAGAGTGCATTCCACAATATCATGGTGTATAAAACACCCCAACATGATATTTAAAAGCATAACACACAATGTTCCACAATCTCAAATATATGCATGTTTCCCCAATAAATGACTACCAACACATGTAAGTCATTAAAACACCCAAATATCCACATGCAACACATGTACCCCGAAATGCATTCCCGGGCCCCCCTTTCCATGAGACCATGCATTTCCATAAGATAATTTAAATCCAACACAATATTAATTACCACCATAATTAATCATATAACACAATTAATGCCCAAATGCAATTAATCATTTCGGAGATATCACAATACTCCCCTACTTATAAGATTTCGTCCTCGAAATCACATGCACTTACCCCAAAAAGAAACTAAACATAATCACATACCAGAGAATAGTTCTGGGTAGTGCTGCACCATATGCCGCCCCGTCTCCCACGTAGCCTCCTCGACACCCCTGCGATCCCATTGAACCTTGATCATAGGTATCACTTTGTTCCGAAGTCTACGGTCTGCTCGATCCAGAATTCTAACAGGCCGTTCCACATAGGACACATCGGATTCCAACTAGACCTCGGAAGGCTGTAATACATGCGACGGATCCGGCTCATACTTTCGTAGAATCGATACATGAAACACATCATGTATACCCGATAAAGAAGGCGGCAGAGCTAGTCGGTAAGCTAAGGTGCCAATGCGCTGCAAAATCTCGTACGGTCCAACATACCTCGGAGATAGTTTCCCGCGCATCCCAAATCGCACAACGCCTCTGAAAGGCGAGATCTTCAAAAAGACCTTATCTCCCAACTGAAATTCCAACGGTCTCCGCCGTTTATTCGTATAAGCTGCCTGTCTGTCCTGGGCTGCTTTCAATTTCTACCTTATCATCTTTATCTTTTCTTCCATTTCTCGGATAAGTTCCGGTCCTCCGACCGATTTGCGATCTAAATCATCCCAACACAAGGGTGATCTATACCGTCTGCCATAAAGAGCTTCAAAAGGAGCCATCTGAATACTTGCCTGGTAGCTGTTATTATAAGAGAACTCTACCAAAGGCACTGAATCTTGCCAAGAAACATCAAACTCCAAAACACAAGCTCTCAACATGTCCTCGAGCGTCTGGATTGTACGCTCGGTCTGGCCATCCGTCTGAGGATGATATGCAGTGCTCAATCTAACTTCAGTTCCCAAGACTGACTGAAGACCCTCCCAAAAATGAGATGTGAATCGTGGGTCTCGATCCGACACTATGGAAATGGGGATCTCATGCAGTCTCACCACATCTCGAATATACAGTTGAGCCATCCTCAAAAAGGTGAAAGTCATGCTATAGGGGATAAAATGAGCTACCTTAGTCAATCGATCCACAATCACCCAAATAGCATCAAAACCTGAAGTACTCCTTGGCAGGTGAGTCACGAAGTCCATGGAAATGTGTTCTCACTTCCACTTCGGTATCTCCAAGCTTTTCAACTCACCGCCAGGTCTCTGTCTCTCTGCCTTAACCTGCTGGCAGATCAAGCACCTCTTAACAAAAGCGACGACATCACACTTCATCCTTTTCCACCAAAACTGACCACGCAGATCTTTATACATATTCTTCCCGCCTGGGTGGATGCTAAGTCTGCTACTATGAGCTCGCTCCAAGATCCCTCTATGCAACTCCGGCGTACTCGGAACCACCCAACGGTTACCCAATCTTAAAGATCCGTCATCGGCCACTCTGAATTTCGTTGGCTGACCAAGATGTACTAAAGATAACCACCTCTGAACCTCATCATCTGACTTCTGAGCTCTCCTGATGTTCTCATAGATATCTGGCTCAGCTAACAAGGTCGATACATACACAAGTGATGCATCTATGTCGAAATCATAGCCCAGATGGCAATAGGAGGTCATCATGGCCGACAAATGGATGACATCCTCAGCAGAACTCCTCACTTTCCGGCTCAAAGCGTCTGCTGTCAAATTAGCTTTCCCGGGATGGTACTCAATCTCACAATCATAGTCCTTGAGTAAGTCCATCCACCTTCTCTGCCTCATGTTCAGCTCTGCCTGGGTAAATAAAAACTTGAGGCTCTTGTGATCCGTGTAAATGGTAAACGAAGTACCATACAAGTAATGTCTCCAAATCTTCAGGGCGAAGATGATAGCCTCCAATTCCAAGTCGTGGACTGGGTATCTAGTCTCATGCGGCTTCAACTGCCTCGATGCATAAGCTACCACATGCTTATCTTGCATCAGTACACACACAAGGCCCTGAAGTGATGCATCGGTATACAGAACAAATCTGGAGTTTTCCGTAGGGATCACTAATACTGGCGCCGTCGTCAAACGGTGCTTCAACTCTTGGAAGCTCTCCTCACAAGCTTCTGACCAAAAGAAAGGTACTCCCTTCTGGGTCAACTGTGTCAACGGCTTGGCAATCTTCGAAAAGCCCTCGACGAAGCGTCGATAATATCCGGCCAAACCAAGGAAGCTCCGTATCTCAGGCACAGAAGTGGGTGCAGCCCACTCCATCACAGATTCAATCTTTCTGGGATCCACAGATATCCCGCTGCTAGATATGACATGCCCCAGAAACACTACACTGCTCAACCAAAATTCACACTTACTGAGCTTGGCATACAACTGGTGGTCTCTGAGAATCTGGAGCACCGTCCTCAAGTGTTTCACGTGCTCTTCCTCGCTCCGGGAGTAGATGAGAATGTCGTCAATAAATACAATGACGAAATGATCAAGTTACGGCTGAAACACTATGTTCATCAGACTCATAAAGACCGCTGGAGCATTCGTCACGCCGAACGACATCACTAGGAACTCATAATGTCCATATCGAGTCCGGAATGCTGTCTTCTGCACATCCTCTTCTCTGACTCGAATCTGATGGTACCCAGACCTCAAATCAATCTTGCTATATAACCTGGTACCTTGCAACTGATCAAACAAGTCATCGATCCTTGGGAGAGGATACTTGTTCTTCACTGTAGCCTTATTCAGTTGCCGGTAATCGATGCACAACCGCATCGAACCGTCCTTCTTCTTCACAAAGAGAACCGGTGCGCCCCATGGCGATACGCTCGGGCGTATATATCCCTTGCCAAGGAGATCCTGCAACTGCTCCTTCAATTCCCTCAACTCTGCCGGTGCCATCCTGTAAGGTGCACGAGAGATAGCGGACGTCCCCGGTAACAACTCGAGTCCAAACTCAACTTCCCTAGCCGGTGGGAATCCTGGGATCTCTTCTGGGAACACATCAGCAAATTTTGCTACCACTGGTACATCCTCAACTCTCAATTCCTTATTCTTCCCAGACGTGTCCACGGCATAGATGAGATAGCCCGTGTGGCCACGTTCCAACAGCTGAGTCATCTTGATCGCTGAAATCAACGGAATCTTCGCACGAGAACCGTTGCCATAAAAAGTCCACTGACTACCCAAATCAGGTCTGAACCTCACTGTTTTCTGCCGGCAATCTACCACTGCCTGATATCTGTTCAGAATATCAATACCCACAATGCAGTCAAAGTCTGACATGCCCAACACAATCAAGTCTGCCTTCAACTCGTTGCCCTCAAAATAAATGAGGCAATCTGCCATAAACTGATCGGCAACGACATTTCTTCCAGTGGGTGTCAAGACCAAGAGAGGCGTGGGTAAGAAGACGTGCGCATATGGTGTCTTTCCACAAAGCCCACAGATACAAAAGAGTGGGAGGCACCTGTATCTATCAAAATAAAAGCAGGGTACGTAAATAAATGGCACGTACCGGCGATCACCTCCTCTGGGGCTGCCTGGGCCTGCTCTCTGGTCAGTGCATACACCTGTCCCTGGGACGGTCCCACTGTCTGACCTCCCGACGGTTGAGGCACAAACTGCTGCCTCTGGTGTACTGTCCTATCATCAAATCTCGGCCTGTTGCCCTGAAACTCTGACTGTCCTCCCCGGGTGGGGCAATACCGAGAGATGTGGCCCATCTTGCCACAGCTATAACAGGCAGGGCACTTATTCGAAGAATGTTGCCCTCCACAATTGTCGCACCTTGGCTCCCCCGATCTATTCCCTTGCACAGGCCCTCGGTTGGCCGACCAATTCTTCTTGTTCTCTTGTTTCTGACCAAAGAATTTCTTCCCACTAAACCGTGAAGATGAAGAGGCACCACGAGGTTTAAATGGCTCTCCCCGGGGCCTCAAGCTGTCATTAGATTGCCTCTGTTGTGGCACTTGTGGGGGCACAGCACTGGGATAAGCTCCAACTCCAATCTCCGCCAGCTCTGCTCTTGTAAGAGCATCATCAAAAGAAGTGGGGTTATTGGTAATAACCCGGTCAAAGAGCTCCGGTCGCAACCCCTTCATAAAATTCCTCATCTGGCGTGTCCATTTGTGGCAATGTGGGGAACATACCTCAGCAACGAAGAGTACTGCATGGCATAGTCTGACATTGTCATGTTCCCTTATTTCAAACTTGCAAACTCATCCTCCTTCGTCTGTCTCGCCGCTGCGGAGAAGTACCGGTTCAGAAACCGGGTTCTGAAGAGTGTCCAATCAATCACAGCACCCTGTGCTCTCAGTTCCATTACCGTGCTCCTCCACCACATTAGAGGTTTCTTTGCCAACTGGAACTCCGCCAGTCTCAGCCATGCTGTAACAGCACAAGGAGCCGATACAAATATCTGTTCAAGCCTTTCCAGCCATTCCTCAGCCTCCTCTCCTGATTCTGTTCCCTCAAACCGGGGCGGGTGGTAAGACAGAAATTGAGTCAAGCTGATCTCACCAGGCAGTAACAACTGAGCCACTGGTTCCATGCCTACAACTGGTGGAGGTAAAGGGTTTTCCTGACCAATGCTAGCGTTCACGCTCCCAACATCACCGACCTCTTCATTAAGGTTCCCCGCATTCATAGCAGCCATGCTGTAACACAAAGGTTAACAACAATTCCAAAACAAATATATATGTTATGCCGTTAGATAACAGGAATGATAATAAGCATGTTAGTATAACAGGATATACATCAATATGCACCACATGCATAAACATGCCTCAAATGTAAGCACCTAGCCAATCATGCTAAGGCTACCCTTCACTCGTTCCCGGGTTCTCTAACCACTGCTCTGATACCACTAATGTAAGGCATAATTAGAGCTAATATAAATGATCAGAGTAAAATAATCGTGTTGAGTCTATGAGCTTTAAGAATTACATGCCAAAATAAGGACTAACAATGGATTAGTTACATTCCCAATCTAAATGAATGTTATCAATTATAGCTTTACACTACTCCTAGAGTAGATACTATACAAAATTAATCTTGTCCTTCCTTCCTCAAAAGAATTCTTCACAAGCTCACCACCTCAACCCGTTTTAGCCCCTTTTTATCATGCGAAAAGTGTACCTACAAGGACAACCCCCAAACATGAGCAATGATATCATTCATATACAACACAATATGAATATAAAGCGTAAATGCATAAATCACAATAAAACACTTCCTGTTTTCCCATGCATTTCAAACGCTTCCAGTTTGGTTGTCCCTGTACCATAACTCATGAGTATAATCAATAGATTATTTAATGGTCTAGACATGTCATGACACAAAACCATCTCATCAAAACCAAATACCAATCACCAATCCCTAGTCTGTCCATTACAATGTATTTTAATGTTACATATAGGCGGCATAGAATAACCTCGCTTCAATGGACATGCGGCGCTCCCACCCCTCGCTTCACATTGAGCGGCAAATATTCTTTCCTCGCCCTATATGATAACCACGCTCAAATGTGACATGCGGCGCTCCCACCCCTCTCTTAACATTTAGCGGAAACAAACCAAATAGCGGCAAGCATTAAAATCATCAAGGGATGACCACGACTCATGGGATGTGCACCAATAACCATCATATGCATATACAATCATCATGCATAATTCAACATGTATTTGCATCCACAATGCATAATCACATATATACTCGCATCCACAATGCATAAACAATGAGTATATTAGATACATGTACCGTTGGGTGCCCGTACGTCCTCTACGTACCTTTCCAAAAAGTAGGATGTGGTAGGACTTCAATTCCTTGGCTGTGTCGCCACCTGGGATGGTTCTACACATTCACACAAATCAATATTAGAACCCAATAATAGTCCGCTACCAAAAATCCTACAATCATACCAAGGAAATAATTTTCAGCAAAAATGCTCTACCGATCGATCGGTCACCCCCTTACCGATCAATCGGCAACTGTTCATAATTTCCATTTTAAGCTACGGCTTTTACCGATCGATCGGTCCAAGATACCGATCGATCGCTAGCCATCCACCGATCGATCGGTCGCTTTTACCGATCGACCGGTAAGCAGAGAAAATTCATCCATCGCTTCGCACTTGCACCGATCGATCGTAGCCCTGCTACCGATCGATCGGTCGCCGCGACATTTTCGGGCAAACTCCATTTTTTTGGCACAAAACTACCAAATAACCCAAAACATCTTAAACCAAAGACATCCCAACAACATATCATCACAAAAACCTCATAAAACCCACATTCAACCAACATAATACCAATCCCAACAAACCCATTTCAAAAAACCCTTCAAAACCATACCAAACTCAAATAAAACATTACAAAATCAACAATGAGGTATCCATACCTCTTGGGGACTTCAAATCTCCCAATAAACTCCACAAATCAAGGTTTTTGGAAGGATTCCCTTTACCCTTAAGCTCAATTTCGAAAATGGGGAAATGAGGGTTTGGGTGGTGTAATTTTGGGAAAGTTAAAAAGTAAGAGTGAATGTGTGGTGGGGGTTGGGGTATAAAGGTGGGTTATTTAAAATAGAGTGCATTCCACAATACCATGGTGTATAAAACACCCAACATGATATTTAAAAGCATAACACCACAATGTTCCACAATCTCAAATATATTGATGTTTCCCCAATAAATGACTACCAACACATGTAAGTCATTAAAACACCCAAATATCCACATGCAACACATGTACCCCGAAATGCATTCCCGGGCCCCCCCTTTCCATGAGACCATGCATTTCCATAAGATAATTTAAATCCAACACAATATTAATTACCACCATAATTAATCATATAACACAATTAATGCCCAAATGCAATTAATCATTCTCACCTAACTCAATCTTGGGGCACCCTTTGCCTTCCTTGTTCTTACACACTTTCCATACCTCCTTAAAAAATCTTGTAGGGTCTTCCTATCTTAACATCATCTTATACACGTATTATGGACTAAACATGCATTCATAACATCTTAGGATCCGGTTGTAGCTTTGAGCTAATAAGATTACAGGCCAAAATAAAATTTCAACAGCTAATTAATTACATTCTCAATAATTAATGTTAAAGCTATAGATTTACACTACTCCTAGAGTAGAGACTATCAAAATCCTGTATCCTATATTCATCTTGCTCCTTTTAGCTCACTGCCTCAACCCGACCCTAGGCCCTTCGGTCCAAAAGTGTACCTACAGGAACAACCCATCATGGGCATGTACATCATTACTTAACATCATAAGGTGATGGCATATAAATAAATGCATGAAAATAATCATAACATATACTTCCTGGTTAATCGTATTAACACACTTAGTTGTCCCTGTTTCATAGTCAGCATATGGGCATCTTACCCTATCGTATGGCATCTTACCATATCATAATCATCGTGTGGCATCTTACCACATGGGCATCTTAACCTATCGTATGGATCTTACCATATCATAAGCATCGTGTGGCATCTTACCACGTGGGCATCTTACCCTATCGTATGGCATCTTACCATATCATGAACATCGTGTGGCATCTTACCACGTGGGCATCTTACCCTATCGTATGGCATCTTACCATATCATAAACATCGTGTGGCATCTTACCACGTGGGCATCTTACCCTATCGTATGGCATCTTACCATATCATGAACATCGTGTGGGATCTTACCAACGTGGGCATCTTACCCTATCGTATGGCATCTTACCATATCATAAACATCGTGTGGCATCTTACCACGTGGGCATCTTACCCTATCATATGGCATCTTACCATATCATAAACATCGTATCATTATATAAACATCATATAAACATCATCATCTTATAGACATCATCATTGTATCATAATCGTCATCGTAAACGTCATATCATCTTCGTTTATCATAACATCATCATCATAACTTACTTATCATAATCATCATCATAAACATCATAAATACTTGTGCAATCATTGCATAATCTTAGTATAGAAGTATGGTTTACCGTCCGATGCCCGTACGTTTCTTACGTACCTTAATTCCCAAAAGTGGAGAAATTGGAGAACTTTATCTCCTTGAAGTTGTGGGTACCTAGGATGGTTCTACATAACCATACAAATCGATATTAGAAGCTAAATATAGTCCGATATCCAAAAATTCCATCAATTAAGCCAAGAAAATAATTTTCAGCAAAATCGCTCTACCGATCGATCGGTCACCCTTACCGATCGATCGGTAACTGTTCACAATTTCAATTTAAGCTACGGCCTTTCACCGATCGATCGGTCCAAGATACCGATCGATCGTTATCCATCCACCGATCGATCGGTCACTTTCACCGATCGATCGGTAAGTAATGAAATTTCACCCATCGCTACGCACTTGCACCGATCGATCGTTGCCCTGCCACTGATCGATCGGTCGCTGCGACATTTTAGGGTAAACTCCATTTTTTGGCACAAAACTACCAAATAAACCAATACATCTTAAACCAAAGGCATCCCAACAACTTATCACCACAAAAACCTCATAAAGCCATACCCCAACCACATACAACACATACTTATAACAAACCCACCTAAAACACTTCAAAATCATCCCATTTCAAAACCAAACATCATCAAAACTTTAGGAAGGGTTCCATACCTCTTGAAGACTCGAAATCTTAACAAAAATCCCACAAACAAAAGTTTTGTGGAGCTTCCTCCTTCCTCCTTTGAAGAATTTCGAAAATGGGGTGAGGTTAGGGTTGTGGAAGTGATTTGGGGATTTTAAGAGTGATTGGTAAAGTGAATAAAGTGTAGTGGGGTAAAGGGGTATAGTGGGGGGTATATGGGTTAATAAAGTTGTATCCCATCAATTAGCATGATGTATAAAATACCCCAACATGGTATTTTAAAAGCATTTACAAAAATGCATTAAACTTCCACTAAAATCATACCTTCCTCATAATTAACATCCAAAACAAAAAATATGTTAACACTTCATTACCCAACATGCATAACATGTACCCTGAAATGCAACCCCAGGATCACGCCTATCAAGTGACTATGCATTTCGACATGATAATTAATTTCAACACATAAATCAGTTATCAACATAATTCATCATATAAACATAATTAATGCCTAAATTGTAATTAATTAATTTTGGGGCATCACAATACTCCCCTACTTATAAGATTTCGTCCCCGAAATCGTATGCACTTACCCAAAATGAAACTAAACATAAATCATACAAGAAAATAGTTCCGGGTAATGCTGTACCAGATGCCGTTCCGTCTCCCACGTAGCCTCCTCGACACCCCGACGATCCCCCTGAACTTTGACCATCGGTGTAATGCCTCGATTTGTGTTATATCCGTGTGATATGATTATGGTGTATTTATATCACTTAGCGGTATGATAATGGGGGTTCGGGTGGAACCAAGAAAGAATGAAAACATGTGTGAAATGATATATGGCAAGGGTAAGGAATGAAACATGGTGTACAATGATTTAATACCATATCAAGTCATGAACTAGGAGGCATTTGATTATGTATGTGAATGTCATGTGAATTGGAGTTGCATTTAAATTTGGAGTTCATTTCATGTACATGTTACTTAACATGTAATTATCTTTAAATGACATTATAGCAAGTAAATTAGGGGACTAAGAATCTATATCAAGTGGATTAGGGAGGTGGAATCACATACTACACCATTTTACACCTACAAATCTCTACCAAGCTCCTCTCTCTCTCTTTCAAATTCCTTGTGGTTTGAGCTTGAGATTCACTTGTAAATTGAGCTAGGAAGGTGTGTGAAGTGAAAGTGTACCATCTTGGTAAGGAATTCTTAACTTTACACTTGAAATATGTCATTTGTGTTGCATAGGTGAAATGAAATACCAAGTATTCATGTGAAGAATCCATATCATGTTTCTATGCTTTGAATTGGAATCTATGATGTTAGAAGTATGTTCATATGTTCCTAGGGATTTCAAGAAACATGTTGAAATGGTTCAATATGAGGTATAGGAGAAGAACCATGGAGATAAGCTTGAAAATTGCCATGGTTTCAAAATTTTATTATCGACCGATCGATCGCTGGAGCGTACCGATCGATCGGTAAAACAGGGGAAAAGTTAAGGCGGTGTATGTACCGATCGATCGCTGAAAGCGACCGATCGATCGGTACAATGCCGTAGCATTTTTGAGAAATTCAACTATTTAAGCGATCGATCGCTGGCTTTTGACCGATCGATCGCTAGGGTTAATTGTTTGGACCGATCGATCGCTAGGATGACCGATCGATCGGTAGACTTAAAATGTATTTTATTGTTAGAATTTGAGTTTAGTGCCTATGATAACATGATATATTATTGGCATTGTTGTAGCACCATCACAGGGGACAGGACAACGAGGCAATTAGCCAGGGACGACTGATTTATCTCGTTTGTGTCGCTTTTCAGGTACGTGTTGACGTACGGAGTATAGATATTGTGTGATGATGTTATGAGATTGATATCATATGAATTGTGTTGTGTTATTATCATATGATTGGTAGTATCATATGCCTGTACATTCATGGATATCATGTGTTAGAGATATACGCCTGGTTGGGGTATATGCTCGGTTATGCATTTGAGATATACGCCTGGTATTGGGTATATGCTTGGTTATGTTACATGGAGATATATGCCTGGTTTGGATATATGCTCGGTTATGTGACAGAGAGATATACACCTGGTTTGGGTATATGCTCGGTTATGCTATATAGAGATATACGCCGGTTTTGGGTATATGCTCTGGCTATTATCATTTGAGGACGGTACTATGATATGTGCTGCTAATATGAAGATGTGAGGTGGTTCCACTGACATATTGAGCTGAATAAGCATATCATTTTAGTCTCGTGATAATAGGGTACTTGTTGAGACATGTCATGACATGGTGCATTGGTGGATGCATGAAACAGATCATTCACATTAGATGATTTATTGTGCTTTATCATTGATATTGATATTGTGTTTTGATATTGCACTGAGATAATTGTTATCTATACTCATTGTGTGAATGTTTCTGTAGGGACTCATAGACGTGGGGAGCGTGAGTCTTATTCCGCTGCGAGGTGAACCACTGCATAGGAGTTGTACTGGATTAGGTTGTTTCATTTTACATGTAATGTATATGTAGAAAAACACATTTAGTTGGTTTTTGTACTCAGGATTTGGTACTGTCACAACTTAACTAGTAAAATACTCTAAATCAGTGTATGTTCTTACTTAATTCAGACTCACATATGTATGTTAACTGGATACATAATGAATTAAGTAAAGAGGACCCCACAATCGGTATAATCTTGCTTCGTAATCTGCGATCCTCACGATCCAGAATTCTGACCGGTCGTTCTACGCAGGATACATCTGAGTCCAACTGCACTTCAGTAGGCTATAATACATGAGACGGGTCTGGCTCATACTTCCGTAACATAGAGACGTGAAAAACATCATGAATACCAGATAAAGACGGCGGTAGAGCCAAACGGTAGGCCAAAGTACCGATACGCTGCAATACTTCATATGGACCAACATACCTCGGGGATAACTTCCCCCGCATACCAAAACGAACTACACCCCTGAAGGGTGAGATTTTCAAGAAGACCTTGTCTCCTACTTGGAATTCTAGTGGTCGCCGTCGCTTATTGGCATAGGCTGCTTGACTATCCTGAGCCGCTTTCATCTTTTGGCGTATCATATTTATCTTTTCTTCCATAACTTAATCATATCCGGTCCTCCGACCGCTTTACTAGTCAAGTCCTCCCAATAAAGGCGGTGACCTACATCGTCGCCCTTAAAGAGCTTCAAAAGGGGCCATTTGAATGCTCGCCTGATAGCTGTTATTATAGGAGAACTCCACCAATGGCACTGCATCCTGCCATGGAGTATCAAACTCCAAAACACATGCCCTCAACATGTCTTTGAGCGTCTGAATGGTACGCTCTGTCTGGCCATCTGTCTGAGGGTGATAAGTTGTACTCAGTCTCACTTATGTGCCCAAAGCTGTCTGGAGACCCTCCCAGAAATGAGAAGTAAACATTGGGTCCCTGTCAGACACAATCGAGATTGGAACTCCATGCAACCTCACTACATCCCGTACATATAATTGGGCCATCTTTAGGTATGAAAAAGTCACACAGTAAGGGATGAAATGAGCCACCTTCGTCAGCCTATCCACGATCACCCAGATCGCATCAAATCTAGAGGCCGTCCTTGGAAAGTGGGCCAAGAAGTCCATAGATATGTGCTCCCACTTCCATTCAGGTACCTCTAAGCTCTTCAGCTCGCCGCCAGGCCTCTGTCTTTTTGCCTTTACCTGCTGGCAGATCAAACATCTTTTGACAAAAGTCATAACATCACACTTCATGCGTCTCCACCAGAACTGGTAGCATAAGTCCTTGTACATCTTTCTTCCTCCTGGGTGGATGCTAAACCTGCTGCTATGAGCACGGTGCAAGATCCCTTGACGCAACTCAGGTGCCCTCGGTACTACCCAACGGTTGCCAAGCCTCAAGGAACCATCTTCCGCCACTCTGAACTTTGATGGTTGTCCTCGAAGTACTATCGATAACCATCTTTGAACCTGATCATCCGACCTCTGGGCTTCCCTGATAGCCTGAAATATGTCTGGCTCAGCCAGTAAGGTCGACACTCGCACCGGCGACGTGTCTACATCGAAATCATAGCCCAGATGGCAATAAGAAGTCATCATAGTTGATAAACTCATAACATCCTCAGCAGTACTCTTCACCTTCCGACTTAAGGCGTCTGCTATCAAATTTGCTTTACCAGGATGGTACTCAATCTCACAGTCATAATCCTTGAGAAAATCCATCCACCTCCTTTGGCGCATGTTCAATTCAGCCTGAGTGAATAGAAACTTCAGGCTCTTATGGTCCATATAGATGGTAAACGTCGTACCATAAAGATAATGCCACCAAATCTTCAAGGCGAAAATGATGGCCGCCAGTTCTAGATCGTGAACTGGGTATCTGGTCTCATGAGGCTTCAACTGCCTCAAAGCATAAGCCACCACGTGCTTATCTTGCATTAACACGCAGCCCAAACCTTGCAGTGATGTATCTGTGTACAAGGCAAACCTCTTATTCTCAGAGGGAATCACCAACACAGGTGCCGTAGTCAAACGACGCTTCAATTCTTGGAAGCTTTCCTCACAAGCTTCGGACCAATAAAACGGGACTCCTTTCTGAGTCAGCTGTGTCAATGGCTTAACGATCTTAGAGAATCCCTCGACAAAACGTCGGTAATAACTTGCTAAGTCAAGGAAGCTCCGTATCTCAAGTACGGAAGTGGGTGCAGCCCACTCCATCACAGCTTCAATCTTCCTCGGATCCACAGATATCCCGCTGCTAGATATAACATGACCCAAGAACACTACACTGCTCAACCATAACTCGCACTTGCTAAGCTTTGCATATAACTGATGATCCCTGAGGATCTGGAGTACTGTCCGCAAGTGCTCCACGTGCTCTTCCTCAGTCTGGGAGTAGATGAGTATATCGTCAATGAAAACTATGACGAACCGATCCAAATATGGCTGGAATACCCTGTTCATCAAACTCATGAAGACAGCTGGGGCATTTGTCACTGATAAGTGTGATTTTTACACTTAATTTGATATATGATTAGGGGTGTTTTTGTGGTGATTCTTAGAAAATATTACACGTTTTGGTATATATTTGTATATGTCAGGAATCTAGGTCCAAATGCATAAAAGTGGATGAAATGGGCTTAAAAATGCTGAAAAAGGACCAAACTGAGCAAATCTGGAAAAGCAGGGACCAAATTGCAAGATTGGAGATTTGAGGTCCGCGATCGATCGCCAATGACGAAGATCGGTCGCCACCATCCAGAATGTTTCCTTGATCGATCGCCAAATGACGAAGATCGATCGCCAAACCCTGAAAAATTGAGATTTTGTTTCCTACTTGGTGATTTTGTGTCCAAACTTTGCAAAACTCCTCCACACTATTTATAGAAGATTTTCAGACGTTTTAGGGGGTTTTGCACACATTTTCTGAGACCTAGCAGCCTCTCCTCCATCCAAAGCACCACCACAAATCATTGAAGAGCAAGAGCAACGCAAGGAACGAAAGAACGGAGCGACGCACGGAGCTACATCCTCGTTATCTTTGTATTTCTGAACTTGATAATTTTTTTATTTCATATTGTGATGTTAAATTTGTTTAAAGACATGTTTTTACATTATAATTTGATTATGGTTGTTGGCTAAAATATTTGTCAAGACATAGGGGATCCCATGTTTGAACCCTTGAGTTAATTAACGGTTTTGATTTAATTTCTATGATCTTTGCGCATAATTTATGTTTTTAATGCTTGTAAAAGATTAGCTACCTTTTGCATGATATTGGTAATCGTAATTGAATTGACCATAGGAGATTACAATACGACGTAGTAAATTAGGCCGTGGGTTTTAGGTTGAGACGGACCAAGTAAAATCTAGCACACGTGTGATAGCAATAGATTTACCAAAATCGAAGGCTAGTAGTTTTCACGAAGCGTTTTTCGGTATTAATCATTCAATAAAGACACGGGAGTGGTTTATTGTAGATTAATGCTAGACTTGTTATAACCGGACCAAGGTATAGCGAATGAAATAGGAAAACTCGTCACCCTAGAACATAGAACTTTGAATCTTAATTAATAGACAACTTTTGAGGGATTACATGGGTGAACCGACGTCTTGATAATTCATTTATAAATTCTCTTCAATCATCCATCACCGCTGTTTAGGTTAATTTTTGTGCTTAAGTCTATTTAGTTTGATAATCATTCCATACTCGTAGGTTAAATATAGAAATTCTAATCGAATGTGGTAATTACTACTAGTCACTGTGGGTTCGACAACATGTCCTTCATTTACTATACTAAAACTTGACAACCGTGTACTTGCGGTAGAGAATCGCTACACTCGAAAATACTGTTTAAAATAATAGCGATCAAGTTTTTGGCGCCGTTGCCGGGGATTAGTTTAAGTAATATCATACTAGATTAGTTGACTGTAATTTAGCCATTTTCTTTTTGTTGTTTTTGATTTTTTTTTCTTCTCTCTTTTTCTATCTACTATTCTACTATTGCATTATCTTTGGTTGGATTTTGTAGGTTATTACTCCCTAGTGCATGCTAAGGAGTGAACAACCGGCACTTGAGCCTTTTGACCCTGAAATTGAAAGAACTCTTCTTAGAAGACTAAGAGAAGTTCGAACAATGGCTGAAAACAATGCAGGAGGAGGTGGAAGAGATGAAAGACGGAACGAAGAGGTGCCTAATAGAAGATCCCTCATGGATTACGCTCATCCCTCATTCCATTGGTCATTGTCTAGTATCACTAGACCAAGCATACAGGCGAACAACTTTGAAATCAAGCCTGAAATCATACAAATGATCCAGCACTCGGTGTAGTTTGGGGGAGCGACCACTGATGATCCCAACACTCACATAGTGAATTTCTTGGAAATTTGCGACACCTTCAAGCATAATGGCGTCACTGACGACGCCATCAGGTTACGACTGTTCCCTTTCTCTTTAAATAATAAAGCTAAATCTTGGTTGCATTCTTTGCCTACAGGATCAATTACCACTTGAGATGGGATGGTGCAAGCTTTCATGTCAAAATACTTCCCACCATCAAAGACTGCTAAGATGCAAAATGATATCACTACATTTGCGCAACATGATCCTGAAACACAGTATGAAGCATGAGAGCTCTTCAAGGACTTACCGAGGAGATGCCCACACCATGGCCTTCCCATCTGGCTGGAGGTACAAACTTTCTATAACGGTTTATTTTATGATAACCGTTCTATGATTGATGCAGCATCAGGAGGTACTGTGATGAGAAAGACGCCGGAGGAGGCCTATACACTGTTGGAGGAGATGGCTGCTAATAGCTGTCAATGGCAGTCCGAGAGGAACGTGCCAAAGAAGCAAATTGGAGTTCATCAAGATAGATCAATTCACTTTCCCGGTGGATTTTCTAGTGTTGGATATTGAGGAGGACGCGAGTATGCAATTGATCCTGGGGCGCCCATTCCTAGCTACTGGAAGAGCTATTATCGATGTTGAAGAAGGGAAGTTGATCCTCCGTGTAGGAGAGGATCATGTTACCTTTACTATGTTTCAAACTTCACCACGTGCACAAAACACACACACATGTTTTATTATTGATAAAATTAATATTTTGCCTGATGATGTGGTGCAAGATACTGATAAAGTGAAGGTGGAGACCAAACTAGAGACTGAAGAAGGCAAGAGCCATGACATGTTGAAGCCAAGGAAGGTGAAGAAGCAAAAAGATAAAAGGACGTTTATGAAGGGAGAGACAGTCCAATTGCATAAAGCACCACCACCTCGCATTTTCCAAAGCAAGCGAAAGGCGTCATGGGTTGGACCATTCACTGTTACAAAGATATACCCGCATGGAGCCATTAAGATAAGTGATCCTATTCTAGGCACTTATGTCGTTAATGATGAGAGGTTGAGGCATTCCCCAGTTGATCACGGAGATTCATGCTCCACACACAATCCCAACCTTTGAGAAAATGTGGTAATAAGTCCAGCTTGGGACTATAAATCAAGAACTCTTCCCTATCCCTTTGTTTTGTTTTTAGTTTATTTTGGTTTGTTTTGTTTTTGTTTTTGATTTTGGTGAGACTCCATGCGTGCTGTGCCGTGTTCCAACACTATACCCCATGAGCTGACGAGGGATTGGACAATGATCACTGACGGTCGTTGTCAACGGTAACTGCTTTGTCTTATTTTCCATGCCTAGTACATTGAGGACAATGCATGAATTAAGTTTGGGGGAGTGCATTACTGTGTCATGCTTCTTATTTGGAACTGGATCGTTTATTGAGCACCAACAAAAATTTTCTTGAAAATGAGTTCAATTAGTAAGATAATAATAAATCATAGTAGTGGTCTCAATTCCATGATGATATTAATCTCACTATGCATGTCAACTTGAGTTTTGATGATTGTAAGACTTGTTTGTGAATATCTTGTTTTGAGTAGCATGTCAAAGATGAGGAATATTTTAAGCACATTTGAGTCACAATCTTGTGAATTGCACTTGTAGTAGTGAAATTTTTTTTGTGAACTTAATGAATTGTTTTTGAGCATCTTAGAGTACCATAGAAACTATTTGATGATGACACTTTGAGGTGAAATCTTATAGTTATAAACTCGATTTGGAAATGATCTAGGCGATCTTTGGACCGTTTGAGCCTTTCAAGCTTACCTGATATATATCCATCTATAGTGTCCCATTTTGAGCCTAATTGCAAAAGAATGGAGTGTGTTTAACATACTATTAGCCCCTGTTGGGAAAACGATTTCTAAGTTTTGGTGATTACAAACACCTATCGGATGTCAAAGACCAACTGGATAAAGACTCCTACCGGATGAAGACATCTACCGAATAAAGACTCCTACAGGATGAAGACATCTACCAGATAAAGACTCCTACCGAATGAAGACATCTACCGGATGAAGACACCTACCGGATATTGAAGCCTTACCGGGTGATAAAGATCAACTGTATGAACACCTACCGGGTGAAGACACCAACCGGCTGAAAGACACAAACTGGATGGCTACCAACTGGATAGATATCAACTAGACAAGACATCAACTGGATGGCTACCAACTGGATAGACATCAACTGGATGGTCACCAACTGGACAGACATCTACTGGACAACTATCAACCGGATAGTCCACTGAACAAAGACATCAACTGGTCATAAGAGGATGAACGACCAGTTGAGGAAACAAAACCAGCAGAACTCTAAACTTCCAGTAAGAGCATTAAGCAACGAGAGAAAATAAGTACAACATTCTCTGACAAAGGTACAACAGAGCGGCGCACTCTACTATATCTCCGCCACCATTACCGTCAGAGTGAAAAGAGCCGTTGCTTAAACAAAATAGGAAAGAAGAAAATATGAATTTGGAAAGCAAATCTCTTCTATATACAGAAAAGCTACTGTTGAACAACCAAACCTATAAATACGTCCAAGCAGAGAATGAAGAGATGCTGAGCGATTTTCAACAAAGTGATATACTTCAAAGCAAACAAGAAAATCATATTACTGATATTCCAAACGTTCAGCCAAGACTAGACAAGCTGTGAAACTGAATCTGTGACAGATTATTTCCAATTGACGTCTGCTGCTCAAAAGCACTCGAAGCTAGAAAGTTTATTCTGTAAAGAGTGTTAGAGAATCTCTTGTAATCAAAAGTTAAGAAGATTGT
The DNA here is from genome assembly GCA_907163345.1 of Haberlea rhodopensis. NCBI lineage: Eukaryota > Viridiplantae > Streptophyta > Magnoliopsida > Lamiales > Gesneriaceae > Haberlea > Haberlea rhodopensis. The sequence goes on from CAJQUN010000057.1 coordinate 840,042, forward strand.
GATTGCTAGGAGTTTAGGCCAAGTGTGTTAGTGCCTAAGAAGGTTGTATACTGTAAAAGTGTAAACCAAGTCTTCTAGTGAATCCTTCCTGCAAAGGAAGAAGGGGAGACGTAGAAGCGTTGTGCTTTGAACTTCCAGAAACAACTCTTGTGTTATTTGTTTATTTCTTTATTACCTCAGTTTTACTCCTCACAAGTTCAGTAGACGTATTCCGCACTATAACAAGTGTCTGCTGACTTGCCTAATATTGAGAAGCAACTGTAATACTTAACAGTTTACAGTTAACCTGAAAAGAAATCGAAATTGTATCTAGTGTTTATTCAACCCCCCCTTCTAAACACTGCCCCGATCCTAACAAGTGGTATCAGAGCTTAGGTCTTCTCAATCTTGAGAAATTACCAATTGCCAAAAACTGATGGCCTCATTCAGCAAGATTCCAATGTTCAAGAAAGACGAATATGATGACTGGAGAATCCGTATGCAAGCACATCTAAGTGCTGAAGATGATGATATGTGGTATGTAATCACTGAAGGACCGTTGAAGATCATGAAAATCAATACAGCTGCTTCCATCACAAGTGGTGATCCACAAATGATAGAAAAAGAAAGATCTCAATGGTCAAACGAAGATAAGAAAAAAGCAAATCTGGACAACGTTGCTAAGGACATTCTGTTCAAAACTTTGGACAAAAATATGTTCAACAAAATAAAAATGTGATCAACAGCCAAAGAAATCTGGGAGAAGATTGCCCAACTCTATGAAGGAAATGATCAAACCAAAGAAAACAAGCTTACTGTGGCTCTACAAAAGTTTGAGCATATCAAGATGATGAATAGAGAAACTCTCAACGAGTATGATGAAAGAGTGACTGGAATAATTAATGAACTGAGCAGTCTGGGTAAGGAGTTACCCAACAGAGAAGTCACTCTCAAAATAATGAGAGGTCTCCCAAGAGAATGGGATGTCAAGACCATTGCTATGAGAGAATCGAAGGACATCAACAAGATAGATCTACATGATCTGTTTGCTGATTTAAAAGCCTATGAATTCGAATTAGGCATTCGGGTTGAAGATGAACCAAATACCAGTCAACCAACCAAAGCTCTCACTGCATCGGAGTCTCTGCCTACTTTTACAGAGATGACTCCAGAAAAGATGTGTAATGATGCTATGGCAATGTTCGTAAAGAAATTTGGGAAATTCATGAAGAAGAACCAGAGATCTTATCAATATCCTCGAAGGCAGAGTTCTAAAGGAAATTCAGAAGAAGAAGAGCGAGTATGATTCAACTGCCTCAAACCAGGGCACTTCATGGCTGACTGTCCTAAACCCAAAAAGGATGATCACAAAAGAGGATCCAAGGATTACAGAAAATCCAAAGAAACCAGAAGATCATCCAATAGGGACAGAGATCAAAAGGTTTTAATGGCAGAAGAAAGCAAGAGCAAATGGGCTGATTCTGAATCAGAATCAGAGGAGTTATCTAGCTCATCCAGCGAAAGTGAAGACGAGGAAGTCCACTGCTTAATGGCAAATGATGAAAATGAGGTACACGAATCTAACCTATCTGAATTTACACATAGTGAACTTACCAATGCTTTGCAGGACATGATCAATGAGTATCGGACGCTATATGAATCTTTTGAAAGCTATAAGACTGAGCACTCAATCCCAATTGAACCTCAGAAAAACAAACTTGATTATGAACAATCGAGGGAGTTGAACTGCTTAAGGGAAACAACCAGTCTCCTAGTGAAAGAAAGAGTTGAAGCCAAGTGTGCCTACCAGAAACTTAGCAAACTGGTTAGCACTTGGAATGCGTCCACTACCAGAAAGGATGAAATGCTTGAATCTATAAGGCTTGCTGGTGACTTAACCGGCATAGGCTATAATAGTAATGAAAGCAGTTCATCAGGTAATAAACCTCAACTGTGTATAACAAAAAGCAAGGTTCAATCAATGAACTTTGTAAGATCTAGCACAGTATATGACCCTTATGAACTGGTTAAAGAACCTGTTAAAGCAACACTCATCAAGGAACAGGCACAGCATAGGGGTATCGGTTATGTAGAACCACTCAAAGAGGCTAAACCGAGGCAAAAGTTCATAAATGAACTTAAACCCACTGGTCGAGCAGCTAGAGAGGTTAAACCCAACTGGTACTACAACTGCAAGCCTGTCCAGAAGAGGTATATGCTCAATAACAGGAACTACAAACCAAAAGCACATGCATACACATATTATCACACTTCACAGTCAAAATCATCACCATCATTTATAAATGCACACACATTTCAGAACACACACCGACCTAAGTCACTTAGGGTCATACAAGTGTGGGTTCCGAAAGGACTAATCCTACCCGGAGCCAAGTAGGATTGGGTACCAATCATTATATCGCTTTAATTGCAGGAAACTAGAATGCATCCAGTTCGGAGCTCAGAATGGTTCCTGGACAGCGGATGCTCTAGACATATGACAGGAAATGCAAGCTTATTGTCTGAACTGGTGGACTCCACCGGACCCAGAATAACTTTTGGAGATAACGCGAAAGGTAGAACCGTGGGTAAGGGTAAGATTATCTACGGTAACATCATCATTAAAGATATTCTTTTAGTTGAAAATCTATGTTATAACTTGATTATCATAAGTCAACTGTGTGATAATGGCCATTCCGTAAAATTCAATCAGCACTCATGCACAATTAAATCTACTGGTGGCAGTATATTACTTGTAGGTAGAAGGTATGATAACACATATAAAATTGATTGGAATCTTAATCAGCCTACCTCCTCTACTTGCTTAGCTGCCCTGAATTCTTCCAAAAAATTGGCTTTGGCACAAACGGTTGAGTCACTTAAATTTTAAAACTATTGCCAGTCTGCGTAAACTTGATCTAGTTATTGGACTGCCCCAAATTGAGTTCTCAAAAGACAAGATCTGTGCAGCATGCCAACTTGGTAAGAAAATCAGATCCTCTGTGATATCCCCGAAAAGATTATGTGGGTAATCATGCATTTAAGGGTGGTTAATTATGAACCTATATGTTTAAAGCGTTTGTATGTGGGATTAATTTATTTAATTTGATGATGTGGTTTAGGAAGCATGTTAGGTGTTTTTAATTGTTGTGTTGATGTGGTAGAATAATAAAATATCGAGGAGGGATATTTTTATACATCGTATGAAATACCGGGACACAATTAAACACCACAAACCACCCCACATGCAACCACCCAACCCCCACTTGCAGCCAAACCCACGCCCTTCCCCTGTTTTCTGGGAAAGCAGATTGACTTGTAGGCATGTTTGGACTTAGATATTTTGGATCTTGCCTCTTCCATAAGCTTCCTTCTTTTCCCTTCATCTCTCTGCAACTTGGTAAAGTGCCAGGAGAAAAGTGATCGGGTTTCATGCTTCTTTTCATATAGAAAATCGAAGGGCAAAAGTGGTGAGGAGTCACATTTTTTCCCAGTTTTCAGTTTCCTGGCATGCTTGTTCTTTGTAGCGGTTTTGGCATGCTAGTTTAGGGTATGATGTTATCTTGTTATGAATACCTTTATGTGATGTTTGTGAAGCCCTTAGCATGTTTAGTTAAGAAACTTGCATGCTTTATGTTCTAGATTTGTAGTAGAGAAAAGGGTTCCTCGAACATCCGAGCAGAGAAGTACTCTGTTTTCCATGTTAGGAAGGGTTTTACCATGATGTTTCGAAGCATGCTAACTTAGGATTTGGTTGAACCTTTGATGTGTTTTTATGTATGGTAACTTGTTGAAGGTACCAGTATATTTCCTTGAGCATGTTGCATGTGTTATGAGAAAGATTTAATCATGTGAAAGGTAGTGTTCGAAAATTCTGGGCAAGGTTCAAGTGCCCTGTTTTCTGGAAATATATGTGCGAAGAGTACTTTTATGAAGGTGTTATCATGCATGATAAACTTAAGTTTTGGAAAAACTTTGATGTAAAAATATGCTTGGTAGTTTTGTGAAACCCATGGCATGTTTAGTTGAGCACGGTTTATGTTATATGTGTTAGTTTTAATAGCATGTAAAGAGGTGCTCAAGAATTCTGGAAATGAAAATGTGCCCTGTTTCCAGAAACAGTTGATCCAGTACTTGTTTAAATGATCGATGTTTATGCATGTAGGTTTATGCTCAGGGTGTATTTTTGGTTTGAATACACTCAGGGTAGTGTAGTTCAAATGCTAGCATGATGGTCTTGGTATGTATTATGTCCTACATGTTAGATTTAAGGGTATGAATATCGGTGTTAAGCAATTCTGGAAAATCGCCAAAGGAACAAGGTTGGCGATCGATCGCCAAGGAGGCGCGATCGATCGCGACGTTCCAGTAGGTTTTGGCGATCGATCGCCAATATTGGGGCGATCGATCGCTGAATGTTTTTTTTTTGGTATGCGAGGCAGTAGCATCTCGCGATCGATCGGGGCTCATGGGCGATCGATCGCGAGATGATATTGTAGGATTAATTTGGTTTTTAATTTGGTTTTGCTTCCGGATTATTATGAGGTGCCTAATATTGTGTTGTGTGGCTATGTAGAACCATCCCAGGTGCCAGCACAACCGAGGAGATAAAGTCGATTGACTCCTCTATCTTTTGAAAGGTACGTAAGCGACGTACGGGCATCCCAACGGTAACATGTACTTTATGTTTGTCTTTATGACACATGATGAATGCAATATGGTGCATTAAGATTATGATACATGTTTTTATGCATTGTTTTGCATATGTATGTTGTGAAATATAAGAGGTGTATTTCACGAGTCAAAGTTATCTTAGTAAGGATTTTAATGGCTTACGCTAAAGTCCATTGGAAGCGAGGAAGAATTCCGCTTACATGGAGTAGCAACGCTAAAGTCCATTGGAAGCGAGGAAGAATTCCGCTTACATGGAGTATCAAGAAGCATTAAAATATACTAATGATAAGGGCTCAGGATGAAATAAGGATTTAAGGAAAAAGAATGTCATGACATTGCATATCCATACATTCATATAATGTGTTTCTATTATGAATTATGGTACAGGGACAACCAATGGGAGATATAAATGCTGGAAATACAGGAAGGGCTTGTGTTTAAGATTTGCATTTATGCCTTACTTTCATATTATGTTAAATATGAATTGTGTTATGCTCAGGTGTTGGGGGTTGTCTTTGTAGGTGCTTTTGTTGACGAGAACCAGGGCCGGGGTTGATATGCTGAGCTTTAAGGAGTGCTACAGGAGTAGCATGTTAGAGTTTTTGTATAGCTTCTTCTGAGTAGAGTAAGACTATGATGTAGTACCTTTGTAGGAAGTATGTCTTTCCTTTTGGAACATTTTGGTACTGTAATCTCTAAAGCTCAGGTTAATCAACACGGCACATTACTCTGATATAATCACATGTATGTTTAGTTCTCTAAATTGCACCTTAATATCTTGATGTGATAACGGGGTCTCACATTTAGTGGTATCAGAGCAGTGGTTAGATAACCAGGGAAGAGTGAAGGGTAGCCTTTAGAGACAAGTTGGCTAGGTATTCATTTAGGCATGCTTATGCATGTGATGCATATGGTTGTATACGTGATATACTAACATGCTTTGAATATTTTACTCTTGTTATCTAACGGCTTATATTATGAACTGCTTTTGGTATTGTTGTTAACTATTGTGTTGCAGCATGGCGAACCTCAATGAAGAGGTAGGAGATGTGGACAGTAGAAATGCAAGTATTGCTCAGCCGAACCCTTTACCACCACCTGCTGTGGGCGTGGAGCCCAGTGTACAGATATTACTGCCAGGGGAGCTCAGTTTGAAGCAGTTTCTGAGTTTCCATCCGCCCATGTTTGAGGGGACTGAGTCTGGTGAAGTAGCTGAGGAGTGGTTGGAACGTATAGAGCAGATACTTGTGACTGCACCTTGTGCACTCACGGCATGGCTGAGGTTAGCAGAGTTTCAGCTGGCTAAGAAGCCTGCTATGTGGTGGAAGACCACCGTGATGGAGCTGAGAGCTCTAGGTATGGCAGTTGACTGGACTGTATTCCGGACCCGGTTCCTTAACCGGTATTTCTCTACAGCTGCCAGACAATTGAAGGAGGATGAGTTCAACAGTTTGAAGCAGGGTAGCATGTCCGTAGCAGACTACGCTATGCAGTATTCCTCACTGCTGAGGTATGTACCTCATATTGCTGTCAGCAGCCATGCCAAGATGAGGAACTTTCTGAAGGGTCTGAGGCCGGAGCTATTCGATAGGGTTATCTCTAACAACCCCAGCTCGTTTGACGACGCCCTGACACGGGCAGAGTTGGCAGAGATTGCCGTAGGCGCATACAAGGATGTTGTACCCCCTTTTGTACCATCACAGAGGCCTACTACTGATAGTCTGAGGCCACGAGGGGATCAGTTTAAGGCTCGTGGGGCCTCATCATCTTCCAGGTTTAGTGGGAAGAAGTCTCATGGACAGAAGCAGAACACCCGGGGGCACACACAGGGAAGCAGGACAGAGGTAACCAGGTGTACCAACTGTGGAGGATGGCATTTGTTACGTGACTGTCGAGGTTGCTATATCTGTGGCAAGATGGGCCACATAGCTCGGGGTTGCCCCAATCGGGCAGTTCAGACGGATTCAGGGCCGAATAGGCCAAGGTTTGATGCTGGGAGGGCACCACAGAGGCAGCAGTTTGCACCACGACCCCTGGGAGGTCAGACGACAGGACCGCCACAGGGACAGGTGTATGCACTGACCAGGGAGCAGGCCGAGGCAGCCCCAGAGGAGGTCATTGCTGGTACGTGTCATTTACTTACGTACCCTGCACTTATATTGATAGATACAGGTGCTTCCCATTCCTTTGTATCTACTGCCTTTGTGGAAGGACACCATTTGTGCTCGTCTCTGTTACCCACGCCTCTCATGGTCTCGACACCCACGGGGAAGCATGTGATTGCGGATCGACAGTTATCTGATTGCCTCATTTATTTTGAGGGCAATGATCTGAGGGCCGATTTGATTCAGTTAGAGATGGCAGACTTTGACTGCATTATCGGCATTGATGTGTTGAGCAGATACCGAGCTATGGTAGATTGCCAAAAGAGGATGGTTCGTTTTCTGTCTGATCAGGGGTTCCAGTGGACTTTTTATGGGGACGGCTCTCGTCCAAGGATACCAGTAATCTCGGCGGTTAAGATGTCGCGGTTATTGGAACGTGGCCATACTGGGTACCTTATTTATGCTATGGATGCTTCAGAGGAGAAGGAAGTGAGAGCCGAGGACATTCCAGTTGTGGCGGAGTTCAGTGATGTGTTTCCAGATGAGATTCCGGGATTTCCGCCTGTCAGGGATGTGGAGTTTGCTATTGAGCTGCTGCCAGGGACATCAGCCATTTCTCGTGCCCCATACAGGATGGCGTCGGCAGAGCTGAGGGAGCTGAAGGTACAGTTACAGGAGCTCCTCGACAAGGGATACATCCGTCCTAGTGTATCGCCTTGGGGTGCGCCAGTCTTGTTCGTGAAAAAGAAGGATGGATCAATGCGTCTGTGCATTGACTACAGGCAATTGAACAAGGCTACAGTGAAGAACAGATATCCGCTTCCGAGGATTGATGATCTGTTCGACCAGCTTCAGGGCACGGAGGTGTACTCCAAGATAGATTTGAGGTCAGGCTATCACTAGGTACGGGTTAGAGCTGGTGATGTCCAAAAGACGGCTTTTAGAACTCGGTATGGGCACTATGAGTTCTTGGTGATGCCGTTCGGTGTGACAAATGCACCTGCAGTCTTTATGAGCCTGATGAACAGAGTATTTCAGGAGTACCTCGATCAGTTTGTGATCGTGTTTATTGATGACATCCTGGTCTATTCGAGGAATGAGGAGGATCATGCCGATCATCTGAGGATAGTACTCCAGATCCTCAGAGATCATCAGTTGTACGCCAAACTCAGCAAGTGTGAGTTTTGGCTGAACAGTGTTGCATTTTTGGGCCATATCATATCACGAGAGGGGATATCAGTAGACCCGAGGAAGATAGAGGCAGTTATGGATTGGTCTACCCCTACTTCAGTCAGTGAGATTCGAAGTTTTCTTGGTCTGGCTGGCTATTATCGACGTTTCGTCGAGGGTTTCTCAAAGATCGCCAAGCCACTTACACAGCTGACTCAGAAGGGAGTCCCATTTTGTTGGTCAGAGGCTTGTGAGCAGAGCTTCCGGGAATTAAAGCACAGACTGACTACTGCGCCAGTTCTAGTGATACCCAAGGAGAACAAAGGATTTGTTCTTTATACCGATGCATCTCTACAGGGATTAGGGTGCGTGCTGATGCAGGACAGACATGTAGTGGCTTACGCTTCAAGACAGTTGAAGCCACATGAGACGAGGTATCCAGTCCATGATCTGGAGTTGGCAGCTATAGTGTTCGCCTTGAAGATATGGCGACACTACTTATACGGTACCTCATTTACCATCTTCACTGATCACAAGAGCCTGAAGTTCTTGTTTACACAGGCTGAGCTGAACATGAGGCAGAGGAGATGGATGGACCTGCTGAAGGACTACGATTGTGAAATCGAATATCACCCGGGAAAAGCAAATTTGACAGCCGACGCTTTGAGTCGGAAGGTGAGGAGCACAGCAGAGGATGCTATGTCTCTGTCAGCTATGTTTGGCTCCTACTGCCATTTGGGATTCGATTATGATGTATCTTCTTCACCAGTACAGGTTTTGACCTTGCTAGCTGAGCCTGTTATATTTGATCACATCAGGAAGGCTCAGGGGACCGATGTAGAGGTTCAGAGATGGATGTTAGTGGTTCATTCAGGACAGCCATCGAGATTCAGAGTGACTGATGACGGTTCTCTGAGGCTCGGCGACAGATGGGTGGTTCCAGATACACCCGAGTTGCGCCAAGGTATATTACAGCGAGCTCATTGCAGCAGGATGAGTATCCATCCAGGTGGGAAGAAGATGTATAAGGATCTACGCAGCCAGTTCTGGTGGAGGCGTATGAAACAGGATGTCACCTCTTTTGTCAAGCGTTGTTTGATTTGTCAGCAAGTGAAAGCTGAGAGACAAAGGCCTGGAGGTGAACTAAGAAGTTTAGAGGTACCCGAGTGGAAGTGGCAGCACGTATCTATGGATTTCGTGACCCACTTGCCGAGGACTGTTTCGGGTTTTGATGTCATCTGGGTAGTCGTGGACAGATTGACTAAGAGTGCTCATTTCATTCCCTACTGTATGACCTTCACGCACTTAAGAATGGCGCAGTTATATGTCAGAGATGTGGTGAGACTGCACGGGATCCCTGTTTCGGTTGTGTCAGATCGAGATCCGCGGTTTACATCTCACTTTTGGGAGGGTCTGCAGACAGCTCTAGGTACAGAGTTGAGGTTGAGCACAGCCTATCATCCCCAGACGGACGGACAGACCGAGCGTACGATACAGACGCTCGAAGATATGTTGAGGGCTTGTGTGCTGGAGTTCGACACTTCATGGCAGGACTCGATAGCCTTGGTGGAATTTTCTTACAACAACAGCTACCAGGCAAGTATTCAGATGGCTCCTTTCGAGGCCCTCTATGGTAGGCGTTGTAGGTCACCCTTGTGTTGGGATGACATGGACCGTAAGTCGGTTGGAGGACCTGAGTTAGTTCAGGAAATGGAAGAGAAAGTTAAGGTTATCAGAACAAAGATGAAGGCAGCTCAGGATAGACAGGCAGCATATGCCAATCAGCGGCGTAGACCGTTGGAGTTTCAGTTAGGCGACAGAGTGTTTTTAAAGATCTCACCCTTCAGAGGCGTAGTACGGTTTGGGATGCGAGGGAAGTTATCCCCGAGGTATGTAGGGCCGTATGAGATCTTACAGCGTATTGGTACTCTGGCGTACCGGTTGGCTTTACCGCCCTCTCTGTCTGGCATACACGACGTTTTTCATGTGTCTATGCTGAGGAAGTATGAGCCAGATCCCTCACATGTGTTGCAGCCTTCAGAGGTGCAGATTGAGTCCGATGTTTCTTATGTGGAGCGGCCTATCAGGATTTTGGATAGAGCAGACCGCAGACTTCGGAACAAGGTTATTCCTATGATCAAGGTGCAGTGGGATCGTAGGGGTGTCGAGGAGGCCACGTGGGAGACAGAGCGACACATGGTGCAGTACTATCCAGAGTTGTTTTCTGGTATGCGTTTATGTACTGTTTTATTTCTAGTTAGCAGCATGTTTGATTTCGGGACGAAATCTTATAAGTAGGGGAGTATTGTGATATCCCCGAAAAGATTATGTGGGTAATCATGCATTTAAGGGTGGTTAATTATGAACCTATATGTTTAAAGCGTTTGTATGTGGGATTAATTTATTTAATTTGATGATGTGGTTTAGGAAGCATGTTAGGTGTTTTTAATTGTTGTGTTGATGTGGTAGAATAATAAAATATCGAGGAGGGATATTTTTATACATCGTATGAAATACCGGGAAACAATTAAACACCACAAACCACCCCACATGCAACCACCCAACCCCCACTTGCAGCCAAACCCACGCCCTTCCCCTGTTTTCTGGGAAAGCAGATTGACTTGTAGGCATGTTTGGACTTAGATATTTTGGATCTTGCCTCTTCCATAAGCTTCCTTCTTTTTCCCTTCATCTCTCTGCAACTTGGTCGAGTTCCAGGAGAAAAGTGATCGGGTTTCATGCTTCTTTTCATATAGAAAATCGAAGGGCAAAAGTGGTGAGGAGTCACATTTTTTCCCAGTTTTCAGTTTCCTGGCATGCTTGTTCTTTGTAGCGGTTTTGGCATGCTAGTTTAGGGTATGATGTTATCTTGTTATGAATACCTTTATGTGATGTTTGTGAAGCCCTTAGCATGTTTAGTTAAGAAACTTGCATGCTTTATGTTCTAGATTTGTAGTAGAGAAAAGGGTTCCTCGAACATCCGAGCAGAGAAGTACTCTGTTTTCCATGTTAGGAAGGGTTTTACCATGATGTTTCGAAGCATGCTAACTTAGGATTTGGTTGAACCTTTGATGTGTTTTTATGTATGGTAACTTGTTGAAGGTACCAGTATATTTCCTTGAGCATGTTGCATGTGTTATGAGAAAGATTTAATCATGTGAAAGGTAGTGTTCGAAAATTCTGGGCAAGGTTCAAGTGCCCTGTTTTCTGGAAATATATGTGCGAAGAGTACTTTTATGAAGGTGTTATCATGCATGATAAACTTAAGTTTTGGAAAAACTTTGATGTAAAAATATGCTTGGTAGTTTTGTGAAACCCATGGCATGTTTAGTTGAGCACGGTTTATGTTATATGTGTTAGTTTTAATAGCATGTAAAGAGGTGCTCAAGAATTCTGGAAATGAAAATGTGCCATGTTTCCAGAAAAAGTTGATCCAGTACTTGTTTAAATGATCGATGTTTATGCATGTAGGTTTATGCTCAGGGTGTATTTTTGGTTTGAATACACTCAGGGTAGTGTAGTTCAAATGCTAGCATGATGGTCTTGGTATGTATTATGTCCTACATGTTAGATTTAAGGGTATGAATATCGGTGTTAAGCAATTCTGGAAAATCGCCAAAGGAACAAGGTTGGCGATCGATCGCCAAGGAGGCGCGATCGATCGCGACGTTCCAGTAGGTTTTGGCGATCGATCGCCAATATTGGGGCGATCGATCGCTGAATGTTTTTTTTGGTATGCGAGGCAGTAGCATCTCGCGATCGATCGGGGCTCATGGGCGATCGATCGCGAGATGATATTGTAGGATTAATTTGGTTTTTAATTTGGTTTTGCTTCCGGATTATTATGAGGTGCCTAATATTGTGTTGTGTGGCTATGTAGAACCATCCCAGGTGCCAGCACAACCGAGGAGATAAAGTTGATTGACTCCTCTATCTTTTGAAAGGTGCGTAAGCGACGTACGGGCATCCCAACGGTAACATGTACTTTATGTTTGTCTTTATGACACATGATGAATGCAATATGGTGCATTAAGATTATGATACATGTTTTTATGCATTGTTTTGCATATGTATGTTGTGAAATATAAGAGGTGTATTTCACGAGTCAAAGTTATCTTAGTAAGGATTTTAATGGCTTACGCTAAAGTCCATTGGAAGCGAGGAAGAATTCCGCTTACATGGAGTAGCAACGCTAAAGTCCATTGGAAGCGAGGAAGAATTCCGCTTACATGGAGTAGCAAGAAGCATTAAAATATACTAATGATAAGGGCTCAGGATGAAATAAGGATTTAAGGAAAAAGAATGTCATGACATTGCATATCCATACATTCATATAATGTGTTTCTATTATGAATTATGGTACAGGGACAACCAATGGGAGATATAAATGCTGGAAATACAGGAAGGGCTTGTGTTTAAGATTTGCATTTATGCCTTACTTTCATATTATGTTAAATATGAATTGTGTTATGCTCAGGTGTTGGGGGTTGTCTTTGTAGGTGCTTTTGTTGACGAGAACCAGGGCCGGGGTTGATATGCTGAGCTTTAAGGAGTGCTACAGGAGTAGCATGTTAGAGTTTTTGTATAGCTTCTTCTGAGTAGAGTAAGACTATGATGTAGTACCTTTGTAGGAAGTATGTCTTTCCTTTTGGAACATTTTGGTACTGTAATCTCTAAAGCTCAGGTTAATCAACACGGCACATTACTCTGATATAATCACATGTATGTTTAGTTCTCTAAATTGCACCTTAATATCTTGATGTGATAACGGGGTCTCACATCCTCCTTTAAGAACAAAGGAAGTAAATCTTCTTCTCGGTGCCTAGAGTTGCTGCATATGGATCTGTTTGGTCCTATACCAGTAACAAGTCTAGGGGGAATGAAGTATACCCTAGTGTTAATAGACGATTACACTCGTTTCACGTGGGTCTTATTCCTAAGTGGCAAAGATCAGGCTACTCCAAAGCTGATCAAACTACTTAAAAGACTCCAAAATGAGAAATCGTGTGGGATAGATAGAATTCGCAGTGATAAAGGTACTGAGTTCACCAATCAATCACTCGAATCATATCTAGATGACCTTGGTATTAAACACGAGTACTCTGCTGGTAGACTCCTCAACAAAACGGAGTTGCTGAGCGTAGGAACCGCACTTTGAAAGAAGCTGCGCGAACTATGCTAACGGAATCAGAAATATCGCAGAAATTTTGGGCAGAAGATGTCAACACAGCATGTTATACGCAGAACAGATCAATGATTAATAAGCGAGCAAATAAAACCCCTTATGAGATCTGGAATGGCAGTAAGCCAAATATTTCTTATTTCCATGTGTTTGGTTGCAAATGTTTTATTCACAACAATGGAAAGACTCATCTCACCGCTTTTGATGCCAAATCTGATGCTGGAATATTCCTTGGCTATTCTACAGTTAGTAAGGCCTTCAGAGTATTTAATAATAGAACTCTTACTGTAGAATAATCAGCGCATGTAAAATTTGATGAACCTACTGACTGTACTGTATCTAATCTGCAAATCAACAATTTAAGTAATCGACTGGAAAGCACTTATATTGATGAAAAAGTTGATGATGAGATAGATTACAGAAGCAGGACTGACTGCTCCTTGGAACCAGAAGTGCCTGAAGCTCAAGCAGAGGAGTCTGATGGCCAACAAGCACTGCAGCCAGCTACCAATGAAACAGTTGCATCTACCCCAGCTACAGTAGAAGGAACAAATGAGAAAGATGAGTCTATCAGAACCTCTGATGTGCCCACTCATATCCAGCCAAGTGAAGAACTCAATCCTCATGGACCTTCGCTCCGGTGGAAGAAGGATCATCCACCCGAGCAGGTCATCGGTAACCCTCTTGCTCCTCTACGCACCAGATGACAAATGATTAATGAATTCCTTCATGCTGCATTCATATCTCATATAGAACCTAAGAAGATTGATGAAGCTATATTAGACCCAAGTTGGGTAGAAGCAATGCAGGAGGAACTAAATCAGTTTGAGCGAACCAAAGTATGTCATTTAGTTCCACGTCCATCTCATCACACAATTATTGGCACTAAATGGGTATTTAGAAATAAGCTAGATGAAAATGGTACAGTAATTAGGAATAAAGCAAGACTAGTTGCACAGGGATACAGGCAGGAAGAAGGCATTGATTTTGATAAAACCTTTGCCCCTGTAGCCCGATTAGAAGCCATTCGCATATTTCTTGCCTTTGCTACATTTAAAGACTTTAAGGTCTATCAGATGGATGTTAAGAGTGCATTTCTTAACGGCAATCTCCAGGAAGAAGTATATGTTGAACAACCTCCTGGATTTGAAAACCATCTGCAACCATCTTATGTTTATCATCTGAACAAAGCCTTGTATGGTCTGAAGCAAGCTCCCCGTGCATGGTATGAAACTCTATCAAAATATTTGATTGATCATGACTTCACCATTGGCACGGTGGACAAAACTTTATTTAAATTTACAAAGGGAGACCATAATCTGCTAGTTCAGATATATGTTGATGACATTATTTTTGGCAGTACTAACCCAAAATTATGTGAAAGATTTTCAAAGATAATGCAGGACCAATATGAGATGAGCATGATGGGAGAATTATCATTTTTCTTAGGATTGCAAATCAAGCAATCTAGTGAAGGAATCTTGATAAATCAGTCTAAATACACTAAAGAGCTGCTGAAGAAATATGGAATGGGTACTAGCTCAGCTGCTGCTACACCAATGAGCTCATCTGCCAAACTCGACTTGGATAATTCAGGAATACCAGACGAAGTTACAATGTATCGAGGCATTATTGGATCTCTATTATATTTGACAGCCAGCCGACCAGATATTATGTTTGCAGTGTGTATGTGCGCCCGGTTTCAAGCAAATCCCAAGCAGTCACACTTCACTACTGTCAAAAGGATCCTCAAATATTTGAAAGGCACTGAGAATGTTGGTCTATGGTATCCAAGAGACTCAACTTTTAATCTTATTGGATACTCAGATGCTGACTATGCTGGATGCAAAATTGACAGAAAAAGCACCAGTGGGTATTGTCAATTCCTTGGAGATCGACTGATATCATGGGGATGCAAGAAACAGACATCCATAGCAACTTCCACTGCCGAGGCAGAGTACCTTGCTGCTGGAAGCTGCTGTGCTCAATTGCTCTGGATTCAGCAACAACTCAGAGATTATAAAATTGATCCACAGAGGCTCCCATCTTTTGTGATAATACGTCTGCCATTGCTATAACATACAATCCAGTTCTTCATACTCGTACTAAACATATTGACATCAGTCATCATTTTATCAGAGATCATGTTAGGAAGAAAGAAATTCGGCTGGAGTATATTTCTACCGAACAACAGGCAGCAGACATTTTCACAAAACCCCTACCGGACGCTAAGTTTTCTTACTTTCGAAATATTCTTGGTTTAATTGAAATTACTTCTTGATTATTTTGTTTTGGTAATAAATTCAGGGGGAATCAGTTAGTTTATTTGCATAAATTAAGGGGGAATTTCAGTTATAATCCTATCATGGTTATTTAAGCTCAGCTGGTAATACAATGGTCAGCTGCAGTAGGTGTATCCGTACCAGTAGGACTCTACATCCAGTAGATGCCTTCCTACCAATCGAACCCTACACACCAGCAAAATATTACCAAATATGCTTTGACAAAAATAACCCTCAATACTTAATAACCTAATGAACGTCGGAATTTAAAATTACTTTTGTGTAAAATAAATTATTTCACTCCCGCCTAAATCCTGTCCTTCTATTTAGTGGTTAAATTTTTTTTAAATCGTTAGATGATCGCCACGTATACATGTGTCCGCTCATCTACAGTATGACCGCTTTATTTTTAAACAAAAGATTTTTCAAAGAATAGTGTAAAGCGATTCTACCGCAAGTGCACGGTTGTCAAGTTTTAGTATAGTGAAAATTAAGTACAGGTTGTCGAATCCACAGGGACTAACGTATAAGTACCAAATAAGATTAATAAAATTATATTTAGCCTACGATAAAAGGAGTTTGATTAACTAAAGCTAAATTAAACTGAAGAATAAAGATTAAACTAGAAACAATGAATAGAACGGTTCCGGAAATGCGAAGGTAAGTCACTCGAGAAAATTACCAAGCTCGTTGTTCAATTATATTATCTCTACTGATTCAACGGAATTCTCAAATTATCACTCAATTGATTTTAAAGGTGAAAGGTTTTCACTATTATTCGATACACTCTCTCGAGCTGTAAAGAAACTAACAATAAATTAGAACAAGTCACTCACGTGCACCTATTTACTAATTCAAAGTTGCTTAAATTATCAAAACCTTATAACTCTAAATCTTTCGATTTCAAGTTCTCACGTATGCGATATCACCTCTCGATCTCAATCGTGACATACATCATAAACTAATGGAGCGTGTTACAACGTTATCTCTCGATCTCAGTTGTAACTCTCAAATTCAATCAAAGCTAGCTAGACTTTGATCTACACATGCAATCAATCTATGAACAATAAATATCAATGCGCTCAAATACCAATGAATCAATATATCAAACACAACGAACTAAAACTTCAATAATATAAACCAAATTCAATTCAAATCAAATACAGATGAGTTTAATTGTCTCTCGACCTCAAAAACATCAAATGAAAATGAAAATCAAATAAATTAAGGTTCAGAAATACGATAAACGATGGATGAATCCGTGCGTTGCACCGTAATTTCTTCTCTTGTTCCTTCCTTGCACTCCGGAAGAGATTGGCTCGACTTTGGACGAAGAACGGAGATTGGATCTCCTTCTTCCGGCGTTGGGTGGCGGCTAGGGCGGCTGCTCTTGACCTAAAAAACGTCTGATATGGTGTGTCAAAAATCCTCCTTTAACTTGTGGAAGAGATCTCCCTTAAAAGCCCTCAAAAATCACGATAAAAAAGGAAAATAAAATCTTCAGATTTCGCGTCTCGATCGATCGAGATTTTCACCGATCGATCGGTGCACTGTTCACGTCAGCCTTTTGCACTCACTGCCTCGCTCGATCGATCGAGGCTTTCCACCGATCGATCGAGATTTCTCAAAATTTGTTGCTGAAGTTACTGCCTCGCTCGATCGATCGAGATTTCCACCGATCGATCGAGCCTTCAAAAAATCTGATTCTCGCTTCTGGCTAGCTCGATCGATCGAGAATAAATCTCGATCGATCGAGACTTGGGAAATCCATCTTCTTTCATTTTCTCTTCTTTTACGCCTCGATTTCGCCCGTTATCTTCATGTAAGCTCATTTCTTCCACTTCCGGTCTAATTTCCTGAAACAAACGAATAAACACCAAAAAGCATAATATCATCCAGGAAAAAGTACGGAAAATGGGAAGAAATTACAGTTAAAATCACTCAAAATCTAAGCCTATCAACTCCCCCAAACTTAGACTTGATCGTCCTCGAGCAAGCAATAAACTCAAAAAGAAAAGTTAAACTCGATACTAAGCATGAATCATCTTTACAACATACGTAACAACTCAGAAATCCTACTTACATCAATCAACATTTAACAAGAAGCAATTTCTCCTAAGTTAAACAATACATCGCAACATCGGAACGTGCGTGTGTGCTATTGTCAAACATGAGTTACATATATATCTTTAACATCAACATGTGCCATATTAACTCCTAGTCAAGATTACTTTGAATTACTCTACAAGTTTACTATCCAGCACTTCTCCACTAATGTAATTGTTCCCTAGACTTGGATCAAAAGGTCTTGAAAGCTTATAACGTTAGGCCTTTTGGTGTCGGCTTCAAAGAAAAGGTAGGATGAATTCAAAGAAGAGAGTATAACAAAATCAGTTCAACTATTTTTGAGCTTCTCTTCAACTTTTTTCTAGCCTTGGCCACTTTGGGTCTTATTTTGAATTTTTCTTTTCAATGCTTTTCTCTACATCTTTTCTTTTTCTTTGCTCATTCTTTTGTTCCTTTTGAACTCATTTGCATATAACAATTCTGTGCAATGAATGAGATTCATTATACTCTCCTAGGGGTAGGTAAAAATTTTCTTTTAGGCTCAAACCAAGGTGGGTATAATGAGTTGCCAAGAATGTTGAATGGGGGTCTAATCATATGCAATGCATATACCATTCTTTTTCAATAAGGCTCAAAAGGGGACACTAAAGAATAATATATAACAGGTAGGCTTGAAAGGCTCAAACGGTCCAAAGATCGCCTAAATAATCTCCAAGTCTAGTTCCTAATTATAAATTTCGCCTCAAAGTGCTTTCAACTAAACTGTAGAGTTCTCTAAGATACTCAAGACTCATCATAGTTAACACAAATTTTCAATTTAATCAATACATACTTCACTCAATCATGACTCAATAAGTGCTCAAATTATTCCTCAGTTTTGACATGTAGTTAACAAAGGATATATACAAACAAGTTAAGCATTTCCATGACTCCTATCTAGATGAGGATTAATTCAATCATGTATTACCGTTGCAATTCTAACTCATCAATTCTCAAGAATAACTCAATCACTAAAAATTTTTTTTGTTGGTAGTGCTCAAGGATGAATTAGTCACTAAATCATGCATTCATGCAAGGTAGGGGAACAAAACAAGTAGCAATATGTGCAAAAGCAAGATATATACAAATAATCAAACCCCCCCCCCCCCCCCCCCCCCCCCCAAACTTAGCATGTGAATTGCCCTCAATGAACAAGAAAAATAAATGCAATGGCAAAGACACATACCATGATGACGATCGTCACTGATCGTCGTCCTCATCATGCTCCGGAGGGGGGACTGGGTAGTGGTGCTCCTCGCCCTGATATGGCAGAAATGGTGGGTACTCAGAAGGTGGAGGTGCATGCGGCTGAAAAGGTGCAAAATGTGGCTCCGGCGGGAACTGGAAACCTGGAAAGCCCTGGGCCATGGCAGTGTTCCATGCACTCTGATAGTGCATGAACTCCATCTGTCTCTGAGCTACCTGCTCATGGTCCATCTGCAATGCTCTTTGCATGCTATGAATGTCCCGCTGCATGCTGTGAATGCTCTGCTGCTCCAGGCGAATATCTTGGAGATCCCTATGAAGAGAATCCAAAGTAACTCGTGTATGCTCTGCAGCAGAGGATGATGCTCCAGCTTGTGTAGTGTCCGAGGGTCTTCGTCGGTTCGTAGGATCGGCTACAATGATTGGTGTCTTCGGCGGGAGTAGCTCCTCGTCTTCCCCCCATGTCACTCCGTATCGCTGACATAAAGCAGTGATCGTGGATGGAAACGGTAGTGCGGAGGTCGGTGGGCTACTTCCAATCTCTTGAATATGATCACTGATGATCTCACCGAAGTCCACATCCTTCCCTGAGAGGATGGCATAAACCAGGACCGCTCTATCTTTTGTCACCTCAGAAGTGTGGGTCGATGGCATGACCCGCGAGGCGACAAATGAAAACCATGCTTGGGCCTCTGGCTTCAAATTTTTCTTTAGAACCAACTGTGGCTCTGCTTTATCATTCCTTTGCCAATCCACTCCCGGCTTGCCAATGACTGTCAATACCTCATCGTAGTCGATCCTGCTGTTCTTGAAAGATTGGTATTCACAGTTGTGAATGAAAGGCATCCGGTGAATATTATTGATTGTGGCTCGATCCGCCAACACATCTTTCCCTCGAACATAAACACTTACTCGGTGCCCTGGTTGAACAGCTCGAAGATTTGTATAGAACTCCCTCACCAGTGGCACCACAGCATCAATCGGTGCCTGAACGAATTGAAACCACCCTTTTCGGCGTACTGTCCTAATGACAGGACACTCCAATTTATCCAAGCTCATTCCCCTTTCACGGCTCAGGGGTTTCTTATGGTAGATGGGGTATAACTCAGCAATCTTGGCATTGAGAAACTTCTGTTCATCATAAACTGGCTCAGAAACAGTGGCCTCTGCCTGCTTTTGCTTCTGGGAAGCTTCCGCCTGCTTTGACCTCTTTCTGGATGACATTTTCTTGCCAACTGATTCCCAACTAATACAATTCAATTCAACTAACACCCCACAACACTGTCAATCCGACACCCTTCAATACCACAAAACTTCCTCCAAATTTCAATCTTTCCTAACCCACTTCTACTACAATTCAAAACTTAGCACCAAAAGATATAATCTTTGAGAATTAGAGACCAATTACCGCTTAAAAATCCGATCTTGGAAAAGTTTGGCACTTGGCTTGGAATTCCCTTCTTTATGCGCTTCTACCCAATTTGCCTTGCAAGTCTTCAAATCTGCACTGAAAATCTCACTAGGATGAATATTACTTCTTAGAGTTGAAGTAAATTGAAATTTGATGAACAAAATGAGGAGATTAGATGAAGGAATTTGAAAGAGGCGGCTAGGGCTTTTGTTGTGGAGAGGAGAAAGATTGATTTTTGAAAGTGATGAATGCTGCGTCTGTGCCCTTATTTTTTTTTCAAAATTTTCTCTCGCTCGATCGATCGGAAAAATTCTCGATCGATCGAGCGAGGCAGTAGGCACAATGTCATTTTAAAAATTCGGGCGATCGATCGAGATTTCCACCGATCGATCGCCAGCAGCAGCAAACAAAATTTGAAATTTTTTTTCTCAACATCTTTCTCTTGGATTGCCTCGCCTATAACCAACTTGCTCTTGCTTTCACATCTGCAATAGAAAATACACGAATTCATTCCCAGACAAACTCAAAAACAAACAAACTAACAAAAACTCAACAAAACAAGAAATCAAAAACAAAACTCAAGGAAGGAAAAACGGAAGTTCTTAATTTATAGTCCCAAGCTGGACTGTCACCTCCTCGTCTTCATCAATTTGATGGCTCCTTCGGATTCTTTACAGAATCACACGGGAGCGTACCTTGCGTCCTCCCAGATATCAACGTGGCCAACTGCCCTATCTGCACCTCCAAATTTTTGATTGATGCATCTTGATTCTGCATCCTCGCCTCTGTTGATGAAATCAGCTTCGCCATAAGTTCCTCAATACTCGGCTTTTGTGTGAACCCTGCCTGTGGTTGTGGGTTCAACACATTCTCTTGATTCGACCACCTCAAATTCGGGTGGTTCCTCCATGGTTGGTTATAGTTCGAGTAGGAATTATGGGGTGGCCTGTTACCTACAAAATTCACAGCTTCAACAGATTGGTTAAACTGGTTACCTGCCTGACACTCGATGCTCGGATGACCGCCTCCACACAGCTCACAGAAGATCGCTTGAGCTTGCATTGCTGCTGCTCCCATGCTGTCTATCTTCCGGTTCATGGCTTCTAATTGAGCCGAAAGAGCAGTGATCTCGTCCACTTGATGGACTCCCATTGGTTTCTGTGGCGTGCTCCTCTCGGACTGCCACTGGTAGCTGTGGCACGCCATTTCCTCCAACAAGCTATATGCCTCTTCCGGCGTCTTCCTCATTATCGATCCCCCAGATGCTGCATCAATCATTGAACGATTAGAAGAAAATAAACCGTTATAAAAAGTTTGTACCTGTAGCCAAATGGGTAGACCATGGTGTGGGCATCTCCTCAACAACTCCTTAAAACGATCCCACGCTTCATATAAAGTCTCGGGGTCAAACTGCCCAAAAGTCGTGATATCATTCCGCATCTTCGCCGTCTTGGAAGGGGGAAAGTACTTTGACAAAAACGCCTTTGTCATCCCCTCCCATGTTGTTATAGAACCTGCAGGTAAAGAATTCAACCATGCCTTAGCTTTGTCTCGTAATGAAAAGGGAAAGAGTCTTAACCTGATGGCGTCGTCAGAGACGCCATTGTGTTTGAATGTATCACAAATCTCCAAAAAGTTGGAGATGTGATTATTCGGGTCATCCGTAGCTGCTCCCCCGAACATCACCGAGTGCTGAATCATTTGTATGATTGCCGGCTTTATCTCAAAATTGTTTGCTTGAATCGTCGGCCTTGTAATACTCGACAACGATCCATGAAATGCGGGTTGTGCAAAGTCCATCATCGATCTAGGGTGCTGTGCTTCGTTATTATCAGCCATTGCTCGAGCTTCTCGTAATCGCCTAAGTAAAGTTCTTTCTATCTCCGGATCGAAAGGCTCGAGAATGGGCTCCTCTCTTCTGAGCATGCACTAGAGAAACGATTCCTGTACAAAATAGACAAAAGGAGACAACAAAATACACAAAGTTATTCACAAAGATCAACAAAAGAAACAAAGACAATAAAAACAAAAATGCAATAATAAAAGAATTGGCTAAATTACAATTAACTAATCTCGTATGATATTATACAGATTAGTCCCCGGCAGCGGCGCCAAAAACTTGACCGCTTTATTTTTAAACAAAAGATTTTTCAAAGAATAGTGTAAAGCGATTCTACCGCAAGTGCACGGTTGTCAAGTTTTAGTATAGTGAAAATTAAGTACAGGTTGTCGAATCCACAGGGACTAACGTATAAGTATCAAATAAGATTAATAAAATTATATTTAGCCTACGATAAAAGGAGTGTGATTAACTAAAGTTAATTAAACTGAAGAATAAAGATTAAACTAGAAACAATGAATAGAACGGTTCCGGAAATGCGAAGGTAAGTCACTCGAGAAAATTACCAAGCTCGTTGTTCAATTATATTATCTCTACTGATTCAACGGAATTCTCAAATTATCACTCAATTGATTTTAAAGGTGAAAGGTTTTCACTATTATTCGATACACTCTCTCGAGCTGTAAAGAAACTAACAATAAATTAGAACAAGTCACTCTCGTGCACCTATTTACTAATTCAAAGTTGCTTAAATTATCAAAACCTTATAACTCTAAATCTTTCGATTTCAAGTTCTCACGTATGCGATATCATCTCTCGATCTCAATCGTGACATACATCATAAATTAATGGAGCGTGTTACAACGTTATCTCTAGATCTCGGTTGTAACTCTCAAATTCAATCAAAGCTAGCTAGACTTTGATCTACACATGCAATCAATCTATGAACAATAAATATCAATGCGCTCAAATACCAATGAATCAATATATCAAACACAACGAACTAAAACTTCAATAATATAAACCAAATTCAATTCAAATCAAATACAGATGAGTTTAATTGTCTCTCGACCTCAAAAACATCAAATGAAAATGAAAATCAAATAAATTAAGGTTCAGAAATACGATAAATGATGGATGAATCCGTGCGTTGCACCGTAATTTCTTCTCTTGTTCCTTCCTTGCACTCCGGAAGAGATTGGCTCGACTTTGGACGAAGAACGGAGATTGGATCTCCTTCTTCCGGCGTTGGGTGGCGGCTAGGGCGGCTGCTCTTGACCTAAAAAACGTCTGATATGGTGTGTCAAAAATCCTCCTTTAACTTGTGGAAGAGATCTCCCTTAAAAGCCAATGAATCAATATATCAAAGACAATGAACTAAAACTTCAATAATATAAACCAAATTCAATTCAAATCAAATACAGATGAGTTTAATTGTCTCTCGACCTCAAAAACATCAATTGAAAATGAAAATCAAATAAATTAAGGTTCAGAAATACGATAAACGATGGATGAATCCGTGCGTTGCACCGTAATTTCTTCTCTTGTTCCTTCCTTGCACTCCGGAAGAGATTGGCTCGACTTTGGACGAAGAACGGAGATTGGATCTCCTTCTTCTGGCGTTGGGTGGCGGCTAGGGCGGCTGCTCTTGACCTAAAAAATGTCTGATATGGTGTGTCAAAAATCCTCCTTTAACTTGTGGAAGAGATCTCCCTTAAAAGCCCTCAAAAATCACGATAAAAAAGGAAAATAAAATCTTCAGATTTCGCGTCTCGATCGATCTAGATTTTCACCGATCGATCGGTGCACTGTTCACGTCAGCCTTTTGCACTCACTGCCTCGCTCGATCGATCGAGGCTTTCCACCGATCGATCGAGATTTCTCAAAATTTGTTGCTGAAGTTACTGCCTCGCTCGATCGATCGAGATTTCCACCGATCGATCGAGCCTTCAAAAAATCTGATTCTCGCTTCTGGCTGGCTCGATCGATCGAGAATAAATCTCGATCGATCGAGATTTGGGAAATCCATCTTCTTTCATTTTCTCTTCTTTTACGCCTCGATTTCGCCCGTTATCTTCATGTAAGCTCATTTCTTCCACTTCCGGTCTAATTTCCTGAAACAAACGAATAAACACCAAAAAGCATATATCATCCAGGAAAAAGTACGGAAAATGGGAAGAAATTACAGTTAAAATCACTCAGTAGGACTCTACATCCAGTAGATGCCTTCCTACCAGTCGAACCCTACACACCAGCAAAATATTACCAAATATGCTTTGACAAAAATAATCCTCAATACTTATTAACCTAATGAACGTCGGAATTTAAAATTACTTTTGTGTAAAATAAATTATTTCACTCCCGCCTAAATCCTGTCCTTCTATTTAGTGGTTAAATTTTTTTTAAATCGTTAGATGATCGCCACGTATACATGTGTCCGCTCCTCTACAGTACGACGTTACATATACTTTCATTTTCACCGCCATTAGTTTCACTGCTCTTCTTCTCCAACAATTCACTGCAACTATCTTTTCTTTCAGAAAATTCTACTCTAACAAGATTGCTGCTGCTTCTTCCTCATATTCATCCAAAATGTCAAAGAATGTACAGCCAAGCTTCATCACCAATGCTGTTCATGTAGATTTTCATCTATATACACATCATCTGATGAGGAGACAAAGAAGCTGATTCAAAAGCTGGATACCTCAGGACTCTTGGTAATCCTGAGCCAGGCCCCCTCATTCTACAAGGACGAGCTACACGAGTTCTTTGCTACTGCCAAGGTTGTTGATGACACCGTGGTGGCATCCGTATCTGGACAGTTGGTTAAAATCACTCAACCTGAATTTGCCTCACACCTGTGCCTTCCCTCCACCGGACTTACTGATTTTTCCACTATTCCAGTGGAACTACGAGAAGAGATGCGCCTCACAGCTTCTGACTCTGCTCATCGTCTTCAACGTCCCCCATTCAGGAAAGTATTAATGAAGAGCCATTATCGACAACTGGCAGACATCATCTCCAAGGGGCTTCTATGTAAGGCTGGATCATTTGATATGATCACCCCTGAAAAATTCGTTATGAGTGCAATATGCAAAGGATTGGAGATAAACTGGTCAGTTGTGTTATTTCAAACTCTGACTAGTCTAGTAGTCTCTGGCAAGGGTCAATCAGGCTTTGCTCTCCCGCTAAGCAGCCTTTTTGACAGCAAACACATTAAGACAGGGGCTCTCTCCAACCTTCATCCAGGGAGACTTATCACTGCCAAGTATCTTCAGCTTCATCGACAACGAAGTGGCAGAGAAGGTGGGGTGACAAAGCGCCGATTGAATCAAGTAATTAGTGACTCTGAACAAACTGTCTCGGAATCCGCTGAGTCTTCTCCTCCTCCTCCTCCCCCTCCTAAGAAGCCCAAAACAGAAAAGCTGCTCCTTCAGCTATCCGTCAGCCGGTCATTGCCGCTTCTGATACCATCTCCTCCGTCGGACCTACAGACGTCCTGATAGAGAACCCATCCCTGTAATTCCTCCAACTGAGGAACCAACTGCTTCATTAGCCATGGTGCCTGCTCCATCAATGGTTCCAGTTGACACTCCGTCAGCACTGGTGAGCTCTCAGCAAGCACCAGGCACTATCAGCTTTAGGACACCCAAGTCCTTATGTCCGTACTGTCATCCAAAGATCACCCCTGCTGGCAAAGGAAAAACTCTTACGGCTCCAGTGTCCACTCCTGTTGCCTTCGAGATCCAAATGGTCATGGATACAGTTGAAGCCAAACTGCAACCACAGCTCGATATTTTTTATCGTTGGGTAAAGGCTCGAGTAAAAGTTCGATTTGATGATTTCGATCCTATTCTGGATCAGGCCAGGGAAGATGAGAACCAAATCTTGGCCTATCTTCAAATCTCAGACCCCGAGAAAAGCCTGAAGCTACGGGATGCTTTTCGCCTGATGAACTATGTGGGCGAACTTCAAGCCCTTGTGGAAACCCGCCTTCAACACTTCAATGGTGATTCAGGCACCGCGAATCATGATAGAGCCGTTCTAAATGCTCTTGGCCCCAAGCTGGAAATGGCTGAGCTCGCTCTTCATGATATTCGCATATCCACTGGAATTCACTCATGCTCCACTGCTGAGAATATTGCAAGCCCCGACCAGCCGGATTTACAAATGGCTATTGAAAATTTGGAGATTGTCCCCTCTACTATGGAGATCACTTCTACTGTCCTAGAGATCACTCCCACTGGAGCAGAGATAGCATCAACTGCCTTGGAGGCAGCTTCTTCTGCTAAAGAACTCTCTTCTGCTCCCAGCTCTTATAATGATCAACCGTCCCAACCGATGGTTATTGATCACACCAATGTGGACACAGTGATTCAGACGATAGTTCAGCAAGTTACCATTTCCTCTGGCAACCATGAACCCAGTGAGTCTTCGCATTCCAATGATCATACCCAGTCGTCTGTTGCTGCGGTTGACCAAGACACTGCTGATATGGCTGCTCCACACATTGAAGCAACTGCCACTATCTCAGACTCCCCAGCTGTCCCACTTATTGAAGAAACTGGCTTTCTATCCACTGCAGTTGTAGATGCTCATCCCGATGCTCTTGATCCTACTGCTGATACTCAAATGATTCCTGTAGATCCGTCCATAGCTCAAGAACTTTCAGAGGATTTCTTTGTCTTTACAAATCCTCTGGACGAGCCACCGAACATTGCTGCACAGCTAGCTAATCTCTCCACTGCAATATCAGCACTAGCCAGCGATGTCAATAAACTTAAGCAAGAAGAGCGGACTGCAACTCTCATTCTAGGAACCCATCAGCAGCACACGGACTTTCAATTCAAGCAAGTCTACAGGGACTTAAGTAGTTTAACAACTACTGTCACCCGACTTCAAACTTTTGCTGAGAACACTATGGCGGACACTCTTTCTCGGATTGGCCAGGCTCGTCTTCAGATTAATCAAAATAATGAATCTCTTCATGCTGCCACATCCCTGGCTCTTGGAGAAAAGATTGAAGACGCCAAGAGAGTCTTAACCGATCAGTTGGCCACCATGCAGGCAGCATTTGCTTCTCAGATTCAAGATATATGCAACAGCCTTCCTGCAGCTCCTCAAATAATCCGCAGACTGCCTGAACCCAGCAGAACTGCTCCTTCATCACAGCGAGCTTCAAGTTCAACTGATCGTTCATCCCCTGCAACTGGAGCACTCACTCAGTCCAGATCAACTGCTCAACCAAGATCTCGAAGTCCGCGCCAACCGCCTACCGAAAAAGGCGACTATTCCAAACATTGGTTCGGGCGAAAATAGTATCATTTTCTGACTCCTTCTTAATTACTCCTATCTATTTACTGTTTTTAGTTGACTTTTTCTTTGTATTTACTGATCAACATAAATGCATTCACACTAATTGAAACCTTTTTTGTTCTATAAATAGCGACTCTTGTTTGCTCACATAACACACATTCACTCATCATGATTAACTTCAAGACTTTCAAAATTCCTTGGTTTTCTGTTAAAAACTTTTCCGTTTCATGGGTTTATTACTTATCTAAATCAACCCCTCATGGATTGATTACTTATCTAACCCAGTTCCATTAAGCTTCAGCGTTTTGGATCCTGCTCTGATGCTCATCATCAGTCAGGAACTGCTATCAGGAGTTATCTGGGAGCTGATGACAAAAAGGGGGAAGACAGAGATAGAGTATTCTGATAGGTGAATCCATGAACCATGGAAGCTGCCCATCTCTGAAACAAGGTGGATCGAGCTCTTCCTCTCTGAAATAAGGTGGATCGAGCTCTTCCTATCTGACATTAGGTGGATCAAAGCTCTCCGGGTCTACAGTGCTTGTTTAAAAAAAAATTGTCATGTATCAGCTATATTGTGTAAAACTAGATTTATCTTAGATTCTATTCAAGTTATTAGAATTCATCTTAAATAAATATGAATCTCTCTCAATTGTCCAGTTTGATTACAACTTGTAATCTGCTTATATTAATAACAAATGAAAATTTCTTTTCCATTATGTCTTCAAGTATTTTCAGGATTCTCATCTTATTTACTCGAGTAGGAAATCGATTATTGCTTAGTTTTGTCATCACCAAAAATGGGGAAATTGTTGGGAAAACGATTTCTAAGTTTTGGTGATTACAAACACCTATCGGATGTCAAAGACCAACTGGATAAAGACTCCTACCGGATGAAGACATCTACCGGATAAAGTCCTACCGGATGAAGACATCTACCGGATAAAGACTCCTACCGGATGAAGACATCTACCGGATGAAGACACCTACCGGATATTGAAGCCTTACCGGGTGATAAAGATCAACTGTATGAACACCTACACCAACCGGCTGAAAGACACAAACTGGATGGCTACCAACTGGATAGACATCAACTAGACAAGACATCAACTGGATGGCTACCAACTGGATAGACATCAACTGGATGATCACCAACTGGACAGACATCTACTGGACAACTATCAACCGGATAGTCCCACTGAACAAAGACATCAACTGGTCATAAGAGGATGAACGACCAGTTGAGCAAACAAAACCAGCAGAAGTCTAAACTTCCAGTAAGAGCACTAAGCAACAAGACAAAATAAGTACAACATTCTCTGACAAAGGTACAACAGAGCGGCGCACTCTGATATATCTCCGCCACCATTACCGTCAGAGTGAAAAGAGCCGTTGCTTAAACAAAATAGGAAAGAAGACAATATGAATTTGGAAAGCAAATCTCTTCTATATACAGAAAAGCTACCGTTGGACAACCAAACCTATAAATACGTCCAAGCAGAGAATGAAGAGATGCTGAGCCATTTTCAACAAAGTGATATACTTCAAAGCAAACAAGAAAATCATATTACTGATATTCCAAACGTTCAGCAAAGAGCAGACAAGCTGTGAAACTGAATCTGTGACAGATTATTTCCAATTGACGTCTGCTGCTCAAAAACACTCGAAGCTAGAAAGTTTATTCTGTAAAGAGTGTTAGAGAATCTCTTGTAATCAAAAGTTAAGAAGATTGTGATTGCTAGGAGTTTAGGCCAAGTGTGTTAGTGCCTAAGAAGGTTGTATACTGTAAAAGTGTAAACCAAGTCTTCTAGTGAATCCTTCCTGCAAAGGAAGAAGGGGAGACGTAGAAGCGTTGTGCTTCGAACTTCCAGAAACAACTCTTGTGTTATTTGTTTATTTCTTTATTACCTCAGTTTTACTCCTCACAACTTCAGTAGACGTATTCCGCACTATAACAAGTGTCTGCTGACTTGCCTAATATTGAGAAGCAACTGTAATACTTAACAGTTTACAGTTAACCTGAAAAGAAATCGAAATTGTATCTAGTGTTTTTCAACCCCCCCTTCTAAACACTGCCCCGATCCTAACAGCCCCCATTCAACATTTTTTTGGCAACTCATTATACCCACCTTTATGAGCTTAAATTGAAAAGAATTATCCTTACCCAAAAGGAGTATAATGATTCTCATTAGATGCACATAATTTGCTATATGTTGATGAGCTTATTGTTGAAAAAAATGATGAATGAGAAAAGAAAAAGATAGATAAAGCCTTGAGAAAAAAAAGTGACTAAATAAGACCCAAAGTGGCCAAGGCTAAAAGAAAAAGAAGGGAAGTTCAAGTTGTGCTAAAAAAAATTGAATTTTACATGATTATACTCTCTTCTTTGTGCTATCCTATCTTTTCTTTGAAGCCAACACCTAGGCCTAACGCTACAAGCTTAAAAAGACCTATTGATCCAAGTGAGGGAGTGACTACATTAGTAGAGAAGTGTTTGAAAATAGGACTAAGGGGTGCTCAACGATAATCTTACTTTTCATTGACTAGCATGATTTGATCTATGAAATTGCATGAAACTTGAAAGTGACAATAGCACACACGCACGTTCTGAGTTGGCGACGTGTTGTTTGATCTAAGAGAAAAACAACTTGTTAAACTTTCTGATTGATTCTTGTTCGTCTGTAAGTGAGATGTCTGAGTTACATGATTGACTGTGAAGTGGTTTACTTGAATCTTTAATATTGAACTCTACTGTTTGATTTTATTTCTTGCTCGAGACGATCAAGCTTAAGTTTGGGGGAGTTGATAAGTGTGATTTTTACACTTAATTTGATATATGATTAGGGGTGTTTTTGTAGTGATTCCTAGAAAATATTACACGTTTTGGTATATATTTGTATATGTCAGGAATCTAGGTCCAAATGCATAAAAGTGGATGAAATGGGCTTAAAATGCTGAAAAAGGACCAAACTTAGCAAATCTGGAAAAGCAGGGACCAAATTGCAAGATTGGAGATTTGAGGTCCGCGATCGATCGCCAATGACGAAGATCGATCGCCACCATCCAGAATGTTTCCGAGATCGATCGCCAAATGACGAAGATCGATCGCCAAACCCTGAAAAATCGAGATTTTGTTTCCTACTTGGTGATTTTGTGTCCAAACTTTGCAAAACTCCTCCAAACTATTTATAGAAGATTTTCAGACGTTTTAGGGGGCTTTTGCACACATTTTCTGAGACCTAGCAGCCTCTCCTCCATCCAAAGCACCACCACAAATCATTGAAGAGCAAGAGCAACGCAAGGAACGAAAGAACGGAGCGACGCACGGAGCGACATCCTCGTTATCTTAGTATTTCTGAACTTGATAATTTTTTATTTCATATTGTGATGTTAAATTTGTTTAAAGACATGTTTTTACATTATAATTTGATTATGGTTGTTGGCTAAAATATTTGTCAAGACATAGGGGATCCCATGTTTGAACCCTTGAGTTAATTAACGGTTTTGATTTAATTTCTATGATCTTTGCGCATAATTTATGTTTTTAATGCTTGTAAAAGATTAGCTACCTTTTGCATGATATTGGTAATCATTGAATTGACCATAGGAGATTACGATACGACGTAGTAAATTAGGCCGTGGGTTTTAGGTTGAGACGGACCAAGTAAAATCTAGCACACGTGTGATAGCAATAGATTTACCAAAATCGAAGGCTAGTAGTTTTCACGAAGCGTTTTTCGGTATTAATCATTCAATAAAGACACGGGAGTGGTTTATTGTAGATTAATGCTAGACTTGTTATAACCGGACCAAGGTATAGCGAATGAAATAGGAAAACTCGTCACCCTAGAACATAGAACTTTGAATCTTAATTAATAGACAACTTTTGGGGGATTACATGGGTGAACCGACGTCTTGATAATTCATTTATAAATTCTCTTCAATCATCCATCACTGCTGTTTTGGTTAATTTTTGTGCTTAAGTCTATTTAGTTTGATAATCATTCCATAATCGTAGGTTAAATATAGAAATTCTAATCGAACGTGGTAATTATTACTAGTCCCTGTGGGTTCGACAACCTGTCCTTCATTTACTATACTAAAACTTGACAACCGTGCACTTGCAGTAGAGAATTGCTACACTCGAAAATAATGTTTAAAATAATAGCGATCAAGTTTTTTCCCAAAAGGCATGACCAGGAATTCATAGTGCCCATACCTAGTCCTGAATGCTGTCTTCTGAACATCATCTTCCCTTACCCGAATCTGATGATACCCCGACCTTAGATCGATCTTACTGTAGAGCCTCGTACCCTGCAACTGGTCAAACAAATCATCGATCCTCGGAAGTGGATACTTATTATTCACTGTGGCTTTGTTCAGTTGTCTGTAATCGATGCACAGACGCATCGAACCATCTTTTTTCTTAACAAATAAAACTGGTGCACCCCAGGGCGATACGCTAGGGCGTATATAGCCCTTATCAAGGAGCTCTTGCAACTGAATCTTTAACTCCCATAGCTCCGCTGGTGCCATCCTATATGGGGCACGAGAAATGGCAGACGTCCTCGGTAGTAACTCAATCCCAAACTCGACCTCTCTCGTTGGTGGGAATCCGGGAATCTCTTCCGGAAAGACATCAGGAAACTCCGCCACTACGGGCACATCCTCAACTTTTAATTCTTCCCTCTTTTTAGTATATCAACAGTATAGATGAGATATCCTGTATGGCCTCGTTCCAACAACTGCGCCATCTTGACAGCAGATATCAACGGAATCTTAGAACGAGAACCATCCCCAAAGAATGTCCACTGGACTTCCATATCAGATCTGAATCGGACAGTCCTCTGCCTGCAGTTCACAACTGCCTGATACCTGTTCAGAACATCAATGCCTACAATGCAGTCAAAGTCTGACATCCCCAGAACAATCAAATCTGACCTTAGCTCGTTATCCTCAAAATAAATGAGGTCATCATAGACAATCTGATCAGTAATCAAACTTCTTCCAGCGGGGGTCGAGACTATAAGAGGCGTGGGCGACGGAGAAGTGCATATATGGTGCCTTTCCACAAAACTTGCCGACACAAAAGAGTGTGATGCACCTGTGTCGATCAATATAAAAGCAGGGTGCGTAAATAAAAGACACGTACCCGCTATAACCTCCTCCGGAGCCGCTGTAGCCTGCTCCCTCGTCAAAGCATAAACCTGTCCCTGAGGTTGCCCAATGGGCTGACCTCCATACTGCCTCGGTGCAAAAGGTAGTCTGTGATGTGCTGCTCTGTCCGCAGGCCTCCCCGCAGAGTTCTGTTGTCTTCCCCTGTTGGGACATTGTCGGGCAAAGTGGCCTTTGTCGCAACAAACATAACATCCTACACAGTCTTTTGCCAAATGTGGTTGCCCACAAAGAGTGCACTGGACCTTCCCAAATCTGTCTCCCAGAGACTGCCCTCTTCCAGATGGGGCATCGTTCCTACAGCTTCCTTTCCATCGATTCTCGGGCTTCTTACCACTGAATCTTGACGCTAAAGTGTTCCCCCTAGGCTTAAAATGATCACCCCTGGGCTTCAAATTGTCAGAAGTAGATTTCTGAGGGGGTGCTGGAGGTGGTACGGTATCAGGGTATGCACCAACTCCCATTCAGCTAGCTCAGCCCGTGAAAGGGCGTCATCAAACCAAGCAGGGCCATAAGTGATCACCCTGTCATACAGTTCAGGCCTCAAGCCCTTCATGAAGTTCCTCATCTTTGCTTGAGTACTTACGGCGATGTGGGGTACATATCTGAGCAAAGAACAGTAATGAAGAGCATAATCTGACACAGGCATGTTACCTTGCTTAAGATTAGTAAATTCATCTTCTTTAGCCTGTCGTGCAGCCGCTGAAAAGTAGCGGGTCAGAAAGCGAGTTCTGAACAGCTTCCAAGTTATTTCCTGACCCTGAGCCTCTTGCTCTATCACCGTGGTCTTCCACCACATCAGTGCCTTCTTGGCCAATTGGAACTCCGCTAGCCTTATCCAGGCTGTCTTAGCACAAGGGGCTGCCACAAATATTTGCTCGATCCTCTCTAACCACTCCTCAGCTTGTTCCCCTGTCTCAGTTCCCTCGAACATTGGGGGTCGGTATGTCAGGAACTGAGCCAAACTTAGCTCCCCGGGTAGTAACTGTTGCTCAGAAGGTTCCTCGCCCAAGGCTGGCGGTGGTAGGGGATTGGTAAGCCCAGCACTTGCATTCACACTCACCGCGTCTCCTATGTCAATATTTGCTGCCATACTGCAAGACAAGGGTTAACAACAATACCCAAAAGCAGTTCATATAATACATCGTTAGAGAAACAAAACATGTTAGTATAACATCATATACTTCATATGCAATACATGCACAAAACATGTTTAAAAAGAAGCACCTAGCCAACTTATTGCTAAGGCTACCCTTCACTCATTCCCGGGTTATCTAACCACTGCTCTGATACCACTAATGTAGAGTCTTCATATCTTAACATCATCATATACACGTATTATGGACTAAACATGCATTCATAACATCTTAGGGTTCCGGTTGTAGCTTTGAGCTAATAAGATTACAGGCCAAAATAAAATTTCAAAAGCTAATTAATTACATTCTCAACAATGAATGTTAAAGCTATAGATTTACACTACTCCTAGAGTAGAGACTATCAAAATCATGTATCCTATATTCATCTTGCTCCTTTTAGCTCACTGCCTCAACCCGACCCTAGGCCCTTCGGTCCAAAAGTGTACCTACAGGAACAACCCATCATGAGCATTTACATCATTACTTAACATCATAAGGTGATGGCATATAAATAAATGCATGAAAATAATCGTAACATGTACTTCCTGGTTAATCGTATGAACACACTTAGTTGTCCCAGTTTCGTAGTCATGCATATGGGCATCTTACCCTATCGTATGGCATCTTACCATATCTAATCATCGTGTGGCATCTTACCACGTGGGCATCTTAACCTATCGTATGGCATCTTACCATATCATAAACATCGTGTGGCATCTTACCACGTGGGCATCTTACCCTATCGTATGTCATCTTACCATATCATGAACATCAAGTGGCATCTTACCACGTGGGCATCTGACCCTATCGTATGGCATCTTACCATATTATAAACATCATGTGGCATCTTACCACGTGGGCATCTTACCCTATCGTATGGCATCTTACCATATCATGAACATCGTGTGGCATTTTACCACGTGGGCATCTTACCCTATCGTATGGCATCTTACCATATCATAAACATCGTGTGGCATCTTACCACGTGGGCATCTTACCCTATCGTATGACATCTTACCATATCATAAACATCGTATCATTATATAAACATCATATAAACATCATCATCTTATAGACATCATCATCTTATCATAATCGTCATCGTAAACGTCATATCATCTTCGTTTATCATAACATCATCATCATAACTTACTTATCATAATCATCATCATAAACATCATAAATACTTGTGCAATCATTGCATAATCATAGTATAGAAGTATGGTTTACCGTCCGATGCCCGTACGTTTCTTACGTACCTTAATTCCCAAAAGTGGAGAAATTGGAGAACTTTATCTCCTTGAAGTTGTGGGTACCTGGGATGGTTCTACATAACCATACAAATCGATATTAGAAGCTAAATATAGTCCAATATCCAAAAATTCCATCAATTAAGCCAAGAAAATAATTTTCAGCAAAATCGCTCTACCGATCGATCGGTCACCCTTACCGATCGATCGCTAACTGTTCACAATTTCAATTTAAGCTACGGTCTTTCACCGATCGATCGGTCCAAGATACTGATCGGTCGTTAGCCATCCACCGATCGATCGGTCACTTTCACCGATCGATCGGTAAGTAATGAAATTTCACCCCTCGCTACGCACTTGCACCGATCGATCGTTGCCCTGCCACCGATCGATCGGTCGCTGCGACATTTTCGGGTAAACTCCATTTTTTTGGCACAAAACTACCAAATAAACCAATACATCCCAACAACTTATCACCACAAAAACCTCATAAAGCCATACCCCAACCACATACAACACATACTTAAAACAAACCCACCTAAAACACTTCAAAATCATCCCATTTCAAAACCAAACATCATCAAAACTTTAGGAAGGGTTCCATACCTCTTGAAGACTCTAAATCTTAACAAAAATCCCACGAACAAAAGTTTTGTGGAGCTTATTCCTTCCTCCTTTGAAGAATTTCGAAAATGGGGTGAGGTTAGGGTTGTGGAAGTGATTTGGGGATTTTAAGAGTGATTGGTAAAGTGAATAAAGAGTAGTGGGGTAAAGGGGTATAGTGGGGGGTATATGGGTTAATAAAGTTGTATCCCATCAATTAGCATGATGTATAAAATACCCCAACATGGTATTTTAAAAGCATTTACAAAAATGCATTAAACTTCCACTAAAATCATACCTTCCTCATAATTAACATCCAAAACAAAAAAATTATGTTAACACTTCATTACCCAACATGCATAACATGTACCCTGAAATGCAACCCCAGGGTCACGCCTATCAAGTGACTATGCATTTCGACATGATAATTAATTTCAACACATAAATCAATTATCAACATAATTCATCATATAAACATAATTAATGCCTAAATTGAAATTAATTAATTTCGGGGCATCACAAATCTAGCATATCGAGGCACTTTCATCATGGCATCATGTAGTGGGGCGTTTGCCTCGCTGCGTCAGAAAGTGTCATAGAGTCCTTTAAGTCTAGCTTCTTTCCGATTATCCTTCAATGCAAGGGGGACTGGAGGTTCAATTTTATATTCAGAAATTTTAGGGGACTTACCTCGTGGTTTCTCCTCTCGCATAAGCTCTTCAACGTCCTTCTCTACCTTCATCTCTCCGTTCTTGGGTGGCGCCAGTACCACATTTTCCAAGCTTCATCTTCACTCATCTTCAAAGTGATGGCACTCACATTTTCCCTTGGGTTTAGCATTGGCTGTGAAGGAAGCCCATTTGATATTCTCGCTTCAATGTTGTTGAGCTAAGTTGCTAGTTGTCCCATTTGCGTTGTCAAGCTTTGAATGCTCGCCCTCGTTTCCGGTTGAAATTGCAGGCTATTTTCAGCAATAACTTTAATAATATTCTCTAACCTGTCAGAAGGGGCATGCACTGGAGGTGGTGGAGGTCTCTGATATGTCGGTCTAGGGTGGAGGTTGGTTCATTTATTGATTCCCATAGCCTTGGTTTGGATGGTCAGATAGGGTTGAATATTACGCGTTTTTAGGCTATGATATGTACATATTTTCGTGTTGATTCTTGGAATATCTTACGGTTTATGGTATATATTTCTCTATTTCAGGAATCAATGTTGAAATGTAGGGAAAGGTGAGAAATCAAGCTAAAATGATGAAAAAATGAATAAAGTTGAAGAAAAGAGGAAAAAACCAGAATCCAAGACACATGTTGCTCCTTTCTCCTCATATTACTATATGTTCGAGCCATGTTCTGGAAATGTGGACCATATAAAGGTTGTAGAAATTTCTCTTATCTTTGCGTGGACAGCTGATTCATCAAATTCGGAGTTTGTATGAGAAAGTTACGGCCAAAATACGAAACTCGCCAGAAGCTGAAAAAGGAGAAGAAACTTACTGTGAAGGGCGATCGATCGAGAAAGGATTTCCGATCGATCGAGACGGGCAGAAAAAGCCACGAAATTCTTACTGGAAGGCTCGATTGATCGGCCACTTCGTCCGGATCGATCGGTGGAATGAATTTTCATTAAAATAACTTCCTTATAGAGTTTGTTTCCAACAAGGAAGTCCTTGATTTCCTTCCCCTATATATTACAAACGAAAATTACAACCCATACATCAGATTTGAACCCTAGACAAACACCACATCACAGCCTCCATCTCAGCCCCCCTTTTCCTTCAATTCCAACACACGTCCATCAGCCCTTTTCCTTCACTTCATCATCAACCTCCACCATTCTTCTCCCACAACAAAACAAAACACACATCCATCCTTTCTTTTCTTCAATCTCACGTCCAGCCTTCATCTCTCCACAACCATCTATCAAACCTTCAACCTTTCACCCTATGATTTTGGAACAACTCCAACAAGGCAATAAAAAGAGACGATTGAGAAGGAAGCAAGAGAAGGAGCGAAGATCTACAACCGGAGTCGACGCTGGGAGTTTATTCTTACTTTTAAACTTTAGTTTAGTTTTATTTTGATTATATCATGATTGGATTGTTGCAAGACATGTTTGAGTATTGGTGTTTATTTATGAGTATGAACTAAGTTTATTTATCGAGGCTAGGCAAATCCTTTGTTATGAACCTTCGATTTGATGATTTAATGATTGAATTCTTATAATTCTTTGCGTATGTTTTATGTTCTTCATGATTTTAGAGGTTTGATCACCTTTGAATGATGTTAGTATCGTAATTGAGATCGAGAGATGATTTTATGATACGGAATTAATAACTCATACCATGGATTTCAGACCGAGATCGAGAGATGACGTCAAATACATGCGTGATAGCCATAGATTCTAGTAATTGAAAGCTAGGAGTTTTCATGGATCTTATGCAACATTGAATTGTTAAATAAGTGAACGAGAGTTACTTACTACAATTCGGTGTTAGGTTTAATATAGCTCGAGAGAGTGTATTAGATAAATTGGGAGAACTCGTCACCTTAGAAAGATTTGAATATTCAATCGAGAATTGTAGGGAATTGCATTGGTGAGCCAAAGTCTCGATAATCTTCTCAAGTGGATTTTTCTGGTTTATTTTTATTGACTTGGTTGGATTAGTAGTTTATTTTAAATAATTAGTTGCTAATTATAAATTAATTTCGTAGGTTAAATATAGTTAAAAGACATCTTATTTGGTACTTACTTGTTAGTCCCTGTGGGTTCGACAATCCGTATCTTCCTATCTATACTAAAACTTGACACCGTGCACTTGCGGTCTAAAATCGCTAGATTGGAATTAATTGTTTAAAATAAAAGCGATCATGGTCCCTCCAACCTTGGTTGTAGTTGCCCGATTGATGGTCATAACTCCTTTGTGGGGGGCAAGGAAATCCTCCCTCTGCATTCACGTGCTCAGTGGATGTCTCTTGTAGGGATGGACATACATCAATGGGATGGCTCACAGCTAGACAGATTCCACATGGCTTCATCTTCCCTACATTGCCACCTGCAAGATTACGCACAAGAAACGTTAAGTCAATCAATTGTTGTTCTAGATTGGATACGTTTACCTCGTTTCTTGGCGGTTGTCCATGGTGCACATGTCCAAATTGCTGGGAGTTGGCCGCCATGCTTGCTATCAAGTTCCTTGCCTCCTCCACAGTCTTGTCGATAAAAGCTCATCCGATTGCCGCGTCCCCTAAGTTTCTATCACCAGAAAGTAAACCTTCATAGAAATATTGAATTAGAAGATGTTCACTTATCTAATGTTGTGGGCAGCTTGCACACAACTCCTTAAAACGTTCCCAGTACTCGTGCCGCGACTCCTCTTGGTATTGCTTCACACCGTAGATTTCCTTCCTTATGTTAGTCGCCCTCAAAGCTGGAAAGTACTTCTTTGGGAAGACTCTTTGTAAATCAGCCCACGTGGTGATGGATCCGGATGGTAGGTAGAATAGCCAATCTTTAGCAGCATCCTTTAGAGAGAATGGAAAGGCTCTCAGTTTGATTTGCTCCTTCGTTACGCCAGCAGGCATCATAGTAGTGCATATCACGTGGAATTCCATCAAATGCTTGTGCGGATTCTCACATGCAAGACCATGAAATGATGGCAATAAATGGATTATACCAGAATTTAAGTTCAAAATTTATGTTATTTGCAAGTGCAGGGAAAGTGATGCAGAGAGGCTGTTGATCCAAGTTATTCGCCAACTGTCTCAAGCTTTGATTCGCAGCCATATTGTTCCTCTCTTATTCTTCCTCAAGTCTCCTTGTTTCTCTTCTTCTCTGATGTAGTGTCCTCTCGATCTCAGGATCGTAGAGAAATTATCTTCGTGATTGTACGATTCACATGTACTTATTAACAAACCAAAGTAACACTAAAAAATAAAAATCAAGTAACACAAAAGTAAACGCCTTCCCCGGCAACGGCGCCAAAATTTGGTAGCACTTATCGTGTACACTCAAATTATCCCTTCTCAGTTAACAACAAATAATATAGCAGTGTAAGTAGGGATCGATCCCACAGGGAAGTGAGTATCTTTGTGCTAAAAAGTATCAAAATAAGGGGGTTTTGAGAGTAGTAATTATCTAAAATTATGTAGGATGCAAGATTGAAATAAATTAGGAATAAATCAATTAAAGAGAGGTCTCGGTTTCGATCGAAGCTACCATTGGAATTCGATTATTCATTTATCGATTTTCTCACATATGTAATATTTATGCATGACTATTCACCATTGAAGATTTAACTCCTATCCCACCTTAAGTTTAGTTAAATCGAAAACATCATCCAAATTTAACCCTTATTGATTAATCAACCCTAACAATAGCAGTTAAGATTTAAACTAATGATAGCATATGAACAAGTAGGATTGGTGAAGCTAAACAACATAAACAACAGCAGTTTATGTTTAATTTAACCAAAAGTTTTTCCTAGGAATTTAATAACCTCAACAGCAGAAAATTATCAATCATAGTTGCTTCTCAAATTGAATTAATCAAACAATTACGGATTTGATATCAAACTTAGCATTAGATTTTATGAAAAATTATTAGGTAGCTAATTTAACAATCAATAACACAATCATGGCAAGAATAACAGAAAAACTTATGATATTCACTAAAAATCACCAATTCAAAACAATAATATCTTGAATAAATCAAACTCCAATGGTTTTGTCTTCCTCGACCAAGAGGATGAGTTTAGCAACTCATAATCAATGCAAAAATAAAAAAATAATGTAGGAAAAACATAACAAAAACTAAGACAAACTAGAATAGTCGCCATGCGTCGAGGTTGCAATCCCACCTTTGTGTCGATTCTTCAATCCGTCTTCAATACTTCAAAGTAAATTATTGTTCTAAGTCTAAACTATGAATAGTCTCAATCCTGTTCTAGGAGGCTGATATTTTTGAGTTATAGAGGTTAGGAGGCTGATGAGGTAGGTTAGTGCCCATGTAGGAAGGAAAGAAATCATGTTTCCATGTTTTTCAAAACTCCCGGCGATCGATCGAGCAAAAGGGGGCGATCGATCGAGCTGGACAGTAGAATGTTTTGTGACTTTTTCAGCTCTTCTCGATTGATCGAGCATTCTGCTCAATCGATCGCCGGCTCCATAATATTTTCGCTCATTTTTCAGCTTTTGGCGATCGACTTGCATTGGTCATAACTTCTTCATACGATCTCTGAATTAAGCGAATTAGCAGTCCACGCTTAGATAACTGAAAGTTCTACAAATTTATGTTGATCATACTCCCAAAATAAGTATCGAACATGAATAAAATTGAGTAGAAAGGAGCGACATGTGTCTTGGATTCTGGTTTTTCCCCTTTTCTTCAACTTTCTTCCTTCTTCCATCATTTTAGCTCGATTTCTTCACATTTTCCTACATATTACCAAATGTATGATTAGGAGTCATAAACATCAAGTTTGCCATTAAATCATTCCCAATCATTGATAGTTAAGCGCATAAAATATGTCTATTTCTAGACACATCAGGGAACCTATCTGTCCGGGATAATATGTGACAAAACTGGAAATATTGTTTGCTGATAAGTGTCATTTTTACACTTCTTTTCAATGTTTTCTCGTTACACTTAATGATTCTTGAAATATGTTGCACTGACGCTCCAAAAAATCACCACATGCAGTGTCATACACTCCGTGGACGTGGACACGGTAGGACACGTGTGCGACACGGTGTCGGACACGCCATGTGGCGTTTCTGGATCTTTTTTAAAAAAAAACAATTCCGACACGTTTCGAACACGGCATGGACACGGCAGGATACATCATGGACTCCGCATGACACGCCATAGACACGACACATGAAAATGATTTTTTTAATTATAATTTTTTTACAAAAAATGTTAAAAATATATAACTTTTTTTGTAATTTTTAATTAGTGAATGAAGTGTTTACAAATTGAAATCATTTTCAATTTTATTATTCAAATATTTGAAATTAAAGTTTTGTTTTTTAAATTTTAGTATTTTATAACATAATGGATATCAAGGGCATGTACGACGAAGTAGCATCAAATGTGAGAACGTGCAGTGGGGTGACAAGTGAGTTCTCGATCACTATTGGATTGCATCAAGGGTCTGTGTTTAGTCCATTCTTATTCGCCCTAGTGATGGATGAGATAACAAAAGACATACAACTGACAATGTTGTGTTAATCGACGAGACAATGACAGGGGTAAATGCCAAATTAGAGTTATGGAGAGAGACGTTGGAATCAAAGGGTTTAGATTAAATATGTCTAAAACGGAATATATGGAGTGCAGATTTAGTGGTCGTTCCTTTAGGGATTCCGGTTTTGTAGCACTCGGTGGTCAAGAGGTATCGATGAGCATCAAGTTTCGATACGTAGGTTCAATTATCCAAAAGGTGGAGAGATTGACCGTGACGTTAACTACATGATTCTGGCTGGCTGATTGAAATGGAGAAACGCCACTGGAGTTCTATGCGATCGTAATATCCCACTTGAATTGAAGGGGAAGTTTTATATTATCGTCGTTAGACCTGCAATGTTGTATGGGATGGAATATTGGGCACCCAAGAGGAATCACATCCAAAAGATGAGTGTGAAAAATATGTATATGCTTCGTTGGATGTGCTGTAAGACCGGAAGAGATAAAATAAAGAACGAAAATATTCGAGCTGAAGTAGGTGTAGATTGTATAGAAGAGATGATGCAAGAAAGTCGTTTACGTTGGTTTGGTCATGTTCGACGTAGGCCCAGCAGTGCACCTGTGCGTCGAGTGGAGTCCATGGATTCGGCCAGTTCAGGAGAGCGAGAGGACGACCAAAGAAGACATGGCTCGAATTTATACGCAAAGACTTGGAGTGCAAGGAGATTACAGAAGATGACCGATAGAAGCATTTGGAGAAGACTGACGCATGTGTCCAACCCGACTTGATTCTCTCCATTGTTCATGTAGCCTACCCCAATTCATTGGGATTAAAAGGTTAGTTGTTGTTGTTGTATAAGATAATGGATATGTAGAATATCTCTCAATCTCGGTTATAACTCTCAGATTCAATCAAAGTTAGCAAGGCTTTGATCTACACAAGCAATTAATTTATGAACAATAGTAATCAATGCACTCAAACACAATTGAATCAATAATCAAACACAACGAAACTAAAACTCGATAAAATAAACTAGATTTAATTCAAATCAAATACATAAGAGTTTAATTGTCTCTCGACCTCAAAAACATCAAATGGAATTGAAAATAAATCAAAGTTTAGAAATACGATAAACGGTGAATGAATCCGTGCGTTGCACCGTGATTTCTCCTCTTGCTCCTTCCTTGC
This sequence comes from Haberlea rhodopensis, assembly GCA_907163345.1. Classification (NCBI taxonomy): domain Eukaryota; kingdom Viridiplantae; phylum Streptophyta; class Magnoliopsida; order Lamiales; family Gesneriaceae; genus Haberlea; species Haberlea rhodopensis. Next base: position 882,852 of record CAJQUN010000057.1, read on the forward strand.
ACTCCGGAATGGATTGGCTCGACTTTGGCAAAGAACGGAGATTGAATCTCCTTCTTGGCGGCGGCTAGGGTTCCTCTATTGTGAGAGATGGACGTCTGATATGATATATGTTGGTATGGAATGATTTTCTTTCTTTAAACCCCCCACAGATCACGATAAACATGGAAAATAAAATCTGCAGATTTTGCGTATCGATCGATCGGAAGGTTTTCTCGATCGATCGGTGCACTGTTCATGTCAGCCTTTGAAACTTACTGCCTCGCTCGATCGATCGAGATTTCCTTCCGATCGATCGAGACTTTGATAAAATTAGCTCTGAAGTTACTGCCTCGCTCGATCGATCGAGACATTGTTCCGATCGATCGAGACTTGAAATTCATTTCTTCTCAGCACACTGTCTGGCTCGATCGATCGAGATTCCTAAAATCCTACTTCCTCAATTTCAACTCTTTCTCGCCTCGCTTTCGCCCGTTTTCTTCATTATTGCTCATTTCTTCCATCTCCACCCTATTTTCCTGAAATAAACACATAAACACCAAAAAGCATAATATCATCCAGGAAAAAGTATGAAAAATGGGAAGAAATTGCAGCTAAAAACACTTAAATTCTAAGCCTATCAACCCCCATTACTGAAAAAAAAAATGTGGAAAAGGACCAAGAAGAGCCAACGCAATCGATCGATACAAATGGGGCAATCAATTGGCACATGCAGGAGTTTTGAATTCTAAATTCACACACGATCGATCGGCGAGACACCTTGTGATTGATCGGGCCTACCAGAACTTTGAAAATAAAAAGACAACTAGTGATCGATCAGCCACTAACAGATTTTCATGTCATATTTAGAAGAGGTGGCTAGGTTTTGTCCAATGAATTATAATCCTACAAGGACTCTTTTTAAGAGTTGAAAAGTGACTCTTATTATTATTATACATATATATATCATCTCATACCACAACCTCCATGTCATATCATCACATGCCTCCGCCATCCTTCACACACCATCTTCCACCGCCATCAATCTTTCATCCTAGAATTGGAACAAGCAAACAAGGGGATTCAAGGAGACGATCGAGAAGGAAGCAAGAGGTCAAGCCATGATCTACAATCGGAGTCAACGCCCCAAGTTTTTCTTTGTCTTTAAACATTATTTTTCTTTAGTTTTGCGTTATTATTATTTATCAAGATTAGGAGATCCTTTTGTTTTGAACAAATGACTTGATTATTGATTATTGATTGCATTCATATATCCTATGTGCATAATTTATGTCTTAAAGCTTTCAACAGAGTAGCTACCTTTGAATTGATAAAGAATTTTGTTAAGTTATGAAATTTTGAGATAAAGTATTTATAATCCGTTTTGATGAGGAAAATAATATCTTGGGAAATCTTGTTCCTTAATATGGAACATTAGTCGATAACTTGAATGAACATAAGATAATTGGCTTGTTGTTTATTATAAAAAGAACGATAATTTTTGAATGGTCATAGTAGGAGGCAAGACGAATTTATAAGATTAATGATGATATATTTGAGGTAATTGATGAGATATTAATATTGATATTCAATATAAATACAGTACGAGCCTCCAGTTGTCGAGAATGTCCAAATCATGTTGTCGACTTTAAGGTATATGTGACGTACGAGCATAGGTAAATGTATTATTATTGCATTTAACGAATAATATATTTTGTGTTTGAATTAGTAGGTAGAGACGTACGAGCCTTGATGATTATATTTGTTGTTGTATTTATTGCGTTTAATTGCCTACGATCTCATATATTTTGATGGATAAATTGATGCATATGCTACCTAATCATATATTTATGTAAATATAGGTGGAATTAAAGAAATCGAGCTAACAATGGTGAATAAAGATCAAGAAATGCATTGGAATTGACAAGATCAAAGTAGACCAAGAAAAATGCATAAAAGTGGAAAAAGGACCGCGATCAATCACCACAAAAGTCCTTATCGATCGCCGAAGAGAGTAAAGGAGTCAACAAATTTGAAGACTCGGCGATCGATCGGCAGATAGCCGCGGTCGATCGCCGAGAAACACTGGACAAAAATTATAAAAAAAAAAAAGCAAAGAATCGCGATCGATCGGAAAAAGGCAGCGATCGATCGTCGAACCTCGCTCGATCGCCAGCAGAATTTTGGAAAGTTTGGATTCTTGATTTATTTCATTCCTACATGGATTCTAACATATCCCATCAGCCTCCCTATACATATATGGACAAAATTCAGACCTAAAAAACCATCTAGATAGTTTGGGTAGAGTGGTTTAGGATAGTTTTACAATTTTGCTTTCAATTTTGTTGAAGAACGCTACGAAGATCGAAGCGAATGCGGGATTGACAATCTCGACGAGCGGAGATCGGATTATTTTTCTTTCTTTTTCTTTTATTTTTCATTTTTCTTATTAGTTATGTTTAGTTAGTTTTAATTCTTGGTTGAGGAAGACTAATACCTTGAATTTATTTATCTTGGGAAGATTCATACTCTTTTGTTTATCGATTTTATTGAATATCATTGTTTTTCTGATTTTATTGATATGATTTGTGTTTGTTTATTGGATTGATAACCTAATGACTTGCATATATTCAATTGCTAATTGGATATCAAATAAGAGATTGTTTGAGTAATCTAATTGAAGAAGCGACTAAGATTGATAATTTTACGCGTGTGAATTAATTAAGTTCTTAGGGAAAACAATTGACTAAATTTATATAAAGTGTTTATGTTGTTTAGATTCATCACTCACTAGTTTTTGATGGTGTCATGATTTTAATCTCGATTGCTCATAAAAAGATTGATTGATTGATGATAGTTAGATTAGAACGCTTGGGCTAATTGACTATGAATAAGGTGAGGGAGGAATTAGATTACCAATTGATGAATATTCAAATGAAATTGAATCCTTTGTGAATCGATGAATAGATGATAATATTAAAGGTAGAATCGACCGATACCAAGAATTGCTTTCATTAGTTTAATTTTTAGTTTTTATTTAATTAGTATAATTCACTCACAACCCCATCCTTAGTTTACTGTTTTGTTTTGATTTCCATTAACACAAGAATTCACACCTCCTTGTGGGATCGACCCCTACTCACAGTACTACATTATTGTTATCAATCTTGAGGATTGAGTGGAGGTTAATTTGGGTGTGCACAATAAGCGCGATCAAATTTTGGCGTCGTTGCCGATGAGGCCTTGTATATTTTTGTGTTAATAATTTTTTTTATTATTGTTTTTGTTACCCCTATTGCTACTTTGGTTTGTTAGTGATCATCCCAATCTCAGTTATGCAAATCAAAGGATGAGCTCACCTCCACCTTGCATGCAGTCCAACCTATCGCCATACATACCGCAATACCCTCCATGGCCGCAACAACCTCAATATCATACCCCTGATGAGTCTTTAGAGAATCTTGTTTCAAAACTTAATGATAGTACTTAGCAATTTCGGCAGGAATTCAGGGCTAGCATTCAGAATTTGGGTAACCAAATGGATCAACTTACAAGATCGGCCGATCGGATAGCAGCACAAAGCTCAGATGATATGTTCTCACAAACGAGGGAGGCACCAGGAGAGACCATCATTGCAGTTGCCTCAAGGAGTAACGAAGAGGTAGAAACTCTATGGAAGGTGGTACTGACACCACCCAAGCTAGAAGAGGAGACACATGTGACACTAGAAGAAAAAGAGCTTGCACATCATGCATCACCACAAGTATGTCTCCAACAACCCCCTATGTTGAATATGAACATGAACCGTTTGGTGAGAAAAGGAACCGCAGGTCGAATTCTGTGAGGAAATGGACATGTTTGACGATTTTTTTCTGGATGAGGAGAAGGATTTGTGTTTGTTTTATTGATATGATTTGTGTTTGTTTATTGGATTGACAACCTAATGACTTGCATATAATCAATTGCGAATTGGATATCAAATAAGACATTGTTTGAGTAATCTAATTGAAGAAGCGACTAAGACTAATAATTTTACGCGTGTGAATTTATTAAGTTCTTAGGGAAAACAATTGACTAAATTTATATAAACCGATTGTGTTTATGTTGTTTAGATTCATCACTCACTAGTTTTGGATGGTGTCATGATTTTAATCTTGATTGTGCATAAAAAGATTGATTGATTGATAAGAGTTAAATTAGAACTCTTGGGCTAATTGATACCAATAATCGCTTTCATTAATTTAATCTTTAGTTTTAATTTAATTAGTATAATTAACTCACAACCTCATATTTAGTTTACTATTTTGTTTTGATTTACATTAACACAAGAATTCACACCTCTTCGTGGGATCGATCCCTACTCACACATTATTATTAATCTTGATGATTGAGTGGGTTAATTTGAGCGTACACGATAAGCTCGACCAGCAGCGAATCAAATTCTTATACAATTGGTGAATCCTACCTTGTATCAGCAACCTCTCTGCATCATTTTCCATGCTCTTTCTACTAATGTTAATTTTGAGTTAAAATCTGGACTGATGTATCTCTTACCTTCTTTACATGGTCTTACAGGTGAGAACGCCCACAAGCATTTGATGGAATTTCACGTGGTGTACACTACTATGAAGCCCACTGGCGTAGTAGAGGAGCAAATTAAACTGCGAGCCTTTCCATTCTCCCTAAGGATGCTGCTAAAGATTGGCTATTCTACATACCCCCTGGATCTATCACCACTTGGACTGATTTGTAAAGAGTCTTCCTTGATTGACCAAGTGAAGGTCAACTGACAAGTTAACCGGATCATATAATATTTTGAGATTGTAAAATATACTCCGATAATATTTTAGAAATAAGTTAATTAAAATGAAGAATTTAAGTTTTGGGTTTTGGAGTGTGTATAAATCCCAATCGTTGTCTATAAATAATATATCAGTACACCGACGACACTTCGATGTACAAAACCGGGTCAGGATACAAAAATAAATATGTTATGTTGGGCATTTTCGGACACACAGTAAAACGTGTAAAATCATGCACAAAAACCCGATCCCCTCTTTTCTTCTCTGCATCACCGCGCGATGCCTGACTCTCGCCGCTAAAAGCCGCGCGCCCGCGCCGTCAGACCTCCTTCCGGCGCGTCCGAACCACCATCGTCTTCGTCTCTTCCAGGCGCATCTTTCCATACCAAGAACATGAAGTTTCGTCGCGGATTGCGTCCGGATCTTGCAAGGAAGCGCAGCGGTAAAAATTCCCGAATTCGTCCGATTTGGGACGATTTCTTCCAATATTTTTGTGGGTAATCCTCCTCATCCTTCAGTCGTTATTTCCCTTGAAATCCCTTGAATTTTGATGAAGCTTTGGTTCGATTTTGCTAGCATTTTGGAAGGTTTTGCTATTGTGTGTTCGAGTGTGTGCAAGTGTGTGCAGCAGTGTGTGTGCGTGAGTGTGTTCTTCGTGTATGTGTGTGTGTCTAGCTTGTAGTATGGTGTAAGTGAAGTTGTTCAAGATAATGTGCACTCCATCATTTGTTGATTAATGTATAAAACTTCTAAAAATGTGTGTATATGTTGTGGCTTGGGGTGAAATGGTGTTTTGATAATGTGGCTATAATTTGAGTATGAACATTATAATTTGGAATGGGATAGCATGAGGAATGTTTTGATTGTTGGAAGTTAATTGGGGCTCACTTTATTGAATGGTTAATTGTTGAAAATAAATTGTGGGATATGCCTTGGCTTAGTATTATTATTGGTTAAAAGATGAAGATTAAAATCATGCATGGAATGTGTGTGTTAATAGGCTTAAATGAGATTCAAGTGTGGGTCTAAGTCTTGTTAGTGGGGTGAAAATGACTAACTTTTATGGCTTGTAGCCATTGTGATATTTGGTGGATGTTGGGCTATGGTATGAGATGTGTTACAATTGGAAGCATGTGTAGTGTGTAAATAAATGGGTTAGATGCATGCTAGTATGTATTATAACATGGAATAGAGTTATGGTGATATTTATGCGCAAATGGATAGCATAGCATGTATTAATGATTTATGTCACTTTGTTGAGTGTCAAATCTTAATAGTTCTAAATCAAGAATTTTGGAATCCAATGCATCTTTAAATTGTTAAGTTGAATTTAATCAATAAATGACTTTATGTTGGGATTAAGGGAATTAGATTTAAAAGGGTAGAATCTTGTATCTACATGGATCCTTTCTTTCATGTCTTGGTTTGAATCACCTCGGTGTGGGTTTGAATGTTTAGAACATGTTAATTGGCTTAATTGGATTGTTTTAGTTAGACACTAGTTGGATGTTATTATGCACACACCCTTGCACTTCCTTTCCCTCTGTTGGACTGGTGTGTCTAGTGAATTGCTATGTGAGTTGGGCGTGAACTTGCACGTATGGGTGTGTGTATCTTGCATCATGTGTGTGATGTAACGGATGATAGGAGAAAATGTGGTTTTGCATCACCAATGAAATATCATGATTCATGTGAAGATGTGCGCATCAAAGTATTGATTATGATTTGATTCATAATATTGAGTTATTGATTTGTGATATGGAAATGAAAGTAAGAACTATTGATGGATATTCATTGCTTGGATTAAGAGCTAATATTGAATTGATATTCGATATAGACTCTACAGAAGACTTCGGACGTTGATGATAGCTTGTTCATGTTGTCTACTATAAGGTACGTGGTGACGTCCGAGCAGGTATATCTAGTATTAATACATTCATGTATACATGCAATTTTGAATATGATGTTTCAGGTAAGTGTTTGACTTTAATAATTGAGTTTCATATACGAGTTATGGGGGACACGTAATGGTACGTGATCCGATTATACTTGTTGAGTAGTGATGCCGTGGGCATGAGCGATATGAGAAAGTATCGAGAATGAGATGGTGGGATGACCAGGTTTACATTGGGATAACCAGGTTTACATTGATATTGAACTATTTGTGTTTGAGCATAAATAATATAATGTCGTTGTATTGAATTCATAAGCGTTGTTGAGTGTCACATTTTCAGTGATAATACTAAACTTGACACTATGAAGGTGCGTGAGTTTGAAACAGGAACAGTGTGTGGAAGCTATACAAATTCGGAATTGTACATGGAGTAGATTTTATGAGTTTTGAATAATCTAAATTATTGCATTATGATTTTGTATGCCGATTTGTGATTGAATATTGAGTGGGAGTGTGCTCAGCCTGTGTGGGGGCTGTTTCTGTTCAAACAGGTACAACAGGTACGATGCGGCCTTGGAGTGCTAGGCTCGAACCTTGTTGGATGATGCTTCCAGAAGCGTAGTATGAGATTGAGCCGATATACGAGGTTGAGCGGTTGGTATATATACTAATTATGCATCCGGATGAATATCCGTTATTTGTTGCTCTTCTGTGAGCACTTGTATCTGTATATGGACTGTATAAGGGTGTTGAAACCCACTTTTGTTGTCTTATTAGAGTGGTGTCTTCCCTTGCTGGGAATTTATTTAGTGTTTCTGTATTCTGTTTAGTATTGTCTTGTCCCTGGTCGGGAGTTATGTTATGTGATGTGTTTTTATTTCCGGATAGCTCAGTCTGTGGGGAGACTCTGCCCAAATTTTTATAAAAAACCCACAATGTAAAAGTGGTGTAATGGGGATGGTATTGGGTGAAATCCCTGAGTCTATTTGTTGGTCGAGATGATCATATAATGTTGAACATTGATTATGTCATGGGATTATGGGAAACATGAAATGATTCTTTTTTAAAGAATGAAAAGAAAATGAAAAATTTATACACATACGACGTCATAAATGAACTAATGACGAGTTTAAGTGTTGGGGTCTTACACCTTATCTCTTCTCACTTACAGGATCCTACTGTTGAAAGGAAACACCCTCCTAATCGACCACATCAATTAACAGAAGATGGAGGAGGAACAAGGACTGGTGGTGACCCCTCAAAGAAGTGCAAGGCGAACAAGTCAAAGTTTGGAGGAATTAAGAAGATATTGAGGTGGAGGAAGAAAGACAAAGCGACATCGCATGACCCACCTTGATCAAGGACTGGCGTCGGGCCAACGACATAAAACAGAGGCGCAACTTGGGAGACAACCCAAGGGGAGTTAGTTTCCCTTTACTTTTAATGTTTTATTGATTTCTTGGTTTAATTTCTCTTCATTCAATTTTGACTTACATTGGGGACAATGTAAGATTTAAGTATGGGAGAGGGATAAATAGTGTGTTATTGCTTTCTTATTATAAAAATACAAAAAAAAATCAAAAAAATTGAAAAATTTAGAGCTCATAGTGAATGATGAACTTTTACTTATGAATGATGAAAATTAATTGATTGCATGCATGCTTTTGAACATAGGTGAATTGATAACCTTGGAACACTTTGAACCCTAATGCAAATTATGCTTTGACATAGCAGTCAATTTGTGAGGGCCCGATCCTAATGTGGTATTTAATTAACACATAATGATTAATTTGCGTAAACAGCGGAAGATTTATTTCAAAGGTCCTATAAACCGGCCCTAAAAAAATTTCGCTTTTAGGTGATACATATATACTGATACTTAAAATATGTAATTCCGGTTTCCAGTTCAACATGTTGATCATAACATAAATTATCAAGTATATCATCAACCAGTAGTAGAATAATTTAATTACAAATACTCGGGGCATACCCCGGTAATTTAAAACATAAGTAAAAATATTCTAAGAACAATTGGGACTCAAAATATAAAATATAAACCAGAGCTCGCTCTCCAGGAGCTCTGATATTCTTCGATGCTTCATCTCGAGCATCCGCAGTACGTCTACCTGTACCACCTGTCATGCCCATACAACAAAGACATGACAGCCCCCACTACGGGGGTCAGAGCCCATACGAGAAATAAATATATCATGTCAAGTATGACAAAGTATCATGCAATGCATACCATGTATGAATGCTATATATGAATGGATATAAAATCTCAAGATACCAAATATCGGAGTCCAAAGGAAGGTATCATCAAATAATGTCAACTCGAGCATAGGGTGACAACACACGCACATTGCGCTAGGAGACTCATCCTATGTGTTGTGTTCGTCCATCCCTCGTGTCTAGGTCCGGTGACACGCGCGTGACTACAGTCGCTACCTATACTGCAAGTCATCGCCGTGCTCGTCGTCCCCGACACTCAGAGTGAATAAACTCAGTCATAATCATGGATATCAAAGAAATGATAGATCAATATGATATGCACATGAATCATTTATGCATCAAATGACATAAGCAACTCAATATATCGTGCAATCTCATGTTAAATCAATACATATCATGTAATTCACATATCATGTACTACAATGTATCTCATCATGTCATATAGTCACATAAGAATCACATAGTGACAAGTAAATCATATAATTCAATTAATGACATGTAAAATCATGCAAAGCATCATTACACGTCTTCGTCAGACGTCGTGATAAAACTCATTTCTATGTACCTCGACCCAAGCTAATCTGCCGAGACTTCTCAGATCAACCCGGAATCAATTAACCTGGTCATATATACTAAAATTTATCACTAAGTGCTTAAGTAGGCACAATAGCTACAACAAGTTTTAAGGATGGCTCCTACTGATTTTCCTTAAAAATTCAGACTGACCAGTTTTCGTTCAAAATTCATAATAAATTCATATGATGTCCAAATGATCCAAATCCAGTTCTCAAAGTTCAAAAACTCAAAGGACTTCATTTTCTTATCAAGCTAATTCCTCCATTCAAAAATAGTAAAAATACTAAAAACGTAGCTTTTGAACTTCTGTTTTCCATCTCGAGCAGTTTTAGTAAAATCGTAATATCGTTTTCATTTTAACTTCAAATTGGGTGATTAAAGCGGCAAATGACAGCCAACTCAAAGTACTAAAATACTTATTTCTCAACATTTTCCGGAATTCCTAGCCAAAAATGCTCAGGAACTCTGATAACACACTGCATGGAATTTTCGTCCACATGCAGGACATAGATTGTGCACTTAAAGTTTAAAATTCATAACTATTAGAAAATAAGTCCGAACGGAATCATATTTTTTTTAATATTCAATAGACTTCAAAGACCTATAAGTTTCATTTGAAGACCAACATCAAAATCGAATATTAAGTTTGTCAAAAGTTCAAAATTCTACACTGCATGTGCATTTACAGTACATGCAGAGTCGAATCTGGCACTACTTAGTAAAATGAGCATATCTCACTCATTTCAAATCCAAATGATCTCAACGTTTAACCATATCACTAAAACCCATATATATACAACTTTGTTTTAGGACTCTAAGTCAAATTCCGAGACTAAATAAATCGAATTTTCAAAATCATCTACTGCATGCAACATCAAATTTGTGCAGATTCTGTTTTAATAAAAAGACACCAACATTTTTGTGGTTCTCCCTATATTTTCTACCCAAAATCCATAAAATCCAACTAAAATAAATAAAACAAGGGTCATACCCTTGTAGACCCAAAATTTTTCCACCATGGCTCCTTCCTAGCTTGAACTCCTCCAAACTTGCTCCAAAAATCTGAAAATTCTTGCACCTAACTAACACCCTTGTCTTGGGGTTTCTAAATCACCAATTACATGTAACATGCGTTAGTAATTGGAAGAGAAAATTTATGCTAATTCTGTGATATTCCCGAAATAATTAATTGCAATTTGGGCATTAATTATGTTTATATGATTAATTATGGTGATAATTGATTTATGTGTTGGAATTAATTATCTTGTTGAAATACTTAGTCACATGGTAGGCGTGACCCGGGGGTGCATTTCAGGGTGCATGTTGTGCATGTTGGGAAATTGGGTGTTGACTTGATTGTAATGGTTGATAATTATTTTGATGGAACATGTATTTAATTGAGATTTTGGTGCATTTTTATGGAATGCTTTTAAAATATCATGTTGGGGTATTTTGTACATCATGAATTAATTGTTGGGGGTACAATTTTATTTAAACCCCCCTTTACCCCTTATTACCCCACTATACCCATCACTTTACCAAAATCCCCAACCCACTCTCCAAACCCTATTTCCCTTCCATTTTCGATTTTGACTTCAAGAGGAAGAGAAATCCTTGCAAAAGATTGATTTGTGTGATTTATTGTGAGATTTGGAGTCCTCAAGAGGTATGGATACCTTCTTAGTATTTTAATGGAGTTTGGTTTGGTTTTTGAAATGGTTTTGGTTGATTTGGAAATGGGTTTATTTTGGGTTGGTGTTATTTTTGGTTGGGGGTTGGATGTATGAAGGTGTATTTTGAAGGTTATAGTGTTTATATGTTGTTGGTTTGAAGGTTTAAGTGTTGGTATGGGTTAGGAAGAATTTGAGCTGCATTAATGGCGATTTTTTGAGGAACAGACATCGGCGATTGATCGCCCATTTCTGGCCATCGATCGCGCGCGGTCAGTACGCTCCAGTAGCGTTTTTCGATCGCCACTTTTGGGCGATCGATCGGCGAGGCTGGCGATCGATCGCGCCAAAAGTGGCGATCGATTGCGGAGTGCAGAAAAAATGCACACTCGGGCAGTGTGATCTCGCGATTGATCGGGGCCCTACGGGGATCGATCGCGAGACACCAAAATGTGTGTTTTTGGTTATTTTTGTGGGATTTTTGGTATTGGACTATTTTTGGGTTCTAATATTGGTTTGTGTGAATGTGTAGAACCATCCCAGGTGGCGACACAACCAAGGAAGTGAAGTCATACCAAATCCTACTTTTGGAAAGGTACGTAGAAGACGTACGGGCACCCAACGGTACATGTATCTATTATACTCATTGATTATGCATTGTGGATGAGAGTATATATAGAATTGTGCATTGTGGATGCAAATACATGTTGAATTATGCATGATGATTGTATATGCATATGATGATTATTGGTGAATTATGCATGATGATTGTATATGCATATGATGATTATTGGTGCATATCCCATGAGTCATGGTTATAATGGTGATGATTTTAATGCTTTGCCGCTGTCACTTGAAACGATGATAGAATACTTGCCGCTGTCATATTGTAGCGAGGATAGAATATTTGCGGCCAAATGTTGAAGCGAGGGTGTTGCCGCATGTCGCATTTGCGCGAGGTTATTCAATGCCGCTAATATGTCGAAGCGAGGGGTATTAATGTCGTTGTCATGACAAGCGATGTGCATTAAAATACACTATTATAACAGACTGGGGATTGGTAATTGGTGAATATGGAATGGTGTTATGTCATGACATGTATAGAACCATTAAATAATCTATTGATTATACTCATTAGTTATGGTACAGGGACAACCAAAAGGGAGCGTTTAAAATGCATGGGAAAACAGGAAGTGTTTTATTACGGTTTATGCATTTACGCCTTATATTCATCCTATGCTGAATATGAATTATTATATGCTCATATTTTGGGGGTTGTCCTTGTAGGTGCATTTTGGCATGATAAAGGGGCTAAGGCGGGTTGAGGCGGTGAGCTTGTGGAGAACACTTTTGATAATGAAGGACATGATTATTTTTGTATAGTGTCTACTCTAGGAGTAGTGTAAAACTATAGCGAAAAACATTCATTTGATTGAGAATGTAATTAATCCTATTTGAAAGTCCTTAACTTGGCATGTAATTCTTAAGGATCAAAGTCTCAACACCAACCATTATACTCTGATAATGTATCTTAGCTCTAATTATGCCTTTAATCCTCACTTAAGGAACTAGGGTCCTTACATTAGTGGTATCAGAGCAGTGGTTAGAGAACCCGGGAACGAGTGAAGGGTAGCCTTAGCAATTGATTGGCTAGGTGTTTACATTTGGGCATGTTTGTGCATGTGGTGCACATTGATGTATATACTGTTATACTAACATACTTATTATCATTCTTGTTATCTAACGGCATAACATATGTATTGTTTTGGAATAGTTGTTAACCCTTGTGTTAAAGCATGGCAGCTATGAACTTGGGGAACCTCAATGAAGAGGTAGGTGATGTTGGCAGTGTTAATGCGAGCATTGGTCAGACAAACCCTTTACCTCCCCCAGGTGTAGGAGTGGAACCAGTGGCTCAGTTGTTACTACCTGGTGAGCTTAGTTTGACTCAGTTTCTGACTTTCCACCCGCCCCGGTTTGAGGGGACGGAGACAGGGGAAGAGGCTGAGGAGTAGCTTGAGAGATTGGAACAGATATTTGTGTCCGCTCCTTGTGCAAGGACGGCATGGCTGAGGTTGGCGGAGTTCCAGCTAGCAAAGAAACCTTCCATGTGGTGGAAGACCATGGTGATGGAACTGAGGGTTCAAGGTATGTTAATTGATTGGACTCTCTTCAGAACCCGGTTTCTGAACCGGTATTTTTCTGCGGCTGCGAGACAGATAAAGGAAGATGAGTTCATTGAAACAAGGAGGCATGACAGTATCAGACTATGCTATGCACTATTCTTCATTGTTGAGGTATGTCCCTCATATTGCCACAAGCGGACATGCAAAGATGAGGCCATTTTTGAAGGGGTTACGGCCGGTGTTATTTGACCGGGTTATCACCAACAACCCCACTTCTTTCGATGATGCTCTTACTAGAGCAGAACTTGCGGAGATCGGAGTTGGGACCTATCCTAATGCTGTACCCCCACACGTGCCACAGCAGAGGCAAGTTACTGATAGCTTGAGGCCCCAAGGAGAGTCATTTAAGCCTCGTGGTGCTTCTTCATCCTCTCGGTTCAGCGAAAAGAAATCTTTTAACCGAAAGCAAGAGAACAAGAAGAGCAATCTATTGGCCAACCGGGGACCCATGCAAGTGAATAGATCGGGGGAGTCAAGGTGTGACAATTGTGGAGGGCCACACTCTTTGATCAATTGCCCTGCTTGTTACAGTTGTGGTAAGATGGGCCACACTCTCGGTATTGCCTCACTCGGGGAGGACAGTTAGATTTCCAAGGGAACAGGCCGAGATTTGAGGACAGGACAGTGCATCAGAGGCAGTAGATTATGCCTCGACCATCGAGAGGTCAGACAGTGGGACCGTCCCAGGGGCAAGTGTATGCACTTACTACAGAGCAGGCCCAGGCAGCCCCAGATGAGGTGATCGCCGGTACGTGCCATTTATTTACTTACCCTGGTTTTATTTTGATAGATACATGTGCCTCCCACTCTTTTGTATCTGTTGGCTTTGTGGAGTGCGCACGTCTTTGTTACCCACGCCTCTCCTGGTCTCGACACCCACTGGAAGAAATGTTATTGCCGATCAGTTTCTTGCAGATTGCCTCATTTATTTTGAGGGCAATGAGTTGAAGGCAGATTTGATCGTGTTGGGTATGTCATACTTCGATTGCATTGTGGGCATCGACATTCTGAACAGATATCAGGCAGTCGTGGACTGTCGGCAGAGAACGGTTCGGTTCAGATCTGATATGGGAATTCAGTGGACTTTCTATGGCAACGGTTCTCGTGCGAAGATTTCGTTGATTTCGGCGGTCAAAATGTCCCAATTGTTGGAACGTGGTCACACGAGCTATCTCATCTATGCCGTGGACACGACGGGAAAGAGTAAATAATTAAGAGTTGAGGATGTACCAGTGGTAACAGAGTTTGCTGATGTGTTCCCGGAGGAGATTCCCGGATTCCCACCGGCTAGAGAAGTCGAGTTTGGGATTGAGTTATTACCGGGGACATCCGCTATCTCTCGTGCACCTTACAGGATGGCACCGGCGGAGTTAAGGGAATTGAAGGAACAGTTGGAGGAACTCCTTGACAAAGGATATATACGCCCTAGCGTATCGCCATGGGGAGCACCTGTTCTCTTTGTGAAGAAGAAGGATGGTTCGATGCGGTTGTGCATCGGTTACCGGCAACTGAATAAGGCCACGGTGAAGAACAAGTATCCTCTCCCAAGGATTGATGATTTATTTGACCAGTTGCAGGGTACCAAGCTGTATAGCAAGATTGATTTGAGATCGGGGTACCACCAGATTCGGGTTAGAGAGGAGGATGTGCAGAAGACAGCATTTCGAACTCGATATGGGTACTATGAGTTCCTAGTGATGCCGTTCGGTGTGACGAACGCCCCAGCTGTCTTTATGAGCTTGATGAACAGAGTGTTTCAACCATATCTTGATCAGTTAGTCATTGTATTTATTGACGACATACTCATTTACTCCCGGAGCGAGGAAGAGCGTGTGAAACACTTGAGGACAGTACTCCAGATTCTCATAGATCACCAGTTATATGCCAAGCTCAGCAAGTGTGAGTTTTGGTTAAGCAGTGTGGTGTTCTTGGGACATGTTATATCTAGCAGCTGGATATCGGTGGATCCCAAAAATATAGAAGCTGTGATGGAGTGGGCTACACCCACTTCTGTGCCCGAGATATGGAGCTTCCTTGGTTTGGCCGGTCATTATCGACGCTTCGTCGAAGGATTTTCAAAGATCGCCAAGCCGTTGACACAGTTGACCCAAAAGGGAGTACCATTCTTTTGGTCTGAGGCTTGTGAGGAAAGCTTCCAAGAGTTGAAACACCGATTGACGACGGCGCCTGTGTTGGTGATTCCTATGGAAAACTCTAGGTTTGTTCTTTATACCGATGCATCGCTTCAGGGCCTTGGGTGTGTATTGATGCAAGATAAGCATGTGGTAGCTTATGCATCGAGGCAGTTGAAGCCGCATGAGACTAGATATCCAGTCCATGACTTTCGCCCTGAAGATTTGGAGGCATTATTTGTATGGTACGTCGTTTACCATTTACACGGATCACAAGAGCCTGAAGTTCTTGTTTACTCAGGCAGAGCTGAATATGAGGCAGAGGAGATGGATGGACCTACTCAAGGACTATGATTGTGAAATTGAGTACCATCCTGGAAAAGCTAACTTGACAACAGACACCTTGAGCCGGAAAGTGAGGAGTACTGCTGATGACGTCATCTATTTGTCAGCCATGATGACTTCATATTGCCATCTGGGCTATGACTTCGACTTAGATACATCTCCAGTGTATGTATCGACCTTATTAGCTGAGCCAGATATCTATGAAAATATCAGAAGACAGATGATGAGATTCAGAGATGGTTATCATTAGTACGTCTTGGTCAGCCATCGAAGTTCAGAGTGGCTGAGGATGGATCCCTGAGATTGGGTAACCGTTGGGTGGTTCCGAGTACGCCGGAGTTGCGTAGAGGGATCTTGGAGCGAGCTCATAGCAGCAGATTTAGTATTCACCCAGGCGGGAAAAAGATGTACAGGGATCTATGTGATCAGTTTTGGTTGAAGAGAATGAAGTGTGATGTTATCGCTTTCGTTAAGAGATGCTTGATCTGCCAGCAGGTTAAGGCAGAGAGGCAGAGACCTGGTGGTGAGTTGAAAAGTTCAGAGGTACCAAAGTGGAAGTGGGAACACATTTCCATGGACTTTGTGACTCACTTGCCGAGGAGTGCCTCGGGTTTTGATGCCATTTGGGTGATTGTGGACAGATTGTCCAAAGTAGCTCATTTCATTCCATATGGTATGACCTTCACCTATTTGAGGATGGCTCAGTTATATGTTAGAGATGTGATGAGATTACACGGGATCCCTATTTCCATAGTATCGGATCGAGATCCGCGATTCACATCTCATTTTTGGGAGGGTCTTCAGTCAGCTTTGGGAACTGAAGTTAGGTTGAGCACTGCATATCATCCTCAAACGGATGGTCAGACCGAGCGCACTATCCAAACGCTTGAGGACATGTTGAGAGCTTGTGTATTGGAGTTTGATGTTTTTTGGCAGGATTCAGTGGCCTTGGTAGAGTTTTCTTATAACAATAGCTACCAGGCGAGCATTCAGATGGCTCCTTTTGAGGCCCTTTATGGCAGACGATGTAGATCACCCTTGTGTTGGGATGACTTGGACCGTAAATCGGTCGGAGGACCGGAACTGGTTCGGGAAATGGAAGAAAAGATAAAGGGGATAAGGCAGAAAATGAAAGCAGCCCAGGACAGACAGGCAGCCTGTGCGAATAAACGTAGAGACCGTTGGAGTTTTAGTTGGGAGATAAGGTCTTCTTGAAGATCTCACCTTTCAGAGGTGTGGTGCGATTTGGGATGCGCGGGAAACTGTCTCCAAGGTATGTTGGGTCGTACGAGATCTTGCAGCGCATTGGTACCTTAGCTTACCGTTTGGCACTGCCACCGTCGTTGTCTGGTATTCACGACGTATTCCACATATCTATGTTACGGAAGTATGAGCCGGATCCGTCACATGTGTTACAGCCTTCTGAGGTACAGTTAGATTTTGATGTGTCCTACGAGGAACGGTCTGTTAGAATTCTGGATCGAGAAGACCGCAGACTTCGGAACAAAGTGATACATATGATCAAGGTTCAGTGGGATCGCAGGGGTGTCTAGGAGGCTACGTGGGAGACGGAGCGTCATATGGTGCAGCACTACCCAAAACTATTTTCTGGTATGTGATTTATGTTTAGTTTCACTTTGGGGTAAGTGCATGCGATTTCGAGGATGAAATCTTATAAGTAGGGGAGTATTGTGATATCCCCGAAATAATTAATTACAATTTAGGCATTAATTATGTTTATATGATTAATTATGGTGATAATTGATTTATGTGTTGGAATTAATTATCTTGTTGAAATGCTTAGTCACATGGTAGACGTGACCCAGGGGTGCATTTCAGGGTGCATGTTGTGCATGTTGGGAAATTGGGTGTTAGCATGACTTGATTGTAATTGTTGATAATTATTTTGATGGAACATGTATTTAATTGAGATTTTGGCGCATTTTGGTGAAAATGCTTTTAAAATATCATGTTGGGGTATTTTGTACATCATGAATTAATTGTTGGGGTACAATTTTAAATTAAACCCTCTTTTACCCCTTATTACCCCACTATACCCATCACTTTACCAAAATCCCCAACCCACTCTCCAAACCCTATTTCCCTTCCATTTTCGATTTTTGACTTCAAGAGGAAGAGAAATCCTTGCAAAAGCTTGATTTGTGGGATTTATTGTGAGATTTGGAGTCCTCAAGAGGTATGGATACCTCCTTAGTATTTTAATGGAGTTTGGTTTGGTTTTTGAAATGGTTTTGGTTGATTTGGAAATGGGTTTATTTTCGGTTTGTGTTATTTTTGGTTGGGGATTGGATTTATGGTTGTATGAAGGTGTATTTTGAAGGTTATAGTGTTTATATGTTGTTGGTTTGAAGGTTTAAGTGTTGGTATGGGTTAGGAAGAGTTTGAGGTGCATTAATGGTGATTTTTCGAGGAACAGACATCGGAGATCGATCGCCTGTTCTGGCGATCGATCGCGCACGGTCAGTACGCTCCAGTAGCGTTTGGTGATCGATCACCACTTTTGTGCGATCGATCGGCGAGGCTGGCGATCGATTGCGCCAAAAGTGGCGATCGATCGCCGAGTGCATAAAAATGCACACTCGGGCAGTGTGATCTCGTGATCGATCGGGGCCCTACGGGGATCGATCGCGAGACACCAAAATGTGTGTTTTTGGTTATTTTTGTGGGATTTTTGGTATTGTACTATTTTTGGGTTCTAATATTGGTTTGTGTGAATGTGTAGAACCATCCCAGGTGGCGACACAACCATGGAAGTGAAGTCATACCAAATCCTACTTTTGGAAAGGTACGTAGAAGACGTACGGGCACCCAACGGTACATGTATCTATTATACTCATTGATTATGCATTGTGGATGCGAGTATATATGGAATTGTGCATTGTGCATGCAAATACAAGTTGAATTATGCATGATGATTGTATATGCATACGATGATTATTGGTGCACATCCCATGAGTCATGGTTATAATGGTGATGATTTTAATACTTTGCCGTTGTCACTTGAAACGATGATAGAATACTTGCCGCTGTCATATTGTAGCGAGGAAAGAATATTTGCCGCCAAATGTTGAGGCGAGGGTGTTGCCGCATGTCGCATTTGCGCGAGGTTATTCAATGCCGCTAATATGTCGAAACGAGGGGTATTAATGCCGTTGTCATGACAAGCGATGTGCATTAAAATACACTATTATAACAGACTGGGGATTGGTAATTGGTGAATATGGAATGGTGTTATGTCATGACATGTATAGAACCATTAAATAATCTATTGATTATACTCATGAGTTATGGTACAGGGACAACCAAAAGGGAGCGTTTAAAATGCATGGGAAAAACATGAAGTGTTTTTTTACGGTTTATGCATTTACGCCTTATATTCATACTGTGTTGAATATGAATTATTATATGCTCATATTTTGGGGGTTGTCCTTGTAGGTACATTTTGGCATGATAAAGGGGCTAAGGCGGGTTGAGGCGGTGAGCTTGTGGAGAAAACTTTTGATAATGAAGGACAGGATTGTTTTTGTATAGTGTCTACTCTAGGAGTAGTGTAAAACTATAGCGAATAACATTCATTTGATTGAGAATGTAATTAA
This sequence comes from Haberlea rhodopensis, assembly GCA_907163345.1. Classification (NCBI taxonomy): domain Eukaryota; kingdom Viridiplantae; phylum Streptophyta; class Magnoliopsida; order Lamiales; family Gesneriaceae; genus Haberlea; species Haberlea rhodopensis. Next base: position 902,282 of record CAJQUN010000057.1, read on the forward strand.
TCCTATTTGAAAGTCCTTAACTTGACATGTAATTCTTAATGCTCAAAGTCTCAACACCAACCATTATACTCTGATAATGTATCTTAGCTCTAATTATGCCTTTAATCCGCACTTAAGGAACTATGGTCCTTACAAATTTAGGCTGGAATTTTTGAAACATAAGAGTGGAGAGAAAGAGGAGAGAAGGAAGAGAAATTGATGGGTTGAAGAGAGAGAAGATGATGGTGAAATGAAACCAAAATCTGATTTTTGCATGATATGGGCGTGTGTTTCTATGCCCAAAAGTGTGATTTTATTTTATTTGATGTATTGTGGAATCCATGTGTCAATACATCATTATCTTGCAGGATTATTGGTCCAAAATCATGTATTGAACTTGAGTTAAATTAATTAGTGGCATATGTTCTCCAAATGCCATGTGATCATGCACATGCTCATGCACTAAAACATGTTCCACTAGTTGGTTGACTCAGTGTGGTCAGGAACACCTTAATTCAAAGTCTATACTTTTAATTATCAGGGTTCGCTTAATCATCGTTAATCCAGATTAATTAGCATCGGGGCCTTACACTTCTTCCCCTCTTAAAAAGATTTCGTCCTCGAAATCGTAAAACCGAGTATAACTCAATAAAGTAAATCATATGAGATGTCTCAATCTCATTCATAGATACATAAGAATCATCATGTATCAATAACAACTGATGTGGCAGTTTCTACGATATACCACTGAATCAACTTCTCTATGATTCCACAAAGTTTCAAAATATTGAGGTAACATCATACATCACTTAACGAATCATATTGATCATCGCAAAGGTATATCTTCAGATTTACCTGATTCTCAACTCGAAATGTAACGTTATATTTCTCTTTGGCGTAGCAAATCGGCTCACCTTAAGCCAAATTTCAATCGTTTCCGCAGAAATTTTATCACTCCTGGCATTTTCTCAACAATCTCAAGTTGTGCCAAAAATTCATTATCAATTTCATATCATCATATCAGCGATCGACAATTCTGGCTCTACAAAACCTGAACCGATGACATTCCAAAAGTTGTCCGAACTTAACTTATAGGAAAATTCTACTGGTGAATAGTGATTTTTTTTGTCAATTCTCACTAAATTCATCACTATTAATTGAGACATAACTTCCAAAGTCTTGATAATTCTCTCAGTTTATCGACCAGTTTGGGTATGATAAGCAATACTCATTGCTAACTTATTACCCATGACATTTTGAAACAGATTTATTGGATAATATCCTTGATCTCTATCAGATACAATTGTTACAGAAACTCGCTGCAACTAAACCACATCTTAAACATGTAGTTTTCTCATAGGCACACAGACATGCATATGGAATCAATATCTTGTATTGAATAGTCAATCAATTTTGATTCAACAGGTTTTACAATCTCTGTTTGACGAAACAATTGAGTTATAAAACTCAAAGCTAGAAATTTCCCAAATTCATTGTGGCACTTACAAATTCTATAGTATTCCATTAGGTCTCGTCTTTTATCTTGACCTGCTGGCATGTCAAACAAATTTCCACAAAATTCCAAAATTTCTTTCTTCATAACATCCCATCAGAAATAGGATCTCAAGAATGATACATCTCATCATTCCCAGAATAACACTATATCATCTATAGTGTGCTTTCAACAGTAATACTTCCTTCGAATCGGTAGGATTCGATGCTATGTACTGATTGTTTAATCGTAACCCACCACTGAATGGCTTCCTAAAATCTCGTTGGTTGATGAGACAGAACCAATTTCTTCAATCAATAATTGTATGGTCTGTTTTTCGAGTCTTTCCGATCTTCAAAATTTGAGGTGATCAAATTGCGAAGCATATATTGATGCTCTCATTGCACCTTGCACTTTTCGGTTCAGTGCATCTGCTACTAGTTTCATTTTCCTTGATTGATATTGACTACCAAAGTCAAATTCTTTAATAAATCTAGTCATTGCTTCTATCTCAAGTTCAACTCTGACTGAATAATAGATATTTTAAACTCCAAAAATCAGAGTGTATTATGAATTGTAAGCCACCTAGATACGTTGCCACGTCTTCAATGCAAAAATAATGGCTACAAACTCAATTTCATGAACAAGATATCATAATTCTTTCAACTTCAACCATCTTAAGGCATATGCAATCATCTCCTCATTATGCATCAGAACATATCTCATATCTTTGACCAATTTGCACAAACTACATATTCCCCTGACCAGTTCAACAAAATCAACATTGGGGCTGTAGTTCACTTCCATTTTAGTTATGACAACCGCTTTCACATTCATCTGACCAAACAAAACTCAAATTTCTTCTTGGTCAATTGGTTCATCCTTCCATAAAACCTGTAATATCTGGCCAAACTCGTAAAACTTCGTATCTTGAGTACACTGGTTGGTCTTAGCCCAATTTAGTACTACTTCTACTTTACTGGGATCAACAGATGAGTTGTATCACCTATCCCAAATAACATTCAATTCAACCAAGATTTACACTTCGATAACTTGGTATAAAATTTGAGCTTCACGAAGCGTCTGAATAACAAATCGTAGATGTTCTGTGTGGTTCCTTTCAAATCTCGAATACACTAGGATACCACCGATGAATATGATTACAATTCCACCCAAAAAGTTATAGAATACTTTGTCATAATTCTACTGGTATAGTTGTCAGACCACACGACATTACCAAAAATTCCAAATGCCTATATCTGGTTTGACTAATTGCCTAGAGAACATTTCTTTTCTGATTTAATACTGATGGTAACCATATTTAAAATCATTCTTCTTATACTTCAAGTTTCTTACAATTGATCATTTACTTCTCGATCTTAGGCAGTGGGTATTTGTTCTTGACAATATCCCGATTCAACTACCTTTAGTCGATAAACGTCTTCAAAATATCATCTTTCTTCTTCATGTACTGATGTTTCCTCAAGTGACATACTCAGACAATTATACTCATATCGAGGATATTCTGTAACTATGTTTTAGGTCTGTCAACTCTACTGATGTCATTCAGTACAGTGCGTTCGATATCGAATTCTCCGCGTCGCATCGGTTTTTCCTAGACCTCAACGACTGGCACCTTGGCATCAACGAATAGTTAAAATCAATTTCCTTCTCTAGTGAAAATTCTTTTATTCTTCAGGAAAATCTTGGTAAGTTTTCTTACCACTAAAATATCAGTCAACCTTGATTCTTCCTGGTGAGCATTAACTGTGTATTATCAAATATCCTTCATTTTCCAAATATCGCAACCGTAATATTTTCATAGCTGATACTATCAGTATCTTAGCTTGTTATTCGTGGCTATAAGTATTTCATTTTGGAGCCACAATACGGTAAATAAAAAATCATTACCCTGAAATCAACTTACAATATCTCATTTATCAGCGTATTCATACCCTTGATACAATCAAAACCATATATGGGCAACAACATTTAATTCAAATCCACAACACTATCATCAAATTGTAAGATACAGTTCACTATTACATGTATGGATAGTATAATTATCACTGCTGATGTATTTTCCAAATCATCATTATCAATGCACATTTGATGCAATGTATGACAACAATACTTTTATCTCAAATCAAACTCGTGTAGTATGATCAAATACACAGCATGTATCTCCGATCACTACTCTTAAAGCATCTCTATTCTTATCCTCTTTCAATGTATACTCTCTAGTCTGCAGATAATTAACTGTTGCTGAAACTGAGTGGTCGAAAAGAATAACCACTCTGATATCTACCCTTAGCTCAGGGTATTTGTTGTTATGGTTGCATCTGTTCCTTAGCATGTTACGCACATGCTCTGACTGACCACCATCAATATCAGTTCCTATTATTCTTTCAAATGGATCAGTAGATATTTACATCCACCATGACCTCGAAAAGATTGGTATTCTACAATCTCATAGTACCTCCAGAACTACTAGAGCTGGATAAATTGGAGTGATACTTCTGAAGCTTTTCTAGGATTACTTGGATTATCCCAATGATAGTCACTTCAATAATCGCTAATCCAGTTCTAACTACTTCGCACCACATCGGTGTCTTATTCTTCAGTCGATATCTAATCTCTTCACTAGTGAATAGCTATCAAGATTAAGCAGATATTTCCATTTCTCAAGTCCACAATAATCGATTATCATTTTTCATGTCATCAACATGGCCTTCTCGTAAACATCATTTCCCGTGTCTACAAGAGGGAAAATTCGTCTTCCATCACTACCATTACTCTAGATATTCTCATCTAAAAGAGTTCATATTGTACTTTTTATTCATAGTTCGGACACATAGACTGGAACTAAATTACGACAGTCCCCAAATCCAAGTCATCATTCAAACCAATTCTCGTTGTTTCTCACAACAACTAAACTTTATTCTTCAATTTGAAATATCACTATTTTCGATATTGTCAAGTTCTAAATTATCATCTCAACGTGCACAGGTTTTGACGTAAACTCATACGTAGAACCTTGGTCTTTCAGACTTAAATTCCTGATGTCGATCGACACAAAGCGCTTTAATTAGTTCTAGTGTCACCCCACTAATCACCAGGAGTAAGTCCCAAAGTGATAAATAAAAGTCTAAAAAATTATCACAATATTATAATTCAATTAACAGCTTACAGTGCCTACATGTATAATAGATGGCTCTTAAAGTCTGTATCGCTGCTACCTGTCCAAACACTAACTGTTCATCATAATTCATACATCTCAAGTCATAGATGTTATCATTACTTATTCTATAACAACATCCTCAGCAACTATCAGTGCTAACAGATAAAATTCTCAAATTCTCTAGATTGTATGCAACTCAGCATTCAAATTCTCTAGATTCTATGCAACTCAGATGTTAAAATACTCAGAGATATGACCTCTAATTATCCCTGCTTAAAAATCCATTACATGTATAAAATCTCATTATCGAACATGTAAACATAGCAGGCAAGAGCATATAAAATCACATAGTCAGACACATGCACAAATAATTCATTTGTGTCTATATTCAGTGTCCTAACTCTAATTCGAGCATATCCTAGATATATGCTCTAATACCATAATGTGAGGGCCCGATCCTAATGTGGTGTTTAATTAACACATAATGATTAATTTGCGTAAACAGCAGAAGATTTATTTCAAAGGTCCTATCAAACGACCCTAAAAAATGTGATATCCCCGAAATAATTAATCGTGTTTAAGGCATTAATTGTGTTCATATGTTTAAATATGATTAATTATGGTGGTAATTGCCTTATGTGTTAGAATTAATTGCCATGTGGAAATGCTTGGTCATGTGGGCTGGTAGAGCATTTCAGGGTGCATGCTATGCATGTTGGGTATTTGGGTGTTGCAATGGCTTACATGTGTTGGTAGTCATTTATTTAGTGAAACATGCATTTAATTGATATTTTGGTGCATTTTGGATTAATGCTTTTAAAATATCATGTTGGGGTATTTTATACACCATGGGATTGTGGAATGCATTTTAATTTAACATAAACCCTTTATACCCCAACCCCACACCTCACTTTCACTTTACCTTTACCAAACCACCACCCAAACCCTTCATTTCTCTTCATTTTCGTTTTTGAGCCTAAGGGTGAAGAGAAATTCTTGCAAAAAGTGGATTTGTGGAGTTTATTGGGAGATTTGAGGTCCCCAAGAGGTATGGATACCTCATTATTGATTTTGTAAGGTTTTATTTAAGTTTGGTATGGTTTTGAAGGGTTTTAAAATGGGTTTGTGTTGGGTTGTTGTGGTTTTGGTTGAGGGTTGGATTTATGTTTGTTTTGAGGTGTATTTTGAAGGTTTATGTTGTTATTTATGTTGTTGGTTTAATGGTCAAGTGTTGGTATGGATTGGAAGAAATTTTTGGTGCAAAAATGGTGAAAATCGCATGTCTGTGCGAGGCGATCGATCGCCTGAAAAGAGGCGACCGATCGCCTAAGGGCAGTAGGCAACTCGCAGGGCAGGCGATCGATCGCCTAAAATGAGGCGACCGATCGCCGAGAGGCAGTAGCCAAATCATGTGTTAGGCGATCGATCTCCATATTTGGCGCGATCGATCGCCGCGAAGAAAAATTTGAGGCGATCGATCGCCTCTGCCAAGCGATCGATCGCCAACTGTGGTATTTTGAAAAATGATTTCTTTTGTGGAATTTTTGGTATTTGGTTATTGTTTAGCTTCTAATATTGATTTGTGTGGTTGTGTAGAACCACCCCAGGTGCCAACAACATCGAGGAGATAATGTTCTCCAACTTCTCCACTTTTGGGAATTAAGGTACGTAGTGAGACGTACGAGCATCGGACGGTAAAATGTGTTACGCTTTCGATTATGTATTGTGTATACTCTGGATAGTGAATCCTTATATGTGGTGATTTATGAGAAAGGAAAATGATATATCGTGAAAATGGAATCAACTATTGTGTTTGATTATTGTGGTAGAATTGATGAATGTTCTGGTAGCCTTTATCTCCGAGCGAGGGAGGTACTTGCCGCTGTCATATGAAGCGATGGTAGTATGATATTTGCCGCTGTCATGTCTAAGCGAGGTAACATGCCGCTGTCATTGTCGAAGCGAGGGATATCATATGATGCCGCTATATGTCGAAGCGAGGGGTCCTAAAATTCCGCTGTTGTATTGGGACCGGAACAGTCACAATTCTAGTGATTAATGTGGAATATAGTGATTAATGTGGAATCTAGTGATTAATGTGGAATATTGTGATTAATATGGAATATTGACTGGAACGTGATATCGATCATTACCTTGTGAGCTAATGATCTTGTGCATGAGTTTATGAAACAGGAACAACAAAGGAAGTGTGCTAATGTGGTGAATCAGGGAGCATATATACAAATATACCTCATGCAACTAACTTCGTTATTATGTTTGATTGTGTTGAATAGTGATGTGTATGCTCATGGCGAGTTGTTCCTGTAGGTACACCTTTGGATTTGGAGGGCTATGGGCCGGGTTGAGGCAGTGAGCTTCGAGGAGCCTTGTGAATTAGGATTCAGGATTTGGTATAGTCTCTACTCTAGGAGTAGTGTAAATCTATAGTGTTAACATTCATTTGGGGATGTAATTAATTAGCTTCAAAGTTTTATTTTGGCCTGTAATCCTATTAGCTCACGTAATAACCGGAACCATAAATTGTCTGTGATGCATGTTTAGCCCTATTTATATCTTGATTTCACCGTTAAGGAACTAGGGTCCTTACATTAGTGGTATCAGAGCAGTGGTTAGAGAACCCGGGAACGAGTGAAGGGTAGCCTTAGCAATAAGTTGGCTAGGCATCTACTTTTAAATATGTTGTACGCATATGAAGCATGTGACTGTTATGCTAACATGTTATGTTTTTCTAACAATGCATTATGTGAACTGCTTTTGGGTATTGCTGTTAACCCTTGTGTTGCTGTGTGGCAACAAATGTGGAAGTAGGAGACGCCGTGAGTATTAATGCAAGTGTTGGGCGTACAAATCCCTACTCCCGCCAGCTTTCGACGAGGAACCGTTTGAGTAACAGTTACTACCTGCGGAGCTTAATTTAGCTCAATTTCTGACATACCGACCCCCGAGGTTCGAGGGAACTGAGACAAGGGAAAATGGTTGAGGAATGATTAGAGAGGATAGAACAGATGTTTGTGACAGCTCCTTGTGCTAAGACAGCCTGGATAGGACTAACGGAGTCCCATTTGGCCGAGATCTAGCCGAGAAGGCGCTGATGTGGTGGAAGACCACGGTGATAGAGCAAGAGGCTCAGGGTCAGGAGATGAATTGGAATCTATTCAGAGCTCGGTTTCTGACCCGCTACTTCTCAGCTGCTGCACGGTAGGCTAAGCAAGATGAATTTACTAACCTCAAGCAAGGCGAAGATGGGGAACTTCATGAGGGGCCAAGAATCGCTGGAAAGGAAGCCGTATGAATGATGCCCCATCAAAAAGAGGACAATCTCAGGGAGACAGTTTTGGAAAGGTCCAGTGCCCTCTGTGTGGGCAACCACATGTGACAAAAGACTATGTATAATGTTATGTTTGTGGCATTAAGGGCCCCTTTGCTCGGCCGTGTCCCAATCGAGAGGGACAATAGAACTCTACGGGGAGGCCTGTAGACAGAACAGTAGAGCACAGGCCACCGTTGGTACCGAGGCAGTATAGAGCTCAGCCTATGGGCCACCTCAGGGGCAGATTTATGCGTTGGAGAGGGAGCAGGTTATAGCGGCTCCGGAGGAAGTGATAGCGGGTATGTGTCTCTTGTATATGCACCATGCCTCTTGTAGTCTTGGTACCCGCTTGAAGAAGTTTGATTATTGATCAAATTGTCTAAGAATGTCTCATTTATTTTGAGGGCAATGAGCTAAGATCAGACTCGATTATTTTGGGAATGTCGGACTTCGATCGCATTGTGGGCATCGATGGGCTGAACAGATATCAGGTAGTGGTGGACTGCAGACAGAGAACAATGCGGTTCAGATCTGATATGGGAGTCCAGTGGACATGGTTCTTGTCCCAAGATCTCGTTGTTATCGGTTGTCAAGATAGCACAGTGTTGGAACGGGGCCATTCGGGATACCTGATCTATGCTGTTGATATTAGTGAAAGGAAAGATGAATTAAAAGTCGAGGATGTGCCCGTAGTGGCGGAGTTTCCTGATGTTTTCCGGAAGGAATTCCCGGATTCCCACCGACGAGAGAGGTCAAGTTTGGGATTGAGTTACTACCGAGGACGTCTGCCATTTCTCGTGCCCGGTATAGGATGGCACCAGCGGAGCAAAGAGAATTAAAGGTCCAGTTACTAGAGCCCCTTGATAAGGGTCACATACGTTCAAGCGTATCGCCCAGGGGTATGAGGCTCTACAGTTCTGAGGTCGGGATATCATCAGATCCGGGTAAGGGAAGATGATGTACAGAAGACAGCTTTCAGGACTAGATTTGGGTGCCATGGATTCTCAGTCATGCCTTTTGGGGTGACGAATGCCCCAGCTGTTTTTATGAGCCTGATAAACAGGGTGTTTCAACCGTATTTGAATCAGTTCACCATTGTTTTATTGACGATATACTCATCTATTTCCGGACTGTAGAGGAACGCGAGAAGCATTTTGAGAACGGTGTTCCAGGTCCTTAGGGACGATCAGTTGTACGCCAAGCTCAGCAAGTGTGAATTTTGGTTGAGCGGCGTGGTGTCTTTGGGGCATGTGATCTCTAGTAATGGGATATCTGCGGATTCCAGGAAGGTAGAGGCGGTAATGGTTTGGTCTGCGCCTACATCTGTGCCCGAGATCCGGAGCTTCCTTGGTTTACGGGTTATTACCAACGTGTTGTCGAGGAATTCTCTAAGTTCACTAAACCATTGACGTAGTTGACGTAGAAATGAGTTCCGTTTTTGTGGTCTGAGACTCGTGAGAAGAGCTTCCAAGAGTTGAGGCACCGGTTGACTACAGCACCTGCATTGGTGATTCCTTCGGGAAACGAGAGGTTTGCTTTGCACGCGGATGCATCACTGCAGAGTTTGGGATGCGTGTTGATGCGAGATAAGCATGTGGTAGCTTATACTTCGGGGCAGTTGAAACCACATGAGGCTAAGTACCCAGTCCATGATTTGGAGCTGGCAACTATTATATTTGCCTTGAAGATTTGGAGGAATTAATTGTATGGTACGTCGTTTACCATCTACACGGACCATAAGAGCCTGAAGTTTTGTTCACACAGGCTGAGTTGATTGTGCAACAAGGAGAATGGATGGACTTACTCAAAGATTTTGATTGTGAAATTGAGTACCATCCAGGTGAAGCGAACTTGATAGCAGACGCCTTAAGTCGGAAGGTGAAGAGTACTGCTAAGGATAGCATGAGTTTAACAACTATGATGACTTCTTATTGCCATCTGGGCTATGATTTCGATGTGGACACGTCGCCAGTGCGAGTGTCAACCTTTTGGCTGAGCCAGGCATATTTTGGGGCTATCGGGAGAGCCCAGAGGTCGGATGATGAGGTTCAGAGATGGTCATCGATAGTACTTCGTGGTCAGCCATCAAAGTTTAGAGTGGCTGAGGATGATTCCTTGAGATTGGACAACCATTGAGTAGTTCCAGATACGCCGGAGTTGCGTAAAGGAATCTAGGAGCGAGCTCTCAGTATTCAGTTCAGTATCCACCCAGGAAGAAGAAGGATGTATAAGGACCTAAGTGGTCATATCTAGTGGAAACGCATGAAGCGTGGTGTTTTGACCTTTGTCAAGGGATGTTTGATCTACCAGCAGGTAAAGGCAGAAAGGCAGAGGCCTGGTGGCGATCTGTAGAACTTGTGGATACCTAAGTGGAAGTGGGAGCACGTATCTATGGGATTAGTGACCCACTTGCCAAGGACGGCCTCATTAATTAATGCGATTTAAGTGATCGTAGATGGGTGGACGAAGGTGGCGTACTTTATTCCATATTGTATCTTTCACATACCTAAAGATGGCCCAATCATTGTGTGGGCATTGGTGAGATTGCATGGTATTCCAGTCTCGATTGTGTGTGGCAGAGACCCACGGTTCACATCGCATTTTCTGAGAGGGTCTTCAGTCAGCCTTGGGTGCAGAGGTGAGATTGAGTACATCTTATCACCCTCGGACTGATGGTCAGACAGAGCGTGCCATATAAACGCTTGAGGACATGTTGAGGACATGTGTTTTGGAGTTTGATACTCCGTGGCAAGATTCAGTGCCACTAGTAGAGTTCTCTTATGATGACAGTTAGCGGGTGAGCATTTGATGGCTCCATTCGGGGCACTTTGCAGTCGACGTTGTAGATCACCGTTGTACTGGGAGGACTTGACTAGTAACGGTCGGAGGACCGGAATTGATTGAGGGCATGGAAGAAAATATTAAGTTAATACGTCAAAAGATGAAAGCGGCCCAGAATAGGCAAGCATAATATACCAATGAGCGGCTACGACCGCTAAAATTCCAGTCAGGAGACAAGGTCTTCTTGAAGATCTCACCCTTTAGGGGTGTGGTTCGGTTTGGTATGCGGGAGAAATTATCTCCGAAGTATGTTGGGCCGTATGAGGTATTGCAGCGTATCGGTACTTGGGCTTACCGTTTGACTCTACCGCCGCCTTTATTTGGTATTCATGATGTCTTTCATGTCTCTATGCTGCGTAAGTGTGAGCCAGATCCGTCTCATGTATTACAGCCTTCAGAGGTTCAGTTGAGTTCCGATGTATCCTGTGTTGAACGACCAGTCAGAGTTCTGGATCGAGCGGATCGCAGACTTCGAAGCAAGGTTATACCATTGGTCAAGGTTCAGTGGGATCGTCGGAGTGTGGAAGAGGCCACGTGGGAGACGGAACGGCATATGGTGCAGCACTACCCGGAACTATTCTCTGGTATGTGTTTATGTTTAGTTTCTTTTGGGGTAAGTGCATGCGATTTTGAGGACGAAATCTTCTAAGTAGGGGAGTATTGTGATGTCCCCGAAATAATTAATCGTGTTTAAGGCATTAATTGTGTTCATATGTTTAAATATGATTAATTATGGTGGTAATTGCCTTATGTGTTAAAATTAATTGCCATGTGGAAATGCTTGGTCATGTGGGCTGGTAGAGCATTTCAGGGTGCATGCTATGCATGTTGGGTATTTGGGTGTTGCAATGGCTTACATGTGTTGGTAGTCATTTATTTAGTGAAACATGCATTTAATTGATATTTTGGTGCATTTTGGATTAATGCTTTTAAAATATCATGTTGGGGTATTTTATACACCATGGGATTGTGGAATGCATTTTAATTTAACATAAACCCTTTATACCCCAACCCCACACCTCACTTTCACTTTACCTTTACCAAACCACCACCCAAACCCTTCATTTCTCTTCATTTTCGTTTTTGAGCCTAAGAGTGAAGAGAAATTCTTGCAAAAAGTGGATTTGTGGAGTTTATTGGGATATTTAAGGTCCCCAAGAGGTATGGATACCTCATTATTGATTTTGTAAGGTTTTATTTAAGTTTGGTATGGTTTTGAAGGGTTTTAAAATGGGTTTGTGTTGGGTTGTTGTGGTTTTGGTTGAGGGTTGGATTTATGTTTGTTTTGAGGTGTATTTTGAAGGTTTATGTTGTTATTTATGTTGTTGGTTTAATGGTTAAGTGTTGGTATGGATTGGAAGAAATTTTTGGTGCAAAAATGGTGAAAATCGCATGTCTGTGCGAGGCGATCGATCGCCTGAAAAGAGGCGACCGATCGCCTAAGGGCAGTAGGCAAATCGCAGGGCAGGCGATCGATCGCCTAAAATGAGGCGACCGATCGCCGAGAGGCAGTAGCCAAATCATGTGTTAGGCGATCGATCTCCATATTTGGTGCGATCGATCGCCGCGAAGAAAAATTTGAGGCGATCGATCGCCTCAGCCAAGCGATCGATCGCCAACTGTGGTATTTTGAAAAATGATTTCTTTTGTGGAATTTTTGGTATTTGGCTATTGTTTAGCTTCTAATATTGATTTGTGTGGTTGTGTAGAACCACCCCAGGTGCCAACAACATCGAGGAGATAAAGTTCTCCAACTTCTCCACTTTTGGGAATTAAGGTACGTAGTGAGACGTACGAGCATCGGACGGTAAAATGTGTTACGCTTTCGATTATGTATTGTGTATACTGTGGATAGTGAATCCTTATATGTGGTGATTTATGAGAAAGGAAAATGATATATCGTGAAAATGGAATCAACTATAGTGTTTGATTATTGTGGTAGAATTGATGAATGTTCCGGTTGCCTTTATCTCCGAGCGAGGGAGGTACTTGCCGCTGTCATATGAAGCGATGGTAGTATGATATTTGCCGCTGTCATGTCTAAGCGAGGTAACATGCCGCTGTCATTGTCGAAGCGAGGGATATCATATGATGCCGCTATATGTCGAAGCGAGGGGTCCTAAAATTCCGCTGTTGTATTGGGACCGGAACAGTCACAATTCTAGTGATTAATGTGGAATATAGTGATTAATGTGGAATCTAGTGATTAATGTGGAATATTGTGATTAATATGGAATATTGACTGGAACGTGATATCGATCATTACCTTGTGAGCTAATGATCTTGTGCATGAGTTTATGAAACAGGAACAACAAAGGAAGTGTGCTAATGTGGTGAATCAGGGAGCATATATACAAATATACCTCATGCAACTAACTTCGTTATTATGTTTGATTGTGTTGAATAGTGATGTGTATGCTCATGGCGAGTTGTTCCTGTAGGTACACCTTTGGATTTGGAGGGCTATGGGCCGGGTTGAGGCAGTGAGCTTCGAGGAGCCTTGTGAATTAGGATTCAGGATTTGGTATAGTCTCTACTCTAGGAGTAGTGTAAATCTATAGTGTTAACATTCATTTGGGGATGTAATTAATTAGCTTCAAAGTTTTATTTTGGCCTGTAATCCTATTAGCTCACGTAATAACCGGAACCATAAATTGTATGTGATGCATGTTTAGCCCTATTTATATCTTGATTTCACCGTTAAGGAACTAGTGTCCTTACAAAAAAATTTCGCTTTTAGGTGATACATATATACTGATACTTAAAATATGTAATTTCGGTTTCCAGTTCAACATGTTGATCATCAAGCAGTAGTAGAATAATTAAAATACAGATACTCGGGGCATACTCCGGTAATTTAAAACATAGTACAAATATTCAAACAACTACTGGGACTCAAAACATAAAAATAAACCTGAGCTCGCTCTCCAGGAGCTCTGGTATTCATCGATGATTCATCTCGAGCATCCGCAGTACGTCTACATGTACCACCTGTCATGCCCATACAACAAAGACATGACAGCCCCCACTACGGGGGTCAGAACCCAGTACGAGAAATAAATAGATCATGTCAAGTATGACAAAGTATCATGCAATGCATACCATGTATGAATGGGTATAAAGGATCGAATCTCAAGATACCAAATATCGGAGTCCAAAGGAAGGTATCATCAAATAATGTCAGCTCGAGCAGAGGGTGACAACACACGCAAATTGCGCTAGGAGACTCATCCTATGTGTTGTGTTTGTCCATCCCTCGTGTCTAGGTCCGGTGACATGCGCATGACTACAATCGCTACATATACTGTCTGTCATCGCCATGCTCGTCGTCCCTGACACTCAGAGTGAATCAACTCTGTCATAATCATGGATATCAAAGAAATGATAGATCAATATGATATGCCCATGAATCATTTAGGCATCAATGACATATGCAACTCAATATATCATGCAATCTCATGTGAAATCAATACATATCATGTAATTCACATATCATGTACTACAATGTATCTCATCATGTCATATAGACACATAAGAATCATATAGTGACAAGTAAATCATATAATTCAATTAATGACATGTAAAATCATACAAAGTGTTGGGAAAATCATTTCTAAGTTTTGGTGATTACAAGACATCTACCGGATGGACATCTACTGCATAGACATCTACCGGATGGACACCTAGTGGACAGACATCTACCGGATGGACACCTACTGGAAAGACATCTACCGGATGGACATCTACTGGACAGACATCTACCGGATGGACACCTACTGGACAGACATCTACCGGATGGACATCTACCGGATACAGACATCTACTGAACAAAGACATCTACTGAGTATAGAAAGATGAATGATCATTTGAGAGAAGAAAACCAGCAGACGTCTAACTATCCAGCAAATGCACAAAACAACAAGACAAAACAAGTACAACTTACTGTGACAAAGGTACAACAGAGCGCCGCACCTTGCTATATCTCCGCCACCATTAGCGTCAGAATAAAAGAGCCGTTGCTTAACAAAATAGGAAAGAAGACAATCAGAATTTGGAATGAAGACAGAAAATTGATCTCTTCCAAATATAGAAAAGGTGTCGTTAGACCACTGAGTCTATAAATACGTCCAAGTGAAGAATGAAGAGGTTAGCTGAACCATCCGATAAAACACAAGAAAAACATCAACGTCAAAGCTAATCATCTCATTGATATTCTCTGAAGTTTCAGCAAGAGCAGAAAAGAACTACTACTGTAATCTTGAAAGATTAACTACAACTGAGTCTGCTGCTCAAAGAACACTCGAAGCAAAATAGTTTTATATCTCGTGTGAGTGTTATAGAATTTATTGTAAACAACTTAGGAATTTGTGATTGCTAGGAGTTTAGGCCAAGCTGTGTGAGTGCCTAAGGAGGTTGTATACTACAAAGTGTAAACCAAAGTCTTCTAGTGTAACCTTCCTGCAAAGGAAGAAGAGGAGACGTAGAAGCGTTTTGCTTCGAACTTCCAGAAACAATATTTGTGTCATTTACTTACTTGCAACAATTTGAGAAGCTACTACAGTACTTAACAGTCTGCAGCAAACCGAGTAAAATCGAAATTGAATCTAGTGTTTATTCAACCCCCCCCTCCCCCTTCTAAACATTACCCCGATCCTAACAAGCGGTATCAGAGCTTAGGTCTTCTCAATCTTGAGAATTACTAAAAACGGATGGCCTCATTCAGCAATATTCCCATGTTCAAGAAGGATGAATACGATGATTGGAGAATTCGTATGCAAGAACATCTGAGTGCCCAAGATGATGACATGTGGTTCGTCATCACTGATGGACCAATGAAGATCATAAAGATCAATACAGCAGCTGACATTACTGGTTGTGAACCTCAGATGGTCAAGAAGGACAGAGCTTCCTGTACAAATGAAGAAAAGAAAAAAGCAAATCTGGACAATGTGGCCAAAGACATATTGTTCAAAACACTGGACAAAAACATGTTCAACAAGATCAATATGTGTCGCACTGTTAAAGACATCTGGGAAAAGATTGCCCAGCTATGCGAAGGAAATGATCAAACCAAGGAAAACAAGCTACTGTCGCTCTACAGAAGTTCAAAAACATCAAAATGATGTCCAGAGAAACTCTCAGTGAATATGATGAAAGAGTAACTGGAATCATAAATGAACTCAATAGCATTGGTAAGGATCTACCCAACAGGGAAGTCACCATAAAGGTCATGAGAGGTCTCCCAAGAGAATGGAATGTAAAAATGATTGCCATGAGAGAATATAAAGACTTAAACAAGATAGATCTACATGATTTATTTGCTGACTTAAAAGCATATGAGTTTGAACTAGGCATTCGGATTGAAGATGAACCCAGCACCAGTCAACCAACCAAAGCTCTTACTGCATCAGAAGCTCTGCTTACCACAACAGAGATGACTCTTGAACAAATATGCAATGATGCAATGGTGCTGTTTGTAAATAAATTTGGAAAATTTATGAAGAAGAATCAAAAGACCTATCAATATTATCAAATGAAGCAGAACTTCAAAAATAGATCAGATGAAGATGATCGTGTCTGCTTCAACTGTCTTAAGCCAGAACATTTTATCACGGACTGTCCTAAACCAAAGAAAGATGATCAAAAGAGAGGATCAAAGGACTTTAGAAGGTCGAAGGAAAAGAGAAGATCATCTAGAAGGGACAGAGACCCGAAAGTACTGGTGGCTGAAGAAAACAAGAGCAAATGCGCTGATTCGGAATCAGAATCAGAAGAAGCTACCAGCTCATCCAGTGAAAGTGAAGATGAAGAAGTTCACTGTCTGATGGCCAACGTTGACGGTGAGGTAACTGATTCTAATCTCTCAGAATTTACACATAATGAACTAACCAACGCATTGCACGACATGATTAATGAGTCAGATGATGTATGAATCCTTCGAGAATTATAATACCAAACATTCAATCCCAATTGAACAACAACATTCAATTATAATACCCAACATTCAATCCCAATTGAACAGCAAAACAACAAACTTGATTGTGAACAATCAAAGGAGTTGGAATGCTTAAGGGAAAAAGTAAGTCTACTCGAAAAAGAAAGGGATGAAGCAAAATGTGCACACCAGAAACTCATTAAGCTGGTTCGCACATGGAACGCATCTACTGCCAGAAAAGATGAGATGCTTGAGTCGATAAGGCTTGCTGGTGATCTTACCGGTATAGGCTACTCTAACAATGATAGTAACTCATCTGGTATCAAATCTCAACTGTGTCTAGAGAAGAACAAGGCTCAAACAATGAATTTTGTCAGATCCAGCACAGTATATGAACCAAGTGAATTGGTTAAGGAACCTGTTAAGCCAATACTCATTAAAGAACGGGCATCACACAAAGGTATCGGTTATGTTGAGCCAAGAGAGAAAGCTAGACCGGGGAAAATGTTTAGAAATAAACACAATCCCACAGGTCAGGCAACTCGAGAGGTAAAACCAACTGGTACTATAATTGTATGCCTATCCAGAAGAGGTATATGCTTCCCAACAGAAACCAAAAACCTAAACAATAAGCATACACTCACTATCACACACATCACCCAAGAACACCTTCATCACTTAATGCACACACATTTCAGGACACACACAGACCCAAACAATTCAGGGTTATACAATTGTGGGTCCCGAAAGGACTAATCCTGTCTGGACCCAAGTAGGATTGGGTACTAATCATATTATCGTTTTAATTGCAGAAAACTAGAATCCATCAAGTTCGGAGCTTAGAGTGGTTTCTGGACAGTGGATGTTCTAGACACATGACAGGGAATGCGTGCTTATTGTCTGAATTGGTTGACACCACCGGACCTAGAAACTTTTGGAGACAACGCGAAAGGTAGAACCGTGGGTAAGGGTAAGATTATCTACGGTAATATTATTATTAAAGATATTCTGTTGGTTGAAAATTTATGTTATAACTTGATTAACATCAGTTAACTCTGTGACAATGGTCACTCTGTAGAATTCAACCAGAACTCATGTACAATCAGATCTACTGATGGCAGTACATTGCTTGTAGGAAGAAGGCATGAGAACATAAGATTGATTGGAACCTTAATCGGCCTACCTCTTCTACTCGCTTTGATGCCTTGAATATTTCCAAAAACTGGCTTTGGCACAAACGATTGAGTCACTTAAACTTTAAAACTATTGACAGTCTGAGTAAACTTGATCTAGTCATTGGACTGCCCCAAATAGAGTTCTCAAAAGATAAGATCTGCTCAGCATGCCAGCTTGGTAAGCAAATCGGATCCTCCTTTAAGAACAAAGGGAGTAAATCTTCTTCTCGGTGCCTAGAGTTGCTGCATATGGATCTTTTCGGTCCTATACCAGTAACAAGTCTATGGAGAATGAAGTATACCTTGGTGTTAATAGACGATTACTCTCGTTTACGTGGGTCTTGTTTCTAAGTGGCAAAGATCAGGCTACTCCAAAGCTGATCAAACTACTGAAAAGACTCCAAAATGAGAAATCGTGTGGGATAGATAGAATTCTAGTGATAAAGGCACCGAGTTTACCAATCAATCACTCGAATCATATCTAGATGACCTTGGTATTAAACACGAATACTCTGCTGCAAGAACCCCACAGCAAAATGGAGTTACTGAGCGTAGGAACCACACTTTGAAAGAAGCTGCGCGAACTATGCTTGCAAAATCATATATTTCGCAGAGATTTTGGGCAGAAGCTGTCAACACAGTATGTTATACGCAGAACAGATCGATGATTAATAAGCGAGCAAATAAAACCCCTTATGAGATCTGGAATGGCAGTAAGCCAAATATTTCTTATTTCCATGTGTTTGGTTGCAAATGTTTTATTCACAACAATGGAAAGACTCATCTCACCGCTTTTGATGCCAAATCTGATGCTGGAATATTTCTTGGATATTCTACAGTTAGTGAAGCTTTCAGAGTATTTATTAATAGACACTCACTGTAGAAGAATCTGTGCATGTAAAATTTGATGAAACTATTAATTGTACTGTATCTGATCTACAGATCAACAACTTGAGAAATCGACTGGAAAACACTTATAATGATGAAAATATTGATGATGAGATAGATTACAGAAGCAGGATTGACTGCTCTTTGGAACCAGAAGTTCCTGAAGCACAAGTAGAGTAGTCTGCTGGTCCACAAGCACTGCACCCAGCTGACAATGACGATGTTATACACACCCCTGCTGCAGTAGATGGAACTAACGAAAAAGATGCATCAACCAAATCTTCTGAGCTACCCACTCATATTCACCCAAATGAAGAAATCAAACCTCTTGGACCTCTGCTCCTGTGGATGAAGGATCATCCTCCCGGGCAGGTCATAGGTAACCCTTTTGCTCCTCTACGCCCCAGAGGACAGATGATTAATGAATTCCTTCATACTGCATTCATATCTCACATAGAACCCAAAAAGATTGATGATGATATGTTAGACCCAAGCTGGGTAGAAGCAATGCAGGAAGAACTAAATCAATTTGAGCGAAACAAAGTATGGTACTTAGTACCGCGACCACAGCATCACAAGCATCACACTATAATAGGTACCAAATGGGTATTTCGAAATAAATTAGAGGAAAATGGTGTAGTCATCAGAAATAAAGAAAGATTAGTTGCACAGGGCTACAGACAGGAAGAAGGCATTGATTTCGATGAAACTTTTGCTCATATAGCTCGATTAGAAGCAATTCGCATATTTCTTGCATTTGCTGCTTTTAAAGACTTTAAAGTCTATCATATGGATGTTAAGAGTGCGTTTTTTAACGGCAAACTCCAGGAAGAAGTTTATGTTGAGCAACCTCCTGGATTTGAAAACCATCAGCAGCCTTCGTCTGTTTTTCGTCTAAACAAAGCTTTGTATGGTTTAAAGCAAGCTCCCCGTGCATGGTATGAAACTCTGTCAAAATATTTGGCTGAGCATAACTTTACCATTGGCACGGTGGACAAGACCCTATTCAAATTCACAAAGGGTGACCATACTCTGCTAGTTCAAATTTATGTTGATGACATTATTTTCAGCAGTACTAACTCAAAACTTTGCGAAAGATTTTCTAAAATAATGCATGATCAATTTGAGATGAGCATGATGGGAGAATTATCATTTTTCTTAGGATTGCAAGTCAAGCAATCCAGTGATGGAATTCTGATAACGCAGTCTAAATATACCAAGGAACTGTTGAAGAAATATGGGATGAGTACAAATTCAGCAGCTGCCACTCCAATGAGCTCATCAGCCAAACTCGACTTGGATAATTCAGGCATACCAGTTGAAGTAACAATGTATCGTGGTATTATCGGATCCTTACTTTACTTGACAGCCAGCCGATCAGACATCATGTTTGCAGTCTGTATGTGTGCTCGTTTCCAAGCAAATCCCAAGCAATCACACTTCACTGCTGTCAAAAGGATTCTCAAATATCTAAAAGGCACTGAAAATGTTGGTCTCTGGTATCCAAGAGACTCAACGTTTAATTTGATTGGATATTCAGATGCTTACTACGCATGATGCAAAATTGATAGAAAAAGTACCAGTGGATATTGTCAATTTCTCGGAGATAGATTAATCTCATGGGGTTGCAAGAAGCAGACATCCATAGCAACGTCAACTGCAGAGGCAGAGTACCTTGTTGCTGGAAGCTGCTGTGCTCAACTGCTCTAGATTCAACAACAACTGCGAGATTATGGAATTGAATCCACTGAGGCACCAATATTTTGTGATAATACGTCTGCCATAGCTATCATGTACAACCTGGTTCTTCATACTCGCACCAAGCATATTGACATCCGTCATCATTTCATTAGAGATCATGTTATGAAGAAAGAGATTCGGCTAGAGTACATATCCACAGAACAACAAGCATCAGACATCTTCACAAAACCCCTACCTGACGCTAAGTTCTCCTATTTTCGAAATATTCTTGGCTTAATTGAAATAAACCCTTGATTGCGATCGTTTCTGTATGATGAATTCAGGGGGAATTACTTAGTAGAAACTGCATGAATTTAGGGGGAATGTTAGTTAAAGATTTTTTTAAAAGGTTTATTAAAGCTTAGCTGGTAAAACAATAGTCTGTTGCAGTAGATGTGTGAGGTCCGGGGATTAATGGTGTTAATCCCGGTGTGGTATTAATCCTTAATGGATTTTTCATTGTGGCAATTAGGAATTAATTGCGGTTTTGGGTCTCCCGAGGTTGTATAATCGGGCATTTGGGATCGCTGGATCCAAAGGTTGAGATTGTATTATCATTTCGGTGGAAAACCTATGAGTTGGGTTTTCGGTGGGACCTGGAGTCCGGGGTGCTTTATGTTGGGGCTGGTATGGGGATTTGGTGTTGGAGAGAGAGTTTTTGAAAACAGATGATTTTTAAAGAATCATGATGTATTTGTGGAGGTATTGGTGTGTTGGGGTATTTTTGCTATATATACCCATTGGACTCGGGATTCCGTCATTCGGAATCCATTTCTCTCCCTCGCTCTCTCTCTCTCTATCGATCCAAACCCTCTCCCCATTTCCCTCTTCTCCCTTGATGGGAAATTTGATGGTAGCTTGGCTCGGGAGCCGGTTTTCTCGAAGATAATCAGGTATTAATCTTCCCCTCGTCATTGGCTTCGATTTGATAGTAGTATGATAGCTTTTGTTTGAGGTTTTGGTTGGCTATGGGTTTTGGGAATTTTTGGCTAAAATCCTATGTTGAGTTTTTAAAGTTTTTATTGACCTTAAATGTTGTATTTGAGGTGTTGGTGGTGTATGGG
This sequence comes from Haberlea rhodopensis, assembly GCA_907163345.1. Taxonomy (NCBI): domain Eukaryota; kingdom Viridiplantae; phylum Streptophyta; class Magnoliopsida; order Lamiales; family Gesneriaceae; genus Haberlea; species Haberlea rhodopensis. Next base: position 923,908 of record CAJQUN010000057.1, read on the forward strand.
GTGTTGGTTTTGAGTTTGGGTGTGAAAAACATCATGGAAGCTCGAATTTCGCAGGTGGCGATCGATCGCCGAGGTGGGGCGATCGATCGCGACAAGCAGTCCAATTTTTTGAAGGCGATGAACAGTGCTGGCGATCGATCGTGAGGTCTCGGCGATCAATCGCGAGCGTGTTGACGATCGATCGCGTGGATGGGCGATCGATCGCGAGAAGGCACTGGTTGGCCACTGGAGTGTGGCGATTGATCGCGGTAAATGTGGCGATTGATCGCCACCCGAAGGAATTTGGTTTTTTTGGAATTTTTGGAAAATGTCGGGATTTTGGAATCGAGGTTTAAAGGGGCCGTTTCCGGGGCAATGTCTACATTCGAATGGGAATGTTATACTTTTAAAATGGATTGAGTGAGGCCAAAGTTTAATAAAATGGGGTTTCCGGTTGAGTCTTTGGCTATCTATTAAACATATAAAATGGAATATTTTGGGTATTATGCATGCTTAGCCGGGGGGCTTTTATTTTGGTAATCGTCATGGATTGACGATATTATTGGGAGCTATGAACGTGCTTGGGCACGTGGTTGCATGCTTATGTTTGATTGTGAATTATTTGTGTTTTAGCACATACTTCTTGAGGCATGGAACTAAAGCAAGGTTTGGCTTGGACTACGGAAACTTAAGGTACGTATGACGTACGAGCGTAGCCTATTATAATGTTGCAACTGTAAAATGCATGGTATGTGATAATTGCATTAAATGGGCATTGGGGACACATGGTGTGTGATGATTGCATTATATGGGTATTGAAATATGTGGCATGTGATAATTGCACGAAATGGGTATTGAAATGCATAGTACATGATACTTGCTATAAATGGATAACGATATGCATGGTAAATGGTATTTGCGTCAAATGGTTATACACCGCTATTAAGCTAGCAATGATTTGGGATGTTGTCGTCGTTGAGCGACCATCCGTTATGACGACGCTAGTGTTGAGCGTGCGCGGGGTTTAGAATGCCGATATTGTGGAGCGAGCAATGAAATAGGAACATGGAATCATTGAATTGATTTATGTGATATTTACGGTCTTTTACATAATGATTTTACCATATTGATTATGGAACTGGCACAACAGAACGGTATTAGTTAATCTATGTGGCGATTAACTGGCTTTGGGAATTTGATGAGTTTGGTTATTTTGAGAACAGGGACAATACAGGGGATCCCGGATGAGGGTGTTACCATCCAGGGAGTATCATTTAAATTATGGCATTTACATTCTGTATTTGAATTGCAATGTTATGGTTATTGGGTTGGTGGTATTGGTATGCTCACCCCGTGTGGGGGCCGTCTCTGTTGGGGCAGGTAACACAGGTGCAACAGTAACTTTGGAGTTGTGCTCGGGCTGTTGATAGAGGTACTTCCAGGATCGAGGTACCAGAGCTGGTTGAATAAGTACATAGATCCAGTGTTGAGATCGAGCTGTGCTTGGGAGGTGCTTCCAGGATTGAAGTATCAGTAACGGTATCCTGTAGAGTGTTTTATACATCAGATACACGCTTATTCATTGGGTACTCTTATGTGAGTACATTTTACGTGTATATGGAATGTATAAATGGGCTACGGCTTCTCTCTGTTCATTATGGTTGCATGCAATTAATTATGGAATTGCTAAATGAACTAAGAGCATGTTGGTGTATTATGTGGGTGTATGTTATATGAATAATCTTGGTTGGGGAACCTGAATATTATGTGAATTGAATGCAAGAAATTTCCTGGGTAGCATACGGTGTTGCACTTGCACATGGTTTCCCCATAATGGTATGATCATATGCACTAATGGTATGGTTTAATACACTAATAACGGGTTAAGGGCAGGGGGGGTCCTTACAAGATGTTACCTTACCAGTAGGACTCTACATACCAGTAGATGTTACCTTACCAGTCGGACTCTACATATCAGCAGACTTTACCAAGTCTGCTTTGCCAAAAATAACCTTCGATAACTATTAACCTACTGGAACGTCGGAATTCAAATTTAATTTTATATAAAAATAAATTATTTCAATCCAGCCCAAATCTTGTCCTTTTATTTATTTTTTTAAAATTTTTTAATCGGATGACCGCCACGTATCCATGTGTCCGTTCATCTACAGTACGACGTTACATCTACTATCTCCTTAAACCGCCATCATCATTCTTACTTTTCTCTTACTTGTATCATTTCCAAATTTACTGCGCTAACTTTCTCTTCAGAAACTCTTACTCTGCAGGACATCTGATTCTCTGTATCTACACCAAAATGTCAAAGAATACCCAGCCCAGTTTTGTCACAAATGCTATTCACGTGGACTTTCATTCAATTTCCACCAACTATGATGAAGACATCAAAGAAGTTTTTTAAAAACTGGATACCTCTGGACTTCTGGTGATACTCATCCAAGCTCCTACATTTTACAAAGATGCTCTCCAAGAATTCTTTGCCAGTGCCAAAATTGTAGACGACTCAGTGGTGGCATCCATCTCTGGTCAGCTTGTCACCATTACTCAACTAGACTTTGCCACCCACTTATGTCTTCCATCTACTGGACTCACAGACTTCTCCACCGTTTCAATGGCTACTCGGGAAGAAATGCGCACCATCTTCTCAGACTCTGACGCTCGTCTGCGACGTCCTCCCTTTAAAAATATTTTAACGAAGAGTCATTTCCGCCAACAGGCTAATGTCATCTCCAAAGGTCTCCTGTGCAAAGCTGGATCCTATGATGTCATCACCCCAGAGAAGTTTGATGTCATGAGTGCCATTGTCAAAGGGTTAGATGTAAATTGGTCAGTCGTTCTGCTTAAGGTTCTTATCGGACTAGTAACATCAAGGAAGGGTCACTCGGGTTTTGCTCTTCCTCTCAGCCACATCTTTGACAGTAAACACATTAAGGCGGGGGCTTTATCCACTCTTCATCCAGGAAAACTTGTCACTGCCAAATACCTCCAGATTCATCATCAACGAGTTGGTAGAGAAGTTGGTCTGATGAAGCGACGGTGTGATGTCCAGATTTATTATATTCATTTGTTGGACTAAATATGATTTAGATTTTATTGATAATTAATTTTAGAATTAATTAATTATAAGTGGAATTGACCAAGTGAAGGTCAACTGGCAAGTTAATCGAATCATAAAATATTTTGAGATTGTAAAATATACTCCTATAATATTTTAGAGATAAGTTAATTAAAATGAAGAATTTAAGTTTTGGGTTTTTGGAGTGTGTATAATCCCAATCGTTGTCTATAAATAATATATATCGGTACACCGGCGACACTTCGATGTACAAAACCGGACCAGGATACAAAAATAAATATGTTATGTTGGGCATTTTCGGACACACAATAAAACGTGTAAATACACGCACAAAAACCCGATCCCCTTTTCTTCTCTACTGAAAATCGCGCATTCAGACCCTCGCCGCTAAAGCCGCGCGCCCGCCGCCGTCGGACCTCCTTCCGGCGCGTCCGAACCACCACCGTTTTCGTCTCTTCCAGGCGCATCTTTCCATACCAAGAACATGAAGTTTCGTCGCGGATTGCGTCCGGATCTTGCAAGGAAGCGCGGCGGTAAAAATTCCCGAATTCGTCCGATTTTGGAACGATTTCTTCCGATATTTTTGTGGGTAATCCTCCTCATCCTTCAGTCGTTATTTCCCTTGAAATCCCTCGAATTTTGATGAAGCTTTGGTTCGGTTTTGCTAGCATTTTGGAAGGGTTTGCTATTGTGTGTTCGAGTGTGTGCAAGTGTGTGCAGCAGTGTGTGTGCGTGAGTGTGTTCTTCGTGTATGTGTGTGTGTCTAGCTTGTAGTATGGTGTAGGTGAAGTTGTTCAAGATAATGTGCACTCCATCATTTGTTGATTAATGTATAAAACTTCTAAAAATGTGTGTATATGTTGTGGCTTGGGGTGAAATGGTGTTTTGATAATGTGGCTATAATTTGGGTATGAACATTATAATTTGGAATGGGATAGCATGAGGAATGTTTTTGATTGTTGGAAGTTGATGGGGGCTCACTTTATTGAATGGTTAATTGTTGAAAATAAATTGTGGAATATGTCTTGACTTAGTATTATTATTGGTTAAAAGATGAAGATTAAAATCATGCATGGAATGTGTTTGTTAATAGGCTTAAATGAGATTCAAGTGTGGGTCTAAGTCTTGTTAGTGGGTGAAAATGACTAACTTTTATGGCTTGTAGCCATTGTGATATTTGGTAGATGTTGGGCTATGGTATGGGATGTGTTCAATTGGAAGCATGTGTAGTGTGAAAATTAGTGGGTTAGATACATGGTAGTATGTGTTAACATGGAATAGAGTGTATGGTGATATTTATGCTCAAATGGATAGCATAGCATGTAATAATGATTTATGTCACTTTATTGAGTGTCAAATCTTAATAGTTCTAAATCAAGAATTTTGGAATCCAATGCATCTTTAAATTGTTAAGTTGAATTTAATCAATAAATGACTTTGGGATTAAGGGAATTAGATTTAAAAGGGTAGAAGCTTGTATCTACATGGATCCTTTCTTTCATGTCTTGGTTTGAACCACCTCGGTGTGGGTTTGAATGTTTACAACATGTTAATTGGCTTAATTGGATTGTTTTAGTTAGACACTAGTTGGATGTTATTATACATACACCATTGCACTTCCTTTCCCTCTATTAATTGGTGTGTCTAGTGAACTACTATGTGAGTTGAGCGTGATCTTGCACGTATGGGTGTTTGTATCCTGCATCATGTGTGTGATGTAGCGGATGGTGGGAGATGATGGGGTTTTGCATCACCAATGAAATATCATGATTCTTGTGAAGATGTGTGCATCAAAGTATTGATTATGATTTGATTCATAATATTGAGTTATTGATTTGTGATATGGAAGTGAAAGTAAGAACTATTGATGGATATTCATTGCTTGGATTATGAGCTAATATTGAATTGATATTCGATATAGACTCTACAGGAGACTTCGGACGTTGATGATAGCTTGTTCATGTTGTCTACTATAAGGTACGTGGTGACGTACGAGCAGGTATATCTAGTATCTATACATTCATGTATACATGCAATTTTAAATATGATGTTTCAGGTAAGTGTTTGACTTTAACAATTGAGTTTCATATACGAGTTATGGGGGACACGTAGTGGTACGTGATCCGATTATACTAGTTGAGTATTGATGCCTTGGGCATGAGCATTATGAGAAAGTGTCGAGAATGAGATAGTGGGATAACCAGGTTTACATTGGGATAACCAGGTTTACATTGATGTTGAACTATTATGTTTGAGCATAAATGATATATTGTCATTGTATTGAATTCATAAGCGTTGTTGAGTATCACATTTTCGGTGATAATACTAAACTTGACATTATGAAGGTGCGTGAGTTTGAAACAGGAACAGTGTGTGGAAGCTATACAAATTCGGAATTGTACAGGGAGTATATTCTATGAGTTTTGAATAATTTAAATTGTTGCATTATGATTTTGTATGTTGATTTGTGATTGAATATTGAGTTGGAGTGTGCTCACCCTGTGTGGGGGCTGTTTCTGTTGAAACAGGTACAACAGGTACGATGTTGCCTTGGGTGCTAGGCTCGAACCTTGTGGGATGATGCTTCCAGAAGCGTAGTATGAGATTGAGCTGATATACGAGGTTGAGCTGATGGTATATGTTATTTATGCATCAGGATTGGTAATTGTATTCGTTGCTCTTCTGTGAGCACTTGTGTATGTATATGGACTGTAAAAGGGTGTTGAAACCCACTTTTGTTGTCTTATTAGTGTGGTGTCCTCCCTGGCTGGGAATTTACTTAGTGTTTCTGTATTTTGCTAAGTATCATGTTCTCCCTGGCTGGGAGTTATTTTGGTAATGTGTTTATTTTGGGATAGCTCAATTTATGGGGAGACTCTGCCCAATTTTTTATAAAAGTCCACAATGTAAAAGTGGTGTAATGGGGATGGTAATGGGCGAAATCTTTGAGTCTATTTGTTGATAGAGATGATCATATAATGTTGAACATTATTTATATGTCATGGGATTATGGGAAGCATGTAATAATTCTTTTTAAAGAATGAAAAGAAAATGAAAAATTTATACATATACGACGTCATAAATGAACTAAAGACGAGCCTAGGTGTTGGGGTCTTACAGACGGACAACTCAACTTGTGAGTGACTCTGAACAGACGATATCCGAGTCCGCTGAGTCATCACCTCCTCCCCCTCCTAAAAAGCCCAGGACCAGAAAATGGGCTTCTACTGTCCTCAAGCAGCAAGTTACTGCTACTACCTCAACTGCCATTGATACCATCTCTAATGCAGCTCCGGCAGCAGTTACCACCACTTCTAGGGAGACAAGTCCCGTAAATCCTCCACCAGATGAACCAACTGCATCAGCTGCCTCTTTGGCCATGGTACTCACTGAACCAGCCGCTCCAACTGACCACTCCTCCAAACTTATGAGTTCTAAACAAGTACCTGGCTCTATCAGCTTCTGGAAACCAAAGTCTACATGTACTTATTGTCACCCTAAGGACACTACCACCGGAAAGGGCAAAGCAGTTATGGGACCAGTGTCCACCCCAGTAGCGTTTGAAATTCAAATGGTCATGGATAAAGTGGAAGCCAAGCTGAAACCGCAGCTTGGAATATTTGTGACGCCACGAAAGTGATTAATTGCTTTTAAGACTTTAATTATGTTCATGTGATTAATTATTGTAATAATTGATCTTGTATGAGGATGTAATTAGCATTGTGGTGAAGTGCTTTTAAAGTGCCATGTTGTGATATTTTATTCATCATGCGAAATGTTGGGGTACAAGTTAATTAAAGGACTTTAAACCTTTACCCCGCCACATTTCATTTCACGTTACCTTTTAACACTCTAAATCCCCAAATCATCTCCCCAAAAACCCTCTCTTCCCCTCAAACTCGTTTTTGCCTTCAAGGTGGACAAGAAGTCCTTGTAAAAGCTTCACTCTTGTGATTCTTGGTAAGATTTAAGACCTAGGATGTATATATATCACTCCTTGTTGATCTTGTTGTGTTTGATTTGAGTTTGGAATGGTTTTGAAGGGTTTTGAAATGGGTTTGTTGGGACTGGTATGATTTTTGAAAGGATGTTTGATTTTTGGTGGTTTAATGATGTTTGAGGAAGGTTTTGAGTGTTTTTATGTTGTTGAGTTGTTGGAATAAATGTTGTTGGGGTTGGTGAAGTTTTAATGTGTAAGAATGGTGATTTTCGAAGTGCAGAGGCTGGCGATCGATCGCCCGTTTTTGGCGATCGATCGCGAGCCAACAGTAGGCTCCAGAAGCCTTTGGCGATCGATCGCCACTTTTGGGCGATCGATCGGTGACGATGGCGATCGATCGCACCAAGTATGGCGATCGATCGCCGAAGACGAAATTTTTCACCTTCTTCCAGTATGATCTCGCGATCGATCGGGCCTGGGCGGCGATCGATCGCGAGTTGTAAAAATATGATTTTTTGATTGTTTTGTGGGATTTTTGAATATTGGACCATAATTGGCTCCTAATATTGATTTGTATGGTTGTGTAGAACCATCCCAGGTACCCACGACTTCGAGGAGATAAAGTGCTACAACTTCTCCATTTTGAGACAAAGGTACGTAAGAAACGTACGGGCATCGGACGGTAAACCATACTCCTACATATGATGTTTATAATGATGATGTTTATGATTATGATGATTATGATGTTGATGTTTACGATGATGATTACGATAAGTAAGTTATGATGATGATGATTATGATGATGATGTTTACGATGATGATTACGATAAGTAAGTTATGATGATGATGATTATGATGATGATGTTTACGATGATGATTTTGATAAGTAAGTTTATGATGATGATGTTATGATGACGATGTTTATGATAAGTAAGTTTATGATAATGTGATACGATGTTTATTATGTGGTAAGATACCACGGGGTAAGATGCCCATATGGTAAGAAGCCATACGATTTTATTATGTGGTAAGATGCCACGGGGTAAGATGCACATATGGTAAGAAGCCATACGATTTTATTATGTGGTAAGATGCCACGGGAAGATGCCCATATGGTAAGAGGCCATACGACTTTATTATGTGGTAAGATGCCACGGGGTAAGATGCCCATATGGTAAGAGGCCATACGATATTATGATGTGGTAAGATGCCACAGGGTAAGATGCCCATATGAATGATTATGAATCAGGAACAACAAAAAGAAGTTAATGAATAACCAACATATTTACTTAACCAATGTTTCATGCATTTACTACGATGTTTCTAAGATGTTAAGTAAGATTGTATATGCTCATGATGTGTTGTCCCTGTAGGTACACTTTTGGACCGAAGGGCCTAGGGTCGGGTTGAGGCGGTGAGCTAAAAGGAACAAGATGAATATAGGATGCAGGATTTTGATAGTCTCTACTCTAGGAGTAGTGTAAACCTATAGCTTTAACATTCATTATTGAGAATGTAATTAATTAGCTTTTGGAAATTTTATTTTGGCCTGTAATCTTCTTAGCTCAAGCTACAACCGGAACCCTTAAGAGGTTATGAATGCATGTTCAGTCCATTATGTGTGTATTATATGATGTTAAGGTAGGAAGACCCTACAATATTTGATCGATGGGTGGAGGCGCGTCTAAAAATTCTCTTCGATGACTTCTCTCCCATTCTTGAACAAGCACGGCAAGATGAGAACCTCATCCTGGCCTACCTTCAGCTCACTGAAACTGAGAAGAGTTTGAAGCTTCGTGATCTCTTCTGCATGATGAATTATGTGGGAGAACTTCAAGCTCTTGTTCATTCGAGGCTCCAGCAGTTTAACATTGACTTTGGCACAGCAAATCACGATCGGGCTGTTCTAAATGCATAAGGACCCAAGCTTGATATGGCTGAGTATGCTCTTCATGATCTCAGAATCTCAACAGGTCTACACTCTTGCTCTGCCTTATCAAGAGATGAAAGTCTAGCTCCTACTGACTTGGAGTAGCTCCTACCGCCCCAGCTGATGTCTCTGAGGTCGATCGTACTCTAACCGCTCCTACCCCTGACCCGCTTATCACCTCTGCTCCAGGTTCTATCAGTCATCAACCTTTACAAGTGCTGGATGTTGATCATATCAATGTTGACACTGTCATTCAGACTGTGGTTCATCAAGTTATCGTCTCCTCGGATAAGGATGAACCTAGCGAGTCCTCACCACACTTTGCTGATCATACTCAGTCCTCTGCAGCTGAGCTAGAACATGCTGCTACTGGCATGGATTCCATTGATACAGTCATACATGCTACACCACCCACTAAAGCTACTGCTATTTTGACCACTGCTGATATTGAGGGTCCTCCCGGCGTCATCACCACAAATGCTGATACTCAAACGGATGCCCTGGATCAATCCTTGGAACATGATCCTCCTGAGGATTTCTTTGATGATTCAACTCACATTCCTCTTGAAGGACCTCCTAGTATTGCTGATCAACTGGGGTATCTGTCCAATGTAATCTCTGAGCTAGCCAGGATGTAAACAAGCTAAAGCAAGAAGAATGCACTGCTAGCCTTATCATTGGGGGCCACCAGCAGCATACCGACTCCCAATTTCAGCAGGTGTATCAAGACCTAAGTAATATGACGACTACCGTAACCAGGCTCCAAACTTTTGTTGTGGATGCTTTTGCTGATTCCTTCTCTCGGATAGGGCAGGCTCGTCTTCAGATTACTCAGCAAAATGAATCTTTGCATACTGCCACCTCACTGGCACTTGAAGACAAAATTGAGGATGCCAAGAAAGCACTATCCGATCAGTTGGCTAATATGCAGACGGCCTTCGCTTCACAGATACAGTATTTGAGCAACAGTCTACCAGTTGTTCCTCAAACTACTAGACGCCTTCCGGAGCCCAGCAGACCTGCTCTCTTGAACCAACGAGAACCGAACCCAGCTCAACGATCATTTGCTGTAGCTGAAGCAACAAGTCGGTCAAGGCCTCCATCCCAGCAACGGTCCCACAGTCCACGATACCCTCCTGCTGACACTCCCTCTTCCACCCGTGACTACTCCCAACATTGCTAGGGAGAAAACAGTAACATTTTCCTTGTCTTCTTGTGTTTAACTATTATATGTTTATCATCATGTTAGTTCCGGATTTTAAAGATGACAAAACAAATCAGAACGGATCGATGGAAATCAGTCTGACCAGATCGATTGCTCAAAGCAGATCAAGCCGATATGGTCTATCGCAAAATCAGAACGGATCGATGAACATCAGCCTGACCAGATCGAAGCTTCAGAACAGCTCAACTATTATCAGATCAGAGCAGACAAGGTTGAATAAACTTTGCTCTTCAGTTCGAATCATTAACGACTATTTATTGAAGCATTTAATGTTGTAATTAATGCTGAAAAAGACCAAGGACTGAAGATTACCATAAAAGGTAAGAAGACAAAGAAGAGCTTACCTGACAGTCACCGAAAGCATGAACCAGAATGGCAAGTGCCCAAAAGAATAAGACTGTAGCTTACTCAGAGTTTGAGCAGAGTCAAGAGTTGCACATAAAGGGAAATAATGTCGTTGGTACATGCAACTATATAAGGAGGCAACTAAAGAGCTCAAGTAGGGAATCTGATCAATCGAGAAACGCAAAAGAAAAACTAAACAGCACAGGCTTACAAGCTCAGACATTCTAGAGCCGAAAGTTTTTATAAGCACAAGCATATTGTAATATTTGATCATCTCAGGATCACTGTGTGCATAGACAAAATTAGTCTATCTTTTGTATTCTTTACTAAGATAGAGAAGTGAGAATCAATTGTAACTGTCAGACAGTGTGTGTCTGAACAGATCGAGAGACTAGGAGTTTCAGTCTGGTAGTGAGGTAAATCCAGCTGAATCGGGTTTGTACAACAGGATTGTATAAATCAAAGTCTTCTAGTGAAATCCTTCCTTAATTGGAAGAAGGGGAGACGTAGAAGGATTACACCACCTTCGAACTTCCAGAAACATATTCTGTCTTTTATCATTCTGCACTCGTTATACTATTCAAGCCATCGAGCCGTTCTTACTAGTCTAAGAACAGACCGTTCCGCACTAAAATATTCAGTGGTCTGTTCTGCAGAAAAGTTGATTAAGAAACAGATTTCTTTCACTAAGCCGAGAGAAATCACAGAGGATTATTTTTAATAGGAGTGTTCATTCACCCCCCGCCCCCCTCTAAACACTCCGGACCGATCCTAACAAGTGGTATCAGAGCAGGTCGTCTTAATCATCAAAGAATCTTGAGCTGATGGCATCATTCAACAAGATTCCCATGTTCTCAAAAGAAGACTATGATGATTGGAGAATCAGAACGCAAGCTCATCTGGCAGCACATGATGACGATATGTGGTTCGTCATCACTGATGGACCAATGAAAATTCTGAAAGTAAATACAGCAGCCTCCATTACTGGTGGTGAACCCCAAATGGTCGAGAAGGACAGATCCCTCTGGACGAATGAAGAACGAAAGAAAGCCAATCTAGACAACGTTGCCAAAGACATCTTGTTCAAGACGTTGGACAAGAATATGTTCAGTAAAATCAAAATGTGCTCAACTGCTAAAGAAATCTGGGAGAAGATAGCACAGCTATGTGAAGGGAACGACCAGACTAAGGAAAACAAGCTGATTGTTGCTCTACAAAGATTTGAGAGCATAAAAATGAAGATTGGAGAAACTCTAAACGAGTTTGATGAAAGAGTTACTGGTATTATCAACTAACTAAATGGTCTGGGCAAGGAATACTCTAACAGAGAGATTGCTCTGAAAGTAATGAGAGCTTTGCCAAAAGAATGGGATGTAAAGACCATTGCAATGAGGGAGTCTAAAGATGTGAACAAAGTTGAACTTCATGATCTGTTCGCAGATTCTTAAGGCATATGAGTTCGAACTGATCACCAGAGGTGAAGCAGAGCCATTCATCTCTCAACCAAACAAAGCACTGGCAGCCATTCCAGACCAGACCACCCCCTCAACAGATCGATCTATCGAACAGATAAGTAATGATGCTATGTCATTATTTATCAAGAAATTTGGTAAATTCATGTCTAAGAATAAAAGGAATTTTAAACCTTCTCATCACTATAAATCGAGAAAAGACGATGCTGTTAATTATCAGGCTTGCTACAGTTGTGGTAAGACCGGACACTTTATTGCAGATTGCACCAGACCGAAGAAAGAAGAACGAAAAGAAAAGCATCGTGATGACAAGAAAAAGAAGCACTACAAAGATCGTAAAAATCATCATGGGAAGTCCCAAAAGGTCCTAGTAGCAGAGGAAGGAAACAACAAGTGGGCTCAGACTGACTCAGATTCAGAAAGCTCCGAATATTCATCCAGCAAAAGCAAAGAAGATATTCAATGTCTAATGGCAGACGAAGAAATGAGTCAAACTGACGAGGTATTTGATCTTGACTCAAATGAATTCACACGTGAAGAGCTTATGTCCGCACTGCAAGACATGGCTAATGATTATAGAATTTTAGCTGAATCATTTGAGAAAACTAAAGCTAAAGCCAATGATCAAATAGATGAGCATATCAAACCAAGCTGCTCTGAGCTAGGTGAGTGCAATAATCTACAGATCAAGCTGAATAAGCTGAAAATCTCTTACGATCAGCTCCATGAAGAAAACAAGAGAATTAGAACACAAAATGACAAGCTTTCTCATATCTTCAAAACATGGACAAAATCAAGAGCATCACTGGAGGAATTGCAAAGAGGTACAAAGAAATGTCAGTGATGTCACCGGCATAGGCTTTGATATCAAAGACTGCACCAAAGATGAATCTGAACTGTTGCTGATAAAGAATAAAATCAAACAAATGACATTTGTTAGATCCAGCACAGTATATGAAACTGAAGCTCCTACAATTCAAACGGGAGTCTCCTTCGGGGATCAAGGTTTGAGAAGAGGAATTGGGTACGTTAACCAAGCCGAAGAAAAGGCACCAGCAAGCTTTGTGTCTATCAGACCAAATCTAAAGGTGCAAGATCTAAGGCAAGGAAGACCATCTAACTACTATAGCGGCATGAACCATCGCTAGTCAATATAGCGGCATGAACCATCGCTATCAATATCCATGGCGGCAAGAATCATCGCCAGTCAATATAGCGGCATGAACCATCGCTATCAATATCCATGGCGGCAAGAACCATCGCCAGTCAATATGGCTGATCCCTAGTCATTGTCACGGTAGTGTATTTTAATGCCCCTCGCTCAAGTAAAAACATGCGGTACTCCCACCCCTCGCTTCACATATAGGCGGCATAGAATAACCTCGCTTAAATGGACATGCGGTACTCCCACCCCTCGCCTCACATTTTAGCGGCAAATATTCTTTCCTCGCCTCATATGCTAACCACGCTTCAATGTGACATGCGGCGCTCCCACCCCTCGCTTCACATTTTAGCGGCACAAAATAATAAATAGCGACAAGCATTTAAAATCATCACTCATCCATAACAATGACTCATGGGATATTCACCAAGTATTCCATTTACACCTGCAATCACAAAGCATATGCCATATCCAATATACATCAACATGAGTGTATTTTAATGCACCTCGCACAAATGTGACATGCGGCGCTCCCACCCCTCGCTTCAACAAATGGCGGCAAAGCATTAAAATCATCACTACATGTACACATGCAACAACAATGCATAAATCCATGATGTATATAAAATGCAGGTTACCGTTTCGTGTCTTTCAACCATGGCCTTAGCCTTTCGCATCATAGTGTTCCTACAGGAACAATCACAACCCATGAGCATACAATAATACATATTCCCACAATATGATTATAATGAGTAAATGCATAAATCATGGGTACAAAGTACTTCCCATATTCCGATGCATTTCAAAATGCTCCATTTGGTTGCCCCTGTGTCACAACTCACAATCATAATCAACAGGTTATATTATGATTCCATAGATGTCATGACATATAATCGTTTCACTATGATCGCATATCACGAATGCACATAAGCAAAACAGTTGTGTCACCCAACACTAGCTACTATCATGCATAAATATGTGCTACTCACTCCTATCAGCATGTTCTAGGCCCTCAACAGCCCCAAAGAGCTAACCACTGCTCTGATACCACTAATGTAAGACCCCAAGCCATTAACCCTTGATTAGTGTATTAACCACTATGTGTGGTACATGCTTCTATACAAATCAATCGGGAAACTCAGATGATGCTTACAAAATTCCCTTAACATTCAACATTATAAGATCATCTCTACTAACATATAGACCCATAGAGTTGCCCATTACCATGCCCTTTTTGCCACTTTTTACATTGTGGACTTTTATAAAAATTTGGGCAGAGTCTCCCCATAAATAGAGCTATCCCGAAACCAAAAGCACATCACATAATATAATTCCCGGCCAGGGAATACACAATACTCAACAGACTACTGAACACAAAGTCAATTCCCAGCCAGGGAAGACACCACACATAAGACGACAAAAGTGGGTTTCAACACCCACATAATACACTAACGACTCTCATATCATTAGCAATTCTACCACAATTGCATGCAACATATAATGAAAGAGAGAAAGGTTCATGCCTTTATATACAACCCATATACAAGAATATCCGTGCTCACATGCGAGCATCATAAATATGTATATAATCCTCGGGTGTATATAAGTACTCTATACGATACCGTGCTCCATCAAGCCCTGGTACCACGATCCTGTGAGTACATCCAATCAACAGCTCGAGCCCAGCTCCATAGCCATCGATGCACCTGTTCACCTGCCCCAACAGAGACAGCCCCCCCAACGGGGTGAGCATACCAATACACAAAATCCCATAATCACAATAATGAAATTCATAATTTACAACAAAAGTAAATACTAATGAATTTAAATGATACTCCCTGGATGGCAACATCCTCATCCGGGATTCCGTGTACTGTCCCTGTTCTCACAATCATCAAACTCATCAAATCTCATAAATCAGTAAATCAACACATTGATTTAACTCATAGCATGCCTGATTCTCAAGTATCAATAATCAATGATTTCCAAGTTCATTATACATACAAATATAGATATCACAATATCTAGTACTGATTTCTCAATTTCACTATCAATCACAGATAGCTCAAATGCCTAGACATCTCACATGTCTTATAATGAGTACATGATCCCACGATCATTCTCAGGCATCTCAAATGCCGTACGATAGTCATATAGACTCAGTACCCCATATATATCAACATATATATGCATATAGCCATACCCACAACCATCTAATGCAATTACAACACATTATGCATTTCATAATTTCTATCACATAAAGTAATGCTCGTACGTCGCACGTACCTTAAATCTCCGAAGTCCGAGCCAAACCTTGCTCGAGTTCCATGCTCCGAGGAACGATGTGCTAACACGATAAATTAATTCACAATTAATTACGAACATGCAACTCATGCTCAAGCACACCCATAACCTCAAAAATATTGTCAACACAAGACAATAAACCAATATCAAAAATCGCTCAAGAATACCCCACAAATTCTCGAACCTTCACAACACAAATCGAACCCATTTAAACACCATAATTCATCTAAAATATGAATTAATCAATCCATAGCATGAATAATCATCCCACATGCCAAACCCCCAAATTCGAAATCCAAACCCCTAAAATTCGGACACAAGAAGCATCCTTATACAACTAAAGCATGTAATAAACGACCCATAACAAGAATCGCCACACCCCTGCCAAAGATTACAATTTTCGAACCCATTCACGCACACATCACAAAATTCGAACCAACCCTCACGAAATTTGAAATAAATTCGAGCCAATAAATCACAATTAGGCAGGGAATCACATCACAAGCATGGAAAAGGGGTTAGGAAGATTACCCAAACGAAAATCGGAAGAAATCGGACCAAAATCGAAGAACCCTAGAAATTGGGGATCGGCGCACTTCCGTAAAATCCGACTTCCACACGCGATGAAACTTCGAATTGATGGAGGGGAAAGCTGCGTCTCGTCGGGACGAAGCCGCGGGGGCAGGGGCTGACGGGAAATGGGTCGCGCGCGGGAGAGAGGAGGAAGTTGGGGCTGAAATGTAATTTTTGTTTAAAATCTCGGGTTCAATTGGTATTTATAGCAAAATACCCCGAAAAACTATTAGCCCCACAAATACATCATGATTCATTAAAAATCATCTGTTTTCAAAAACTCTCTCTCTAACTCAAAAATCGCCTACCGGTGCCCACACCAAGCACCCGAGATTCCGAGTCACACTAAAAACCCAACTCACAGGTTTTCACCGAAATGAGAATACGATCTCAACCTCGGGATCCAACGATCCCAACTACTCAAATAGACGAGCCCAGAAGGCCCAACACCTCGATTAAACTCCAATTGCCACGTAAAACAACTTTACGGGTTATTAACACTCCAGGATTAACATCCCTAATCTCTGGTCATCACAACAGGAACCGTCGAGCTGTTGTCTGAAGTCACAGAATGTAATGGACCCAAGATCATCTTCGGGGATAACTCAAAGGGTAAGACTATGGGCAAGGGTAAGATTGTCCATGGTAATATTACTATCAATGATGTGCTGTTAGTTGAAAATCTATGCTATAATCTGATCAGTATAAGTCAATTATGTGATAATGGTTATGCTGTAGAATTTCACAAACACACTCGCACTGTTAAATCGTCAGACGGTATGACCATGCTTGTAGGAATTAGAAATGGAAATACATATAAGATTAACTGGAGTTTTGCTCAACCTGATAATCCTACTTGCTTCATCGCGAATAATGATAATAAACACTGGCTATGGCATAAACGCTTGAATCATCTCAACTTTAAGACTATCTCTAGCCTGTGTAAACATGATTTAGTTGTCGGTCTGCCCAAGATCGACTTTGCCAAGGATAAGATCTCTGAAGCTTGCCAAATGGGCAAACAGATCATATCATCCTTCAAAAACAAGAATGCCAAATCCTCCTCACGTTGCTTAGAACTATTACATATGGACTTGTTTGGTCCTATACCAATAACAAGTTTAGGGGGAATGCGGTATACTCTTGTTGTTATTGATGATTACTCACGTTTTACATGGACTATATTTTTGTGACATCCCCGAAATGGTTAATTGCATTTGGGCATTAATTGTGCTTATATGATTAATTATGTGGTAATTAATTATGCATTGGTTTGATTTATCATATGGAAATGCATGGTCATGTGGATAGGGTGACCCGGGGGTGCATTTCGGGGTGCATGTTGTGCATTCTTGGAACTTGTTGGGAACATGATTTATTTGCCTTGGTTAGCAATTAATTGGAAATCATGAGTTAATTGGTATTTTGGTGCATTTTGAGTTAATGCTTTGAAAATATCTTGTTGGGGTGTTTTATACACCATGGAATTCTTTTGGTATGTGTTTTAATAAACTCACTTTATACCCCAACCCCACCTCATCCACTCTCACTTTACCTTTACCAAACAACACCCAAACCCTTCCCCTTTCTCTCCATTTTCGATTTCAAGCTTTGGGGTGAAGAGAAACCTTTCAAAAATCTTGATTTGTGGAGTATATTGGGTGATTTGAGGCCCCAAGAGGTATGGATACCTCATGGTTAATTTTGTTGTGTTTTGTTTAAGTTTGGTATGATTTTGAAGGGTTTTGAAATGGGTTTGTGTTGGGTTGTTGTGGGTTTGGTTATATGTTGGATTTATACTTGTTTTGAAGTATATTTTGGTGGTTTATGTTGCATTTGATGTTGTTGGTTGTTGGGTTAAGTGTTGGTATGGATTGGAAGGTTTTTTGGGAGCAAAAATGGTGAAAATCGCATGTCTGTGCGAGGCGATCGATCGCCTGAAAAGAGGCGACCGATCGCCAAGGGACAGTAACATTTTTGCGGGATAGGCGATCGATCGCCTAAAATGAGGCGACCGATCACCGAGAGGCAGTAGCCAAATCAAGGGCTAGGCGATCGATCGCCATGTTTGGCGTGATCGATCGCCGCGATGAAAATTTCGAGGCGATCGATCGCCTGGGTGAAGCGATCGATCGCCGCCTGTGGAATTTTGGAAAATGGTTTCTTTTGTCAAATTTTTGGTATTTGGCTATTATTTGGCTTCTAATATGGGGTTGTGTGATTGTGTAGAACCATCCCAGGTAGCAACGCAACCGAGGAACTGAAGCCAGATCAATTCCACTTTTGGAAAGGTACGTAGTGGACGTACGGGCACCCAACGGTACATGTATCTTATATACTCATTGTTTATGCATTGTGGATGCGAGTATATATGTGGTATTGCATTGTGGATGCAAAAATACATGTTATGCATGATGTTTATAGATGCATATGATTATTGGTGCACATCCCATGAGTCGTGGTCATCCCTTGATGATTTTAATGCTTGCCGCTATTTGTTTTGGTTCCGCTAAATGTGAAGCGAGGGGTGGGAACGCCGCATGTCACATTTGAGCGTGGTTATCATATAGGGCGAGGAAAGGGTATTTGCCGCTCAATGAGAGGCGAGGGATGGGAGTCCCGCATGTCCATTGAAGCGAGGTTATCCTATGCCGCCTATATGTAAATAAGCGAGGGGCATTAAAATACATTGTGATGGACAGACTAGGGATTGGTGATCAGTATTTGGTATTGATGAGATGGTATATGTCATGACATGTTTAGACCATTAAAAATAATCTATTGATTATACTCATGAGTTATGGTACAGGGACAACCAAACGGAAAGCGTTTGAAATGCATGGGGAAAACAGGAAGTGGTTTATTATGATTATGCATTTACGCTTTATCTCCATATTGTGTTGAATATGAATGATTATTATTGCTCATGTTTGGGGGTTGTCCTTGTAGGTACACGTTTGGCATGATAGAAGGGCTAGACGGGTTGAGATGGTGAGCTTGTTGAGGATGCTTTTGGGACTTGAAGGACAGGATTATTTTGGATAGTATCTACTCTATGAGTAGTATAAAACTATAGTTGAACATTCATTGATTGGAATGTAATTAATCCATTTGGTAGTCCTTATTTTTGGCATGTAATGCTTAAGCTCATAAACTCAATACGTTCTTTTACACTCTGATTATTATGATAGCTCTATTATGCCTTGATTCCGCACTTAAGGATTAGGGTCCTTACAATTTTTGAGCAGTAAAGATCAGACCGGTCCGAAGTTGATCAAGCTGCTGAAACGCACTCAGAATGAGAAATCATCAAGCATAGATAGGATTCGAAGTGACAAAGGCACTGAATTCTCAAATCAGAATCTTGAATCCTTTCTATAAGATCAAGGAATTAAGCATGAATTCTCAGCTGCTCGAACTCCTCAACAAAATGGAGTTGCAGAACGAAGGAACAGAATGCTTAAGGAGGCAGCAAGGACAATGCTTGCAGATTCTTGTATTTCCCAAAAGTTCTGGGCAGAAGCTGTAAATACTGCATGCTACACTCAAAATCGATCTATGATTAACAAGAAGTTGAATCTTACTCCATATGAAGTATGGACAGGTAACAGACAGTCTATCTCTCACTTTCATGTATTTGGCTGCAAATGCTTCGTTCACAATAATGGTAAGAATCACCTTACAGCATTCGAAGCTAAATCAGATAATGGAATATTATTAGGATATTCATCCAATAGTAAAGCTTTTCGCATCTTCAATAATCGCACTTTAACTGTAGAAGAATCAGTTCATGTAGTGTTTGATGAATCTTTATGTATTGAGGGTAACAAGGAATCAATTCAAAATCAGATGGAAAATATCCATCTCGAAGCTAACAGTGATGATGAGATTGTAGCTAACAGGTCAAGAGACAATCCACCAGAACCTGAAGTACCAGATAGACCGGATCAAGGCACTGAAGTTATTCCAGATCGAGCTCCTCCAGATCGAGCCGATCTGGAGGTTCTAAACTCTAATGTCAAAGCAGATGCTGATAATGTTGCTACTACTCATCCTTCTGGACCAGATAATCCGGAATCGAGCTATCGATGGACAAAGAGGCATCCACCTAGTCTAGTAATTGGAAGTCCTTCTGCACCTATAAGAACCAGAGGACAGATGATGGATGAATTCACTCATGCCGCTTTTATATCTAATCTGGAACCCAAAAAGATTGATGA
The DNA here is from genome assembly GCA_907163345.1 of Haberlea rhodopensis. Classification (NCBI taxonomy): domain Eukaryota; kingdom Viridiplantae; phylum Streptophyta; class Magnoliopsida; order Lamiales; family Gesneriaceae; genus Haberlea; species Haberlea rhodopensis. The sequence continues at coordinate 944,152 of CAJQUN010000057.1, forward strand.
AGCTTTGACTTATTACAACTGGATTAAAGCCATGCAAGAAGAGCTTAATCAATTTGAACAAAATCAAGTCTGGAGTCTAACCCCCAGGCCAAGTGGTCTGCCTGTTATTTGAACCAGATGGGTTTTCAGAAACAAGCTAGACGCAGATGGAGTTGTGGTTAGAAACAAGGCCAGACTGGTGGCACAAGGATTTCGACAAGAAGAAGGAATTGACTTTGATGAATCTTTTGCACCAGTCGCCAGACTTGAAGCAATCTGAATCTTTCTTGCTTATGCTGCTTTTAAAGACTTCAAAGTATATCAAATGGACGTTAAGAGTGCTTTTCTTAATGGTAAGCTTCAGGAGGAAGTCTACATTGAGCAACCTCCTGGATTTCAGAACCACTCATTTCCAGATCATGTATATCTACTGAATAAAGCCGTATATGGACTGAAACAAGCTCCAAGAGCATGGTATGATACTCTGTCTCAATTTCTGTTGAACCATGATTTTCAGATCGGCTCAGTGGATAAAACTTTATTTAAATTTATTAAGGGGGAACATACCTTATTAGTTCAAATTTATGTTGACGATATCATTTTTGGGTCAACTAACCCCAAACTCTGCGAGAAATTCTCTAAGTTAATGCAGGGACAGTTTGAGATGAGTATCATGGGAGAATTATCATTCTTTCTGGGTCTCCAAGTCAAACAGCTCAGCAATGGTATTTTTATAAATCAGACCAAGTATACCAAAGAGCTTCTCAAGAGATTCGGAATGGAGACTTGTTCAACTGCATCAACTCCAATGAGTCCTTCAATTAAGCTAGATAAAGAGGAAGGGGGAACAGCAGTGGAAATAACAATGTATCGAGGACTGATCGGATCGCTTTTGTATCTTACAGCGAGCCGGCCTGATATTATGTTCTCAGCTGTATGTGCGCTAGATTTCAGTCAGATCCAAAGCAATCACACTTTATTGCTGCTAAGTGCATTCTTAAATACTTAAAAGGATCTCAGAACGTTGGTCTTTGGTATTCCAAAGATTCAAATTTCAGTTTAGACGGATATTCAGACGCTGACTATGCTGGGTGTAAGATTGATCGCAAAAGCACCAGTGGAACCTGTCAATTCTTAGGTGAAAGATTGATCTCATGGTTTAGCAAGAAGCAAACATCTATTGCCACATCTACAGCTGAGGTAGAATATCTTGCCGCTGGAAGCTGTTGCGCTCAAATGCTCTGGATTCAACATCAGCTCAGAGACTATGGCATTCAAGCTGTTGAATCTCCGATATTTTGTGACAACACCAGTGCAATTGCTATAACGTATAATCCATTTTTGCACTCTTGAACAAAGCATATTGATATCAGACATCATTTTGTTCGAGATCATGTTGGCAAAAAGGAAATTCGAATCGAGCATATTTTAACAGACCAGCAAGCAGCAGATATCTTCACCAAACCACTTCCTGAGCCTAAGTTTAATTATTTTCGCCAAATTCTTGGTTTAATAGACTTATCTTGATATTTTAGAGGTATTTTGTTTGCTTTAAAGATTATATACTGGCACAGATCGATAATACAATGATCAGAAAGACACAGACCGATCTATGTCAAATCTGATATTATCCCATGATCTGTCTGATCAACCAGTCTTTAATAAAGTAATTGTTTATAACAGCCCGTACTGATCGAATTTTAACCGCCTTATCTCTCTTTCATCCTAACCGCTTATTTTGAATTACTTAAAAATCAGTCATCGAGATACAGCCACGTCTCTTCTCTCTCTTATTTAGCGGGCTGAACATTTCACTTTCATTTCACTTTTTACGAATTACTGCTATCTGTTTCTAACTCAAATATTTCCAATTTCTTCGCAATCTTCTTTACATACTCAAATGGCCACTATCACTCACAACTCTCTATCTGTTGAGTTCAATGAAATCTACAGGGCTGAAGATCCAGAAATGGTCTCCATGTTCAAATCCTTGGAATCTTCAAGATTAAGGAACTTTCTGGAATGCGGGACGGTGGTTTATGAGTCGGAGATTCGAGAGTTGTTCGCCAATGCTGTTGGTAGCGTTTATCGCGTATGCCCAAATTAACCCTCTCAAGTTAATAACAGTAATGAATGTAGTAGCGTGAGTAGGGATCGATCCCACGAGGAAGGTTATATCTTTGTGTTAACTTATGCAAACGAAAATAAAAAGGGGTTTTTGAAATCAATTGAATAATACTACTACTATGATGCAAAATTAAACTAGATGAATTAACTTATGAGAAAAGAGCGATTCTTGGTTTTCGGTTAACTTTACAATTGGTGTTTACTATCTTGGTCATCGATCTTCACATACGATTCAATTCTCTTATGAATATTCATAGTGGACGTTTAATCCAATAATCAAAGTCCTATCTCACCTTAAGTTTAGTTAAATAGCCCAAGCGTTCTAGTTTAACCCTTATCAAACAATCAATCAAAATACAAGTGATTAAGATTTAAATCGATGATAGCATATGAACTAGTGAGATCGATGAATCTAAACAACATAATCCAAGCGTCTATGTTTAATCTATTCAATTGTTTTTCCTAAGAATTTAACAAACTCAGAAGCGGAATTTAATTAATCTTAGTTGCTTCGTAAATTAGAAGGATCAAACGATTCAGTATTTGATATCTAATTTAGCTTTAAATTGTATGAAAGATAGCTAGGTGATCAATCCAACAATCATGCATAACAATTATGACAATCAAATCAAAAAAACAATTGATACTCAAAGAAAATCAACAATCAAAACTTATCTCACAAGAATCGTAAACATCCAATATATCGTTTTCCTAAACCGAGAATCACAAAAGTATTTAGCTACTCATAACTAGATTAAATACAATCAAAATTAATCTAGAAAGCATCAAACTAATAGGAAAAGAAAAAGTTACTATAAGGAAACACGATTCCGGCTTGTCGATTCCGTCCTCGTTCTTCGAGCGTTCTTCACAAAAAATTGAAAAAAAATTATTCTAAAATCTAAAAATTATTTCTAAAGTCTGAATTCTCTCTAAAAGAGACTAATTTTCAAGTATATGAGGTCTTGGAGGCTAATAATTAGGTTACAATCTTTTAAACATGGTAAAAGACTTAATTTCCAAAATTTCGGACTCTTCGGCGATCTATCGCCCCTTTTATAGCGATCGATTCGTTTATTTTTTTCAGCAAAACGCTTGAGGCGATCGATCGCTATAAAGTGGCGATCCATCGCTTCCCTCCAGTAGCCTCAGGCGATCGATCACCTAGAATGTGGCGATCGATCGCTGCTTCGTTAATTTGTTGCTCAAGTTTCTGTCCATAGGCGATCGATTGCCTCTTCCATGTTGTCGATCGCCTCCTCCAAAATTACGTTTTTGCCCTTTTCTTGATCAATTTTGAGTCCTTGTCATGTTCATGTCTTTTCTTGGTCTTTACACATCATTTTTAGCTCGTTTTCTTCGATTGTACCTACAATTACACAAATATACGATTAGGTAGCATGCATATCAAATTATCCATCAAAACCTACCAAATCGTAGACAATTAAGCGCTAAAGATGTGTCTATTTCTAGTCACATCAAACTCCCCCATACTTACTCTTTACTCGACCTCGAGTAAACAAATAAAACTACAATATTTTTTGTTAGCTCATAGGTTCATAACAAAGCAACTTGTCCTCACTTTAATGCCTCAACAATTTTTACATGCACCGTAATGAAAGGCGGTGAAAAATTAACAGTGGAACAAGTTCAATCCCTATACATTTCATACTCAACAAAGTAGTAAACGTGTGTGTGTGGTCATAAACAAGTGTTGTGTACAAATTATAGATCCAAAATATGCAAAGCCATAATAGTTCAAGTCATACACTAACACAAGTATAAGCTCACTTGCACACTCTTCTCCACTATCTTAGCCACTTTGCAAACATAAATCAAGTAGGTCTTTATTAGCTTGTTGCTTGGCCTAGGTATTGGCTCATGAAAGAAAGGATAAAGATATATCAAACAAGATAGTATGATGAAATGCACACTAAAACTTCTCTTCTTGCCTGAATTTTTCAAACCTTGTTCATTTTTTCAAGGTTTATTTCAACATTTTTTTCTTCTTTTGTGTGCCTTGGCTCCCCTTGGAGTCATATTTTTCTCAAATTTCTCAAGGCATTCCTTTTCTTTCATGTATTTCATTCTTTTGACAATAAAGTTCACAAATATAATTCAATGAATTCCCAAGTGCATGTGAATGAAATACATCATACTCCCTTAAAAGGTATGGATTAAAAGCATATTTAGGCTAAAAGGATAGGATGATAAGCTTGTCAAGGAATGTTGAATGGGGGTCTTTAGTATGCTTAGCATACTACCATTCTTTTACATTAAAGCTCAAAAAGGGTACTAGAGATTGATTTTGTTTACATGGTAGGCTTGAAAGGCTCAAACGCATCAAAGATTGCCTATATCACTTTCATGTTTGCAAGTAGTCTAGACATACGCCTCAAAGAGCATGTAGTTAAGTTCTAGCATGTATTAGAGACTTCTTAAGACTATCACAAAGTTCACACAATCTTCACTAAGCTATGCACACTTCACAAGTCATGACAAAATCGTGCTCAAAATATTCTACTTACTAAGTTGAAGTAAAATTTTGCATTAGAGTTCAAAGTGTTCCAAGGTTAACAATTCACCTATGTTCAAAAGCATGCATGATATCAATTAGGTTTCATCATGGGCTAGTGATTCTAAGCATGTGTTCATTACTAACTATGAGCTCAAAATTTTCAAATTTTTCGATTTGTTTTTGTATTTTTGTATGAGAAAAGCAATAACACACCACTAATCCCTCCCCCATACTTAAATCTTACATTGTCCCCAATGTAAGACAAAATACAAGAGAAGAGAAAAGTCTAACTATTAAAGCAATAAAAATGAAAATGAAAGGGAGAAAGGAAACTAACACCCCTTGGGTTGCCTCCCAAGCAGCGCCTCTGTTTAACGTCGGTGGCCCGACGCCAGTTCATGGATCACGTGATGCTTGGTGGATCTTTGAGATCCATTTTTCCTTCTTTAGCGGCATAGAAACCTTCATAGTATGGTTTCAGTCTATGTCCGTTCACCTTGAATGTCTTATCTTTTGCTAGGCTTTGGACCTCAACTGCACCATGAGGAAAAACAGCAGTTACTATAAAAGGTCCAACCCATCGAGAGCGTAGTTTACCTGGAAAGAGGCGAAGGCGGGAAAGGTATAGGAGGACTTGTTGACCAACGACAAACTCCTTCCTCGAAATCATTTTGTCATGAAAGGTCTTCGTTTTCTCTTTGTAGATCTTGGAGCTTTCATACGCATCATTGTGCTCTCTTCCAACTCTTGCAATTACAGCTTTCTATGTTCTCCGCTCTTATCCATAGCCATGTTGAAGTGCTTGATGGCCCAAAAAGCTCGATGCTCCAACTCTACAGGCAAATGACATGGTTTACCAAAGATTAGTCTATAAGGAGACATACCTATTGGCGTCTTGTATGCAGTCCGATAAGCCCACAGTGCATCATCTAGTCTTAAGCTCCAATCCTTCCTAGTGGGATTTACCGTCTTTTCCAAGATGGATTTGATTTCTCGATTTGAAACTTCGGCTTGTCCATTTGTTTGCGGGTGGTAGGCGGTGGACACCTTGTGTGTCACATGGTACTTCTTTAATAGACTCTCCACCGTCCTATCGCAAAAATGGGCGCCTCGATCACTTATGATTGCTCTTGGAGTCCCAAACCTAGAGAAAATGTTATGCTTTATAAAACCTGCAACAACTTTTGAATCATCAGTACGGGTGGCTAAAGCTTCCACCCATTTCGACACATAATCCACAGCAAGTAAAATGTAAATGTGGCCAAAAGATTGTGGAAACGGTCCCATGAAGTCGATGCCCCATACATCAGAGAATTTCACAATAAAGTATGGGTTGTTGGGGCATCTCATTTCGTTGAGATATGTTACCTGTCTTTTGGCACTCATGGCATGATTTGCAGAAATTATATGCATCACGAAATAAAGTTGGCCAAAAGAATCCACATTCTAATACCTTGTATGCCGTTCTTTTGGCTCCAAAGTGGCCACCAACCTCATGTGAATGACAAAAACGGAGTATGGAAGATACCTCATTGCCCGGAATGCAACGCCGAAGAACTTGATCAGCACAATGTTTCCATAAGTATGGCTCATCCCAAACATAGTATTTGGCGTCGCTTCGAACTTTCGCCTTTTGAGTCCTATTCAATCCAGTAGGGAAAGTATTAGTGGCCAAAAAATTAGCAATACTTGCATACCATGGTAAAATGTCGTGCACGGCAGAGAGTTGTTCATCCGGGAATTCTTCTTTGAAACACGGTGTATCATTCACATGAATCAAGCGACTTAGGTGATCCGCCACTTTATTTTCTGTTCCTCGCTTGTCTTTGATTTCAACATCAAATTCACTCAAACGTAAGATCCATCTTATCAGCCTTGGCTTTGCCTCCTTCTTCGTCATCAAGTAGCGAAGAGCTGCATGATCAGAATAAACAACAACTTTAGCACCGAGCAAATAAGATCGAAATTTTTCTAAAGAAAATACAACAGCTAATAACTCCTTTTCAGTAGTGGAATAGTTTCGCTGGGCATCATTCAAGGTCATGGAGGCGTAGTAGATGTCATGGGAAATCTTTCCAATCTTTTGGCCTAAAACAGCGCCTACTGCATAATCGCTTGCATCACACATGATCTCAAATGGCTTGCTCCAATCAGGCGGTTGGATAATTGGTGTGGATGTCAATGATGCCTTCAAAGTGTCAAATGCAGTCTTGCACACCTCATCAAACTCGAATGCTACATCTTTTTGCAACAATTTGCACAATGGTGATGCTATCTTGGCGAAGTCCTTGATATACGTCCTATAGAAACGTGCATGGCCAAGAAAGGAACGCACATCCCGTACACAAATAGGATAAGGTAGAGACTTAATAATGTCAATTTTTGCTTTGTCTACCTCCTTACCTTTGGATGAGACCACATGACCCAAAACAATACCTTGTTCTACCATAAAGTGGCATTTTTCAGAATTTTGCACAAGGTTTGTTTCTATGCAACGCTTTAGGACAAGGGTGAGGTTAGTTAGACAAGCATTGAATGAGTTACCATAAACAGTAAAATCATCCATGAATACCTCTAATATGTGCTCAGTGTACTCTGAAAATATGCTAACCATGCACCGTTGGAAAGTGGCTGGTGCGTTACAAAGTCCGAAGGGCATGCGCCTATAAGCAAAGGTTCCAAAGGGGCATGTGAACGTAGTCTTTTCTTGATCTTCCGGAGCAATCGCAATCTGAAAATAACCGGAATATCCATCAAGAAAACTGTAATAAGAATGACATGCTAACCTTTCAAGCATTTGATCAATGAAGGGGAATGGAAAATGGTCCTTGCGGGTCACGATGTTCAATTTGCGGTAGTCAATGCAAACTCTCCACCCATTCTGAATGCGGGTGGTCACTAATTCATCGTCTTTGTTCCTCACCACTGTAATGCCAGTCTTCTTTGGAACTACTTGGACAGGGCTGACCCACTGGCTATCATAAATAGGGTATATCATTCCAACTGCAAGAAGCTTTAAGATTTCCTCTTTCACTACTTCCATCATCGGTGGGTTGAGTTTCCTTTGCGGTTGGCTTGTAGGTTTTGATCCTTCTTCAAGTAGAATCCTATGCATGCATGTCGAGGGGCTTATTCCTTTGATGTCAGCAATGGTCTATCCTATCGCGGTCTTGTGCTCCTCTAGCACTTGAATGAGCTCCTTCTCTTGGCTATCTCCCAACTTGCTAGAGATTATTACCGGTAATGTGTTTCCTTCTCCAAGGAACACATACTTTAGGTGACTTGGTAATGGCTTCAATGCAATAGTGGGTGCCTGCGATACAGAAGGGAGAGGCCTAGAATTAGGAATAGGCAATGACACAAACGAAATGTTACCTTGTATCTCGGACATGGTATCCAACGCAGTGATGTTGTGTTCCACCTCATCTCCAAGTGGCAACTCTTCCTCGAAATGATTTAGAGGGGTGGTGAGGGCTATCTCCAATTCATCTTTACCTGTAGTCTCAAACATGCCTTGTGACAAGTAATCAATAATATCGATAGAGTATACAGTATCATCATCGTCACAAGGATATTTCATGGCATCATGTATATTGAGTTGAACGACCTCACCATCAAATTCCATTGTGAGTGTGCCACTATGAACATCTATCTTAGTCTTTGATGTTTTCAAGAAGGGTCTCCCTAACAATATAGGGCTACTATTGTCACCCTTAGCCATATCAAGCACATAAAAATCGGCGGGAAATACCAACTCATTTACTTGCACTAAGACATCTTCTAAAATACCTCTAGGATATGCATTAGATCTATCCGCTAGTTGGACAACTACCCTTGTTTCACTTAAAGGCCCTAGGTTTAAAGAAGCATAGAGAAAGTATGGCATGACGTTTATCGATGCTCCTAAATCTAGCATAGCTTTTTCAAGACGTGTTGTACCAATTGTGCATGGGATAGTGAACATACTTGGGTCATTGCACTTGGTAGGGATTTTCCTTTGAATGACCGCTGAGATGTTCTCCCCCAACTCAACTTTGCGGCATCCTTTCAGCTTTTGTTTCCTCTTGGTTGTGCACAACTCTTTTAAAAACTTTGCATAGAGGGGCACTTGCTTGATTGCATCCAACAGTGGAATGTTCAGCTCACATTTTCGAAAGGTTTCATAGAGGTCCTTGATGTTTTCATTCCTCCTATCTTCCTGATACGCAAGAGGAAAGGGGGTTCAATCTTATACTCATAAGTGAGAGGAGATTTACCTTTTTGTTCCTCCTTTTGTATAGAATCTTTCTCCATGGGCTAGATCTATTTCTGCTCTTTATGTGTCTCGAGTTCTTTCCCACTCCTTAGTTTAATTGCACTTGCATTTTCCCTTGGATTCACGATTGGTTGTGATGGTAGGGTGCTTGATCTTTGAGACTCTATACGATTTATTGTTGTGGCTAACTGTCCCATTTGAGTGCTCAAGCTTTGGATGCTTGCTCTTGTTTCCTGTTGAAATTTCACAGATCCATTAGCAATTTCCTTAACAATATTTTCTAGATACTCACCAGGTGTTGGAGTCGAAACGGCTTGTTGTGGCCTTTGGAACGGTGGTCTATACGGTGGTGGTTGGTGTTGTATCTGTTGCTCAGCTTGATTCCCATATCTCAAATTTGGATGATCTCGCCATCCTGGGTTGTATGTGCTAGAATAGGGATCATACTTTCGTTGTGGATGTCCCGGAAATCCGCCCGCTGCATTTGCTTCCTCAATAGATGGTTCTTGAAGTGTGGGGCAAGCGTCAGTTGGATGATTCGATAGTGCACAAATCCCACATACCTTAGCACTTTGTCCAATTCCAATTGCACGTCAATCAATTGTTGTTCGAGACTAGACACATTTACCTCGCCTTGATTCCTAGGCTTATGGTCCGATCGAGCAGTCCCAAACTATTGAGAGTTGGCTGCCATGTTCGCAATCAAGTGTCTTGCCTCCGTGGGTGTCTTATCCACAAATGCTCCTCCACTTGCAGCGTCAACCAAGTTCCTGTCATTTGGCAAAAGTCCCTCATAAAAATATTGAATAAGTAAGTGCTCACTTATCTGATGTTGAGGGCAGCTTGCACAAAGCTTTTTGAAGCGCTCCCAATATTCATGCAGTGATTCCTCGTGGCGTTGTCTAATGTCGTATATGTCTTTGCGGATATTCGTCGCCCTTGATGCTGGAAAGTATTTCTTCAAGAAGGTTCTTTTCAGCTCGTTCCATGTAGTGATGGATCCAGAAGGTAAATAGAAGAGCCAATCCTTAGCAGTGTCCTTCAAAGAGAACGGAAAAGCTCGTAATTTTATTTGTTCCTCAGTTATGCCAGTTGGCTTCATTGTAGTGCATACTACATGGAATTCCATCAAATGCTTATGCGGATCCTCACCAGCAAGGCCATGAAAAGAAGGTAAAAGATGTATTAGGCCAGATTTTAATTCAAAATTTATATTAGTAGCAAGTGTAGGAAAGGTTATGCAGAGAGGCTGCTGATCCAAAGAAGGATTCGCTAATTGTCGTAAGCTTTGATTCTCCGCCATGATAGTCCTTTCCTCTTCTTCTTTTACTTGTCTTCGATTTTCTCTCCTTAGTTGGTGTAAAGTCCTTTCTATCTCGGGATCGTATTGATGTCCGTCCTCCTCTAATGAAAAATCGCCTGCGTGCATGAACAAATAGGTAAAAAGCACGGGAAGAAGAATATCAATAAAAAAAATTAACACAAATTAATAAAATTGCCTTCCCCGGCAACGGCGCCAAAATTTGGTAGCGTTTATCGCGTACGCCCAAATTAACCCTCTCAAGTTAATAACAGTAATGAATGTAGTAGCGTGAGTAGGGATCGATCCCACGAGGAAGGTTATATCTTTGTGTTAACTTATGCAAACGAAAATAAAAAGGGGGTTTTGAAATCAATTGAATAATACTACTACTATGATGCAAAATTAAACTAGATGAATTAACTTACGAGAAAAGAGCGATTCTCGGTTTTTGGTTAACTTTACAATTGGTGTTTACTATCTTGGTCATCGATCTTCACATACGATTCAATTCTCTTATGAATATTCATCGTGGACGTTTAATCCAATAATCAAAGTCCAATCTCACCTTAAGTTTAGTTAAGTAGCCCAAGCGTTCTAGTTTAATCCTTATCAAACAATCAATCAAAATACAAGTGATTAAGATTTAAATCGATGATAGCATATGAACTAGTGAAATCGATGAATCTAAACAACATAATCCAAGCTTCTATGTTTAATCTAGTCAATTATTTTTCCTAAGAATTTAACAAACTCACAAGCGGAATTTAATTAATCTTAGTTGCTTCGTAAATTAGAGGGATCAAACGATTTCGTATTTGATATCTAATTTAGCGTTAAATTGTATGAAAGATAGCTAGGTGATCAATCCAACAATCATGCATAACAATTATGACAATCAAATCAAAAAAATAATTGATACTCAAAGAAAATCAACAATCAAAACTTATCTCACAAGAATCGTAAACATCCAATGTATCGTTTTCCTAAACCGAGAATCACAAAAGTATTTAGCTACTCATAACTAGATTAAAAACAATCAAAATTAATCAAGAAGCATCAAACTAATAGGAAAAGAAAAAGTTACTAAAAGGAAGCACGATTCCGGCTTGTCGATTCCGTCCTCGTTCTTCGAGCGTTCTTCACAAAAGTTGAAAGAAAAATTATTCTAAAATCTAAAAATTATTTCTAAAGTCTGAATTCTCTCTAAAAGAGACTAATTTTCAGGTATATGAGGTCTTGGAGGCTAATAATTAGGTTACAATCTTTTAAACATGGTAAAAGACTTAATTTCCAAAATTTCAGACTCTTCGGCGATCGATTTCCCCTTTTATAGCGATCGATCGCTTCGTTTATTTTTTTCAGCAAAACGCTTGAGGTGATCGATCGCTATAAAGTGGTGATCGATCGCTTCCCTCCAGTAGCCTCAGGCGATCGATCGCCTAGAATGTGGCGATCGATCACTGCTTCGTTAATTTGTTGCTCAAGTTTCTGTCCATAGGCGATCGATTGCCTCTTCCATGCGGTCGATCGCCTCCTCCAAAATTACGTTTTTGCTCTTTTCTTGATCAATTTTGAATCATTGTCATGTTCATGTCTTTTCTTGGTCTTTACACATCATTTTTAGCTCGTTTTCTTCGATTGTACCTACAATTACACAAATATACGATTATGTAGCATACGTATCAAATTATCCATCAAAACCTACCAAATCGTAGACAATTAAGCGCTAAAGATGTGTCTATTTCTAGTCACATCAGCTGTGTCTCAGAAGACGTTCATCTCCACCTCCATCAAGGGCAAATCTTTTGACATTTCTCAGTCGACGCTGTCAAAGACCTTTGGTCTTCCCAACACCGGACTGACTGATTTTGGCCACATCCCTCAGACCACTATCACCGATCTTCAGGGGAATGTATCCATTTTTGGCCACAGACTGCAGCCATCATTCAAGAAGAAGGAAATGCTCTTTCATTTCCAAGTTCTCTGCGAGATTGTTGGCAAGCCACTATTGGGCAAAGCCGGAAGCTATGACGCCGTCACTACCGACAAATTCCGGGTCATGGTGCTATTTACTCCGGACAGAAAATGAACTGGTCTGCGATCTTGTTTGGAGTTTTGCTTGAAACGGTTCTCGCATCCAAACAGGCTGTGTGCTTTGTTGTTCCTCTCAGCAAGCTATTGGAGACTCTGGACGTCGAGCTGGGGAATCCGTCTGCTCTAAGTCGTTTCAAGATTCTCAACCCCAAGGGATTCGCACTAGTGAAGTCCAAAGGTGCTCCACCCACTCCTTCCGATCTGGTGGCTCTCAAGATTGAACGAGGAGAAGAATAGGCTGCTACTATAAAAACTCGAGTCAAGCGCAAACTGACAATCCAGACTGACTCAGAGGAAACTCAGTCTGCTCCTTCATCTCCAGCCAAGCCCCCTCCAAAGAAGCCAAGAACTCAGATCACCAAGCCCATTTCAACCATCAACATTAAAACCTTACCCACCTTGCCATCAACAAAAGCCACCCCTGCTACCCAACCTTCAACTCAACCTTCAACAGTTACAACCACTGTACCAAAAGTCACCATCCGAGTCCCTTCTGCCATCCCTGTGGTCAAAGGCATTGTTATCACAGAATTGGGAGACTACACCCAATCAGGGAGCAAGACCTCGTCTCCCTCTGGCAAGGGCAAGGCAGTTCTCACTGAACCTCTCTCTTCCAAACCCAAGTCAGCCGCTCAAACTGCTATCGACATCGCCATGGAAGATGTTGAAGAAAAGGTCAAGGAGCTTACTGTGGTGTTTGATAAATATGTTGCATACAGATCGATCAACCACTTTGATCTGTTCTTCGGCAAGTTGAGAAGACTCCAAAAGATGGAACAAGAAGTCCTTAAGGGGACAGAGAGTGATGACGTCCGAATTGCTGTTCATCGCAAAGACTTGTTCCAGGCTAACCACAGATTCAGACTGGCCAACTTGCTCATTGCAGCCAAGAAGGCAAATTTTGATGCCAACACACCGACTGCCAAAGATGATGGTGCTATCATTGCTCAGCTGGAAATGGATGTTCATGCTCTTCAATTGGCTGTTCATTTTCAACGACAGAAGCTCAACATATCCACTCCAGTTCCCAGCCCGGATCACCCATTTGCGAGCAAGACCTTGGCCGAACCATTCATTGAGCCAATTCCTTCTTGTACAGCGGAGCAGACAGCGAAGCAGACAGCGGAGCAGCCACTGACTAATGCTCCGTCTGCAGCTGAGACTGAAGCCATGGATGTCTTGCTGGACTCTCCAATAACTTCCCTCCCCATTGCATCCTCAGTCTCCCAAATTCAGCACAGTCCAACCGCCGAAACTACGATAGTTGTCTTACCTGACTCCGTCGATCCGGATCTGGTGGTGTCAACAGTTGTTACAGCTCTACAGGTTGAGGAGACTACCAGTCCTATCACTCCTCCAGTTCAGCCTGATGAAGACTTGGCATTTTTGGAAGAATTTTCTTCGGACTTGGTCACTTTGATCCGGTCCGAAATACGCCAATCTGATATGTCTTCACTTGTTCCAATTGCCGCAGAGGTTGATTATCCTTCGTCTCCATCTGATCACTCTCCAAGCCATCTATCTGATGATGCCCCATCTCTGGCCAAGTCACTTCAACACCTTTCTGATAACTGTCTATCTCTCTCTCAACGAGTTATAGAAGTTCATCAGAGTCAGAGGGCTATATTCTTGGATTTTGAATCCTTCAAAGAGAAGATGACGGATAACATTAGCAGTATTCAGCGCGGACTGAATGATCTGTTCTCTCAGCAAACTTCCTATAAAAATAGCCTTAGAAAAGAACAGATCAAGCTGGCCCAGATTGTAGACTTTATTCAGGAGATTGCTGCTGACAAAAAGGGGGAAAAGAGAAAGGATTTCAAGTCAGCTCAGTCTTCAGCAAGGAAGTAGCGGTCTATATAAGTCAGACATGTCTGTAAATGTATATCAGATTTTTATTCAATAAAAATCAGAGTTTTTTTTAAGTCTTCGTTCATTTATTTTGAACAAAATGGCTTAATCAATCCGAACTACAACTTAACTGTGTTCATTTATTTTGAACAAGAGAAGTAATTGATCCGCAAGTATAAGCTTCAAATCTCTTAAAAGACTGAATAAGAAGACAAAGAAGCTAGGTTTTGTCATCATCAAAAAGGGGGAATTTGTTAGTTCCGGATTTTAACGTTGACAAAACAAATCAGAACTGATCGATGGAAATCAGTCTGACCAGATCGATTGCTCAAAGCAGATCAAGCCGATATGGTCTATCGCAAAATCAGAACGGATCGATGAACATCAGCCTGACCAGATCGAAGCTTCAGAACAGCTCAACTATTATCAGATCAGAGCAGACAAGGTTGAATAAACTTTGCTCTTCAGTCCGAATCATTAACGGCTATTAATTGAAGCATTTAATGTTGAAATTAATGCTGAAAAAGACCAAGGACTGAAGATTACCATAAAAGGTAAGAAGACAAAGAAGAGCTTACATGACAGTCGCCGAAAGCATGAACCAGAATGGCAAGTGCCCAAAAGAATAAGACTGTAGCTTACTCAGAGTTTGAGCAGAGTCAAGAGTTGAACATAAAGGGAAATAATGTCGTTGGTACATACAACTATATAACGAGGCAACTAAAGAGCTCAAGTAGGGAATCTGATCAATCGAGAAACGCAAAAGAAAAAATAAACAGCACAGGCTTACAAGCTCAGACATTCTCGAGCCGAAAGTTTTTATAAGCACAAGCATTTTGTAATATTTGATCATCTCAGGATCAGTGTGTGCATAGACAAAATTAGTCTATCTTTTGTATTCTTTACTAAGATAGAGAAGTGAGAATCAATTGTAACTGTCAGACAGTGTGTGTCTGAACAGATCGAGAGACTAGGAGTTTCAGTCTGGTAGTGAGGTAAATCCAGCTGAATCGGGTTTGTACAAAAGGATTGTATAAATCAAAGTCTTCTAGTGAAATCCTTCCTTAATTGGAAGAAGGGGAGACGTAGAAGGATTACACCACCTTCGAACTTCCAGAAACATATTTTGTCTTTTATCATTCTGCACTCGTTATACTATTCAAGCCATCGAGCCATTCTTACTAGTCTAAGAAGAGACCGTTCTGCACTAAAATATTCAGTGGTCTGTTCTGCAGAAAAGTTGATTAAGAAACAGATTTCTTTCACTAACCCGAGAGAAATCACAAAGGATTATTTTTAATAGGAGTGTTCATTCACACCCCCCTCTAAACACTCCGGACCGGTCCTAACACATCAATATTCATAATTCTGTCAATACTTATCTATCTTTATCTGCACCACTTTACGCATGACTTGACAATTCATACTACAACTTGATAACTTTTCACTATAAATAGCATGCTAGTTTCTCCAACTAAACTCATCAATCATGCTTACTACTCTTGCAAACTAATTTGTAACACATATTAATGGGTTCATTACTTATCTAAATCAACCCTCCATGGGTTGATTACTTATCTAACCCATCTCTGCTAGCTCTAGCTTCCTGGACCAGTCCTGGTGTTCTCCACTAGCCTGGAATTTGAATAGCAGATGCATGGGTGCTGATGACAAAAAGGGGGAAGACAGAGAATTTTCATTAAAGACAGAGACCTTGATAAATGAATAGAGGACTACTTTGAAGAAAAAGCTGGTTTTCTAGGTTTTCTTTTGTTCTAAGCCACTCTGTATGCACTTTCTCTCCCCCTCCCTTTGTCAACAACTCTGAGACTAGCTGGCTCGGATCATTCCATACTGGCTATGTTTCTCAAGTTGTCTTTACCCAGTTGAATAGATTGTAGAAATAGGTTTGCTGAAAGATTTGTAAGATGTACTATGTGATCAGAATTCATTTTATATAAAAATGGCATTCTTTCATATACTCAGTTTGATTATTACTTGTAATCTGCTTATCTATCTAACAAATTGCAAATCTACGTTTGTTTTGTCTCTAAGTCTTAACAGAAGTTGTTATTCATATAATCAAGCAAAAGTCTCCAGTGCAAAGTTTTGTCATCACCAAAAAGGGGGAAATTGTTGGGAAAAACATTTATAAGTTTTGGTGATTACAAGACATCTATCGGATCGACATCTACTGGACAGACATCTACCGGATGGACACCTACTGGACAGACATCTACCGGATACAAACATCAACTGAACAAAGACATCTACCGAGTACAGAAAGATGAACGATCATTTGAGAGAAGAAAACCAGCAAACGTCTAACTATCCAGCAAATGCACAAAGCAACAAGACAAAACAAGTACAACTTACTCTGACAAAAGTACAACAGAGCGCCGCACCTTGCTATATCTCCGCCACCATTAGCGTCAGAATAAAAGAGTCGTTGCTTAACAAAATAGGAAAGAAGACAATCAGAATTTGGAATGAAGACAGAATATTGATCTCTTCCAAATATAGAAAAGTTGTCGTTAGACCACTGAGTCTATAAATACATCCAAGTGAAGAATGAAGAGGTTAGATGAACCATCCGATAAAACACAAGAAAAACATCAACGTCAAAGCTAATCATCTCATTGATATTCTCTGAAGTTTCAGCAAGAGCAGAAAAGAACTACTACTGTAATCTTGAAAGATTAACTACAACTGGTCTGCTGCTCAAAGAACACTCGAAGCAAAATAGTTTTATATCTCGTGTGAGTGTTATAGAATTCATTGTAAACAACTTAGGAATTTGTGATTGCTAGGAGTTTAGGCCAAGTTGTGTGAGTGCCTAAGGAGGTTGTATACTGCAAAGTGTAAACCATAGTCTTCTATTGTAACCTTCCTGCAAAGGAAGAAGGGGAGACGTAGAAGCGTTGTGCTTCGAACTTCCAGAAACAATATTTGTGTCATTTACTTACTGCAATTTACCATTCAGTTATTACTACTCACAAGTCCAGCAGACGTCTTCCACACTATAATCAGTGTCTGCTGACTTGCAACAAATTGAGAAGCTCCTGCAGTACTTAACAGTCTGCAGCAAACCGAGTAAAATCGAAATTGAATATAGTGTTTATTCACCCCCCCCCCCCCCCCCCCCTTCTAAACACTACCCCAATCCTAACACAAAGCATCATTACACGTCTTCGTCAGACGTCATGATAAAACTCATTTCTAATCTACCGAGACTTCTCAGATCAACCCTGAATCTATTAACCTGGTCATATATACTAAAACTTATCACAAAGTGCTTAAGTAGGCACAATAGCAACAACAAGTTTTAAGGATGGTTCCTACTGATTTTCCTTCAAAATTCAGACTGACCAGTTTTCGTTCAAAATTCATAATAAATTCATATGATGTCCAAATGACCCAGATCCAGTTCTCAAAGTTCAAAAACTAAAAGAAATTCATTTTCTTATCAAATTATGTCGAGCTAATTCCTCCATTTAAAAGTAATAATAATACTAAAACGTAGCTTTTGAACTTCTGTTTTCCATTTCGAGCAGTTTTAGTTAAATCGTCATATCTTTTTCATTTTAACTTCAAATTGGGTGATTACAGTGGCAAATGACAACCAACTCAATGTACTAAAATACTTATTTATGGACATTTTCCGGAATTCCTAGCCAAAAATGCTCAGGAACTCTGATAACACACTGTATGGGATTTTTCGTCCACATGCAGGACATAGATTGTGCACTTAAAGTTTAAAATTCATAACTACTCAAAAATATGTCCGAATTGAATCATATTTTTTTAAACAAAATTCAAGAGAATGCAAAGACCTATAATTTTCATTTGAAGACCGACATCAAAATCGAATGTTAAAGTTTGTCAAAATTTCAGAATTCTACACTGCATGTGCATTTACAGTACATGCAGAGTCGAATCTGGCACTACTTAGTAAAATGAGCATATCTCACTCATTTCAAATCCAAATTATCTCAACATTTAACCATAGCATGAAAACTCATATATCTACAACTTTTCTTTAGGACTCTAAGTCAAATTCCGAGACTAAGTAAATCGAATTTTCAAAATCATCTACTGCATGCAACATTAAATTTGTGCAGATTCCGTTATAATAAAAAGACACCAACATTTTTGTGGTTCTCCCTATATTTTCGACCCAAAATCCATAAAATCCAACTAAAATAAATAAAACAAGTCCATACCCTTGTAGACCCAAAAGTTTTCCACCATGGCTCCTTCCTAGCTTGAACTCCTCCAAAATTGAAAATTCTTGCACCTAACTTGCTCCAAAATTGAAAATTCTTCCTAACTTGCTCCAAAATTGAAAATTCTTGCACCTAACTAACACCCTTCTCTTGGGGTTTCTAAATCACTAATTGCATGTAACATGCATTAGTAATTGGAAGAGAAAATTTATGCTAATTTAGGCTGGAATTTTTGAAACATAAGAGTGGAGAGAAAGAGGAGAGAAAGAAGAGAAATTGATGGGTTGAAGAGAGAGACGATGATGGTGAAATGAAACCAAAAATCTGATTTATGGGAGTGTGTTTCTATGCCCAAAAGTGTTTTTTTATTTTATTTGATGTATTGTGGAATCCATGTGTCAATGCATCATTATCTTGCAAGATTATTGGTCCAAAATCATGTATTAAACATGAGTTAAATTAATTAGTGGCATGTGTTCTCCAAATGCCATGTGATCATGCACATGCTCATGCACTAAAACATGTTCCACTAGTTGGTTGACTCATCGTGATCCGGAACACCTTAATTCAATGTCTATACTTTTAATTATCCGGGTTCGCTTAATCATCGTTAATCCGGATTAATTAGCATCGGGGCCTTACATAAATATTTGAGCACGAATTGTCATGACTTGTGAAGTGTGCATAGCATAGTGAAGATTGTGTTAATTTTGTGATACTCTTAGGAAGTCTCTGATACATGCTTGAACTTAACTTCATGCTCTTTGATGTATATGTCTAGAATACTTGCGAACATAAAAGTAATAAAGGCGATCTTTGATGTATTTGAGCCTTTCAAGCCTACCATGTAAACAAAATAATCACCAATACCCTTTTTGAGCTTTACTGTAAAAAAAATGGTTGTATGCTAAACATACAAACAACCTCCATTCAACATTCTTTGACTAGCTTATCATCATTCCCTAATGATCCAAAATATTATTTAAATCCATACATTTGAAGGGAGTATGATGTGTTTCGTTCACATGCACTTGTATTCATTGAATCATATGTTTGTTGAACTTCATTATCAAAAGAATGAAATGCATGAAAAAAAGGGATGCCTTGAGAAAATAGATAAAAATATGACTCTAATGGAAGCCAATACACAAAAGAAAAAAAGCTTGAAATAAACCTTACAAAATGAACAAGGTTTGAAAAATCATGCATGAAGAGAAGTTTATATTGTGCATATCATTATAATCTATTGTTTGATACATCTTTACAATTTCTTTCATAAGCCAACACGTAGGCCAAGCTACAAGCTAATAAAGACCTACTTGATTTGTGTTTGCAAGTGGCTAAGATAGTGGAGAAGAGTGTGCAAGTGAGCTTTTACTTGTGTTAGAGTATTACTTGAGTTTACATTTATTGGATCTATATATGTAGTTGACATTTCTTATGACCACACACGCACGTTCGCTGCTTTGTTTAGTGTGATGCCTAGGATTGAACTTGTTCCACTGTTAACTTTTCATCGCCTTTCATTATTATGCATGTATAAAATTGTTGAGGCATTTATGTGAGGACAAGTTAGTTTCTAATGAAGCTATGAGCCACCAAAAAGATTATAAATTTGTCTGATTTACTCGATGACGAGTAAAGTTTAACTAGGTGGGTGTTTGATATGTCTAGAAATAGACACGTTTTATGTACTTAACTGTCAATGATTAGTAATGATTTAATGGATAACTTGATGTTTACAGTTCCTAAGCATACATTTGGTAAGATGTAGGAAAATGTGAAGAGATCGAGCTAATAAAACGATGGAATAAGCAATAAAGTTGAAGAAAAATGGAAAAACCCGGAATCCAAGACACATGTCACTTCTTTCTCCTTAAATTTCTTCATGTTCGAGTCTTATTTTGGAAATATGGTCAATAGAAAAGTTGTAGAACTTTCTGTTATTTTCGCGTTGACAGCTATTTCGTTGAATTTGGAGATAGTATGAGAAAGTTATGGTCAAAATACTAAACTATGGTGCAGCAGGCAGAAGAGAGGCTCAACATTTTATGCTCCCTAGGCGCCTGACATACCATATTTTCGATTTCACGCAGAATGATAAGAGCAAAGGCGCAACAAATCATGCGCCTATGGGGCCCGAAGAGTTCAAGCACAACATGGAAACTTGATTTATTTCTTTTCTACATAGATTCAAACCTATTACATCAGTCTCCTACCCTATATACACAAAATTGGAGTCCTCATATCAGACAATTCATCATATTTTAGAGTTAGAATAATTTTCTCTCAGTTGTGGAAAAAGAACAGAAGATTCAAAGGAATGAAGACGGATTTGACACTCCGGATCTTGCTATCTTTTAGTAACATTCTCTTCTACTTTTGTATATGTGTTTTTTATTAGATTTTGTTGTTTTTGATTTAGTCATGAGTGGCTAAACTACTTTTGATTCTTGGTTAAGGAAGACGATGCATTGGAATTTACGAATCTCGTGAGATTAAGTTTTGTTTGTTGATTTCCATTGAGTATCAATTGTTTTTCTGATTTATTGTCATGATTGTTGTGTTTAATTGTTAGATTGATTTTCATGTGATTTAATGCTAAATTAGATATCAAATACGGAATCGTTTGATCACTCTAATTTACGAAGCAACTAATATTAATAAATTTCCACTTGTGAGTCTGTTAAATTCTTAGGAAAAACAATTGATTAGATAAAACATAGACGATTGGATTATATTGTTTAGCTTCATCGATCTCATTAGTTCTTATACTATCATCAATTGAAATCTTAATCGCTTGTATTTTGATTGATTTTTTTATAAGAGTTAAGCTAGAATGATTGAGCTACTTAACTAAACATAAGGTGAGATATGACTTTAATTATTGAATTAAACGTCCAACGATGAATATTCATATGAAAATTGTATAGTATATGAAGATCGATGATCGTATAGTAAACCCCAATTGTAAAGTCGATCGAAAACCAAGAATCGCTCTTTTCTCATAATTTCATTCATCCTAGTTTAATTTTGCATATTAGTTTAATTCATGGTTCTTTGAGATTTTGCATCATATTGGTAATTCAATTGATTTCAAAGCCCCCCGTTTATTTTATTTTGCATATGTTATCACAAAGATATACCCTTCCTCATGGGATCAATCCCTACCCACGCCACTACATTAATTATTGTTATTAACTTGAGAGGGTTAATTTGGGCATATGCGATAAGCGCTACCAGCTGTATTCGTAGCGATGAGATTTTATGTTGTGGTATACGTAGCGATGAGATTTTATGTCATTGTATACGTAGCGATGATTATTATGTGTCGCCGTAAAGCGGTGAGTATTATGTACATTCATAGAGCGGTGAGTATTGTTGTATCGTTATTATGTTAGCGATGAGAATATGTGTGCAGTGATTCGTAATGTGTATGTGTGCCATTATGATGTACCACAAATTATGGGCGATGAGTATTGATGATATGTTGATTGCAGATGGCAGTGAACACCGTGTTATAAGCATCTATATTGTTGTTTCTTGGGTACATAAAATTTAGGTCCAAGAGGATATTTGAATGTTCCAAGAGAACGAGGAGTCGAGGTAAACCACTTCACTTGGTTTAACATGTTGGTATATGTTGGTTGACATTATCTCTGCTGATTTATATTGATTTATGATTATCAATTATAAGCATCTATACTGTTGTTTCTTGGGTACATATTGTTATGTTTATTTGTTATTGTCTCAGCAACGAGGCAGAGCTGGGTGTAAACGCTGTGGTAGCACAGCATATTCATTGATGAGATAATGGTTGAGTAGTGATAATTGTATTGCGATGATATTTATTTTGTGAAAGCTTAATGTTTCTTTGCATATTGTGGGATTAAGGATTGATTAATCACCTATTATATTGAGTTAAATATAATCATGCGAACATAAGATTAATGTTTATGTCACGAGATGACATGGAACATCACGGGTTGATATGGTACCACTATGATGTCATGGGTGGACATGTGATCATTGCGAACGTCACCGGTTAACGTGGGACTTTTGTGAATGCCACGAATCGGTATGAGGTTATGATGTTATTCTATGGTGCATAACGACAGTAATGATAAGTAATCATGTGATGATTAATGACGAATTAGACACAACGTGACAAATGATATAACAATGTTATTGTGTGAATACGTGTGATACAGGAATATTCACGATGAGACTGTTTGTTTTGTTCTGATGTTGAGTTAGTTACTGAAACATACAAATGATGATATATGCATGTAGTAATTACTAATGAATGATCTAGTAATTACTTGACACCAGATAGTAGTCAGATGATGATACATGATGAGACTGATGTCCATTCATATGATAGTACGATAATGTTGGATACTGCTGAGTTAATGATTAAAATGGAATTACGTTGTTGTTAAGATATGATTGAATCTTATGTTGAATATAATCACACAGATATGTGATAGTATGATGTAACATGATGTATACAGAAGTGAGTGAACTTTCGACGCAGGGATATTCATGTTCGATGACTGAGACATTATGAATATCTGTATTGTGTAACTGGCAAGGTATGTTACTATGACGTGATGGATGTATGTGAGAAGTACTAAAGATCTTGTTTGTAGTACTTGTTTTACACCAGATGACAATTGGATGATGATATATGGAAAGTTTGATGCTTTAGAAATATGAGTAATATGATGAGCATGATACCGGGATGCTGATATACATTGTCCATAATTGCATCTACATGGAATTATGAATATGATGTTAATATCGATGTAGTTGTATAAAGATGATATCTAGGAGAGAACAAAATGAGATCTATGTGTAACGATATTGAGTATTATGACTATTAATGACAATGCATGAGGCAATTGTAATATGTTATGTTGTCGATTGATATATGATGTGGAAATAAGAGGGATATGTGGGAAATAATGAAGTTTTGGGGTGGTAGTTGGAGAGTGTGATTGATACACCAAGTGTATAATGGTGTACATGCGTGTAAGAACTCGAAATTACTTGGTCGAATTGTACATTGTGTATGGAACTTCTTATAATGTTATTTGTCAAATGTATATTTGAAAGCTTTGGTTGAGAAATTATGTTATGCTAGGGGTGTTTAGATTTCCATTAGTTTGGAAGGATGTAGATAGAAGATTTATAATTGAATCAAAGATGATTCGAGAGACTGAGGAGATTGTGAAATTGATACTAATACTAGATGATGCTAGTAACAAAGTATTGAGGCTTTTGTGAATTGGGATGAGCAATGCAATTGGAAAAAAAAATGTCATGTATGAAGGTTACTAAATGGAGATGTATATGTTTATATCATGAAATTTTACAAAACAATGCATTGTTTTGTAACAAAGCGAAAGTAATGAAATTTGATATCAAATAAGATATCATGCTACTAGTGTGTAGCGAAATGGTAGTTATATGAAGGATAAGAGCTTAGATGATACTGCAGAAAATATGCTTAACAATTGAAAATCAGTGAATAATAATGAACGATAAACTATTATGCAGTAAAATGGAGGTGTTGATTGATATCAAATTGTTAATGCTACCTCAGAAGATGATAACGTTGGGATAGAATGTGAATTAGATTGCTTCATGTTTTGCAAACTTTGAGGGTGAAATGAGAGTTTAATGTTTTATATGTGAAATTAGATTTTTGTGTTTCATATGTGGAACGTCATGTTCGAACTTTGGATTGGACTATCATATGTGGTCCAGTAAGATATTTCGATGGTATGTCAACTTTATCTTTGACGCTTCTATTTTGTATGCGAGTTATTTTGACACTTCAGATAAGTGTGTGTTTTTAAATTTTGAGGACGAAAATTTATTAGTAAAGGAGAATTGTGATGCCTGAAATTTATTTATCTAAATTAAATTGAATTAATGTGATATTAAGGGATAATTATGAATATTTGTCGTGTTGTTTTTGGGCTCGGTTTTGAGACAAATCGAATGTAATTGAAATTTATGATTGAATCATAATTATTGAATTGCTAATGGTTGAGTGAGTTATTTAAAATTATTGAAATAATTATTAGTTGATTTTAGTAATTATGAGATCATTATGGGATTGTATTTGGACTCGGTTTTGAGATAAACCCAATATGGTTGGATTATAAGAAATTAATCATGAGATTGAGTCAGTGTTTTGAAAATCGGGCCAGACTGGTCGATTCAACCGATTTAACCGCTGACTGGTGCTTGTTCCAGTCCGATTGACCCTCTAAAACCACCATGCTAAAAAATCGATGGGCACTGGATTAAACCGGTAAAAAACCGGTTCAACCAGCGAACCGGATCGACAGTTGCACCAGCCAGTTCCTTTGATTTTTTTCACAGACAAAAAATTTAAATTTTTTGTCTGTTAAACTCATAAATCAAATTTTTAGAACAAAAATATATTATATAGATAATTTATTGTCATTGCAATAATTAAAAAATAAAATTTTATGCATGTCAAATCCATATAATTTCATTAAGGTGCCTTGTATATTATATATAAACATTTTTAGTCTATCTAAATTATAAAAGATGTGAATCATTTCATAATTTTTAAAATATTTTCTTATAATTTTGGGACATTGTTTTTTGTATATTGTTTGTTGTTTTTTACGATGTGTTTTTTTTATTTTTATGTTAGACAATTGGTTTGATCTGATTTTTGAAGTTTGGCATGTTATGTCGGTATAATGATATTTTTTTTATTGTGAACAATTTGAAATTAAAGCGAATACATGGTATATATATTTTGCAAAATTTAAATAGATATTACATAATGCTGATGTCGTCATCGGTTGAACCAGTGGTTCAACCGATCAAACCTGTAACCAACAAGGGCACGGGTTTCATGTTCAGCCCGATTTGAAAACACTGGATTGAGTAGATTAATTGTGAAGTTCATGATGAATTAAGAAAGCATGGATTCGAGGATAAATATCCATGTTGGTATATAAATTGTTGATGAATTGGTTGTAGATAATAAATTATTTAAGGCAATTACATGCCAAAATATCATATTCACACATACTACACAATAAAACGTGCACAAATCTCTACCATTTTCTCTACAAACCTAGTTCCCTTTTTGTTTCCTTCTTGGATCTTTGTGGAACTTGGAGCTAGTGAATCTTGGTCCTAACTTGTTTATTAGATCAAAGTGGTAAGAATATTGAAGTTATTGAATTGTTAATACCATTATGTGGTTTATGGGTTGGTTAAATTATAGATGTGAATTGCATTGGGTTCAAATGTTGAGATTGAGGAGATTGAGTTATAATTGTTGTATTTGTAGTGTTGTGTGTATTATTGTTGGAGGATTCGAAACAAATATGTTGTGTATGTGTTGTGGGGAAAACTTGTAGGTGAAAATGATGGATTCTCGCTTTTACAAGGCCTCGCAATTGATCTCGATACAAGTCCGATCGATCGCGTGAGGTCAAACCCATTTTTGGGTGATGCATAGTGCCGCGATCTTGGAAGACCGAAAGTTGGCAACAAATTTTGAAATCTCGCTAAATCATGAGATTTTTAGAGATCGATCGCGAGTCGAGAATTTTTGGAAAATTTTATTAAGTTATGAAATTTTGAGATGAAGTATTTTATAATCGGTTTTGATGATGATTATAATATTTTGGGAAATCTTGTTCCTCAATGTGGAACATTAGCCGATAACCTAAATGAACATGATAATTGGCTTGTTGTTTAGTATACGAAGAACGATAATTTGTGAACGGTCATACTAGGAGGCATGATGAATTTATAAGATTAATGATGATATTGTTGAGGGTTATTGATCAGATATTAATATTGAATTGATAAATAATATAGATATTGTATGTGATGCCTGAGAATTAATAGTGTAAATCCCGGTGTGGTAATGACCCTCAATGGTTATTAATTGTGGAAATTATGAATTAATTACGGTGTTGGGACACCCGAGGATGTTAAGTCGGGTATTTGGGATCGTTGGATCAAATGTTGAGATTGTATTCTCATCGTGGTGAAAAACCTTGGAATTTGGTTTTTGGTGGGATCTGGGGTCCGGGGTACTTTGTACTGGGGCGGGTAATGGAAATTGAGATTGAGAGGTAATTATTGAAAACAGATGATTTTTAATGAGTCATGATGTATTTGTGGAGGAATTGGTATTTAGGAGCCTTGGTACTATATATACCAAGTGGACTCGGTGTTTTCGGGATGGCACGAATCATTTCCCTCTCTCTCCTCTCATCCACGCCTCTATCTTTCCCCCAAACCCCTCTTTTCTCCCTTTGGTAAAAATGGCTGGAAGCTTGGCTCGGGAGCCGGATTTATCGAAGATAATAAGGTATTATCATTCCCCTCGCATTTATCTTCGGTTTGATAGTAGTATTGTGGAGTATGGTTTGGTATTATGTTGATTTTGAGTTTTGAAAATTTTAAAGATTTTGGGGTTGGATGTTTAAGGGTTTTTATGATGTTTATTTTGAGGATTAAAGGTATAATAGGTGTTGGGTTTATTTTCTGGGAGTTTTAAACCCAAAAATGCCATTTTTAGGCTTGTCCAGAGCTCGCCGATCTATCGGCATTGAGGGCCCGATCGATCGCGCGTATTTTCGAAAATGGGAAGACAATGAGCAGCAGGCTCGATCGATCGAGATGGTCGGTCGATCGATCGAGCGTGATGCTCGATCGATCGAGCATGGAGGGAATTTGCGGGCGATGTTGTTGGGGCTCTCGATCGATCGAGCATATTTTGCCGATCAATCGAGATGCCCTGTTTTGTGGATAATATGGTTTTATTGTTATGGAATCGATGCATGCTTCACCCGTGGTCTTTTAAAATGGTTAATCGTCATTAATTGATGATATTTTTGGGGATTGTAAACGTGCTTGGGCACGTGGTTGCATGCTTGTAATTAATAGTGGATTATTAATTGTGTTTAGCACATAATTCATCGGGTCACGGGACCAATGCAAGTTTGATTCGGACTACGGAATTATAAGGTACGTATAGCATACGAGCATAGCTTTAAATATATTATTGCAATTGTTGTGCATGGATAGTATATAGTTGTTGCAATCACCTGATATATATATATTGGGAACTATATGGTGCCGCTTTTGAGCGAGCAATGATTGGGATGATGTCGCTGTTGAGCGAGCATCGGCTATGACGTCGCCGTTGTTGAGCGTGCGTGAGATTAAAAGGCCGCTATTGTGAAGCGAGCGATGAAATGGAACCATGAAACTATTAGTGAGATATATGGAATATCTGTAATCATTGTTTAATGATTTGATTTTATTGATTATGGTATCAATATATGGGGAACGGGTTTGTTAATCAATGTAATGATTAACTGGTTTTTGGGAATTTGATGGTTTTGGTTATTTTGAGAACAGGAACAGCACAGGGGATCCCGGATGAGGATGATGCCATACAGGGAGTGTCTTTTAATATTCATAGCCTTTACATTGTGTAAATTATGAATTGTAATATCGTGCTTATTGGATTTGGGATATTGGTATGCTCACCCCGTGTGGGGGCTCTCTGTTGGGGCAGGTGAATAGGTACATCGATGGCTTTGGAGTTGATCTCGAGCTATGGATTGGAGGTGCTTCCAAGATCGAAGTACCAGTGACGGTATTGAGCACATTGTTTTATACAATTGATACACATATACTTATTTGATGCTCGCATGTGGGCACTATTATGTGTATATGGTTTGTATAAAAAGGCAAGGGCCTTTCTCTTTTTATTTATTGGCCGCATACAATTGTTTGAATTGCTAAATGAATTGAGAGCATGTTAGTGTATTGCAAGGGTGCATGATATGTTAAATGGACTTGGTTGGGGGAAATTGAACATTATATGAAATAATGTAAGAAATTTTATTATTGGCATGTTGTGTCATGGGATAGCAAGTGGCTTTCCCCTACATATATGGTTATATACACTAAATGCATGGGTATTACACTAATAACGGGTTAAGGACACGGAGGTCCTTACATTGTATGAGCTTCCAGTTGTCGAGAATGTCTAAATCATGTTGTCGACTTTATGTTACGTATGACGAATGAGCATAAATAAATATATTATTGGTGTGTTTAACGAATAATATATTGTTGTTGTATTTGAATTAGTATGTAGAGACGTACGAGCCTTGATGATTATATTTGTTGATGTATTTATTGAGTAATGTGTTGACTGGTGTTTTAAATCACCAATGAATGGTACAATGAGTTTTGTGCCACCGTTGTTAAGCGTCTGATGAGTTATTGTGATGCTGATTGAGCGTGCGATGGGTTATGTTGCTGATGCTATTGAGCGTGCAATGGGTTATGGTGTCGCTGCTATTGAGCGAGCAATGTGATATTTTGATATATAATCTGTAAGTCGATAATTGAGATGTATGTGATTATAGTAAATCATTGTAATATTACGAATTATGGAATTGATAATTATGGATATGTGAGAACATGAACAACTTGGGAGGTCTCCT
This sequence comes from Haberlea rhodopensis, assembly GCA_907163345.1. Lineage (NCBI taxonomy): Eukaryota > Viridiplantae > Streptophyta > Magnoliopsida > Lamiales > Gesneriaceae > Haberlea > Haberlea rhodopensis. Next base: position 973,043 of record CAJQUN010000057.1, read on the forward strand.
ACGATTATGGTGTATTCATGGAGTATCTCCTTAATTTGCAACATTATATTATGTAAATTATTTAGTGTATTCGTTTGATACCGTGTCTATTTTGTTGGTGTGCTCACCCCATGTGTGAGGGGGGGTGATGTTTCTGTTGAAACAGGTAAACCAAGTACGACATTAGTTTTGGAAGTGAGTTCGAGAGGAGCATTGTACGAGTATTGATATGGGGTAATGTGATTTATGCAAGTTGATATACATTCATTTATTCAACGCTCGTATGTGAGCATATTGAATATGTGTACATGGTTTGTATAACTGCCTTGAAGTTCTCCCATATATTATGGTGGTTATGTGTATTGTATGTTGGGAGGCATGATGTATTATAATTTGTAGTTCATTATGATGTGTATATATATTTGTGATTTGTGTTCGTGGAGGGAATCGGGTTTACTGGGAGATTATGTTGAATTTTTTTTATAGAAGTTGTACCGTAATTTATGATATTTACTTGAAAATTCCCCGAGGATGAAAACGAACGTATACATCAATGACGATGTCAATGCACTAATGACGATATTAGATGTTGGGATCGTACATAGTTAATCTTATATAAGGATATCAATATTGCTATTGAATGATCATTTCTACTTGTCACTCGGGAGAGTGAGTAAAATAATTAAGGATTATTGGCTTTTAAACTAGAAAAATCCATAATATTGGGATTGATAAATAAGAAATATAGTGGATAGTCAAGTGATATCGAACCTCTAGAATTCATCCCTCTTTGACTTCATTGCTTGAACCTTCATCTTGTTTGTTTACTTTTATTTATTTAGTAAACTAATTTACCTAATTAATTTTCTAGATGAAATTGTGATTATTCTAATTACAGTACTTAGTGTGAATTTCATTTTCAATCCATGTGGGTTAGGCACTCTTAACTCATTATTTACACTTGCGGTAGGAAATCACCCAACAGTTCTTGACTAGTCATCAAAACTGGATAAGATAGTCTTTGTATATAAACTAAAAATAACAGATGTTGCACTTCTCGGTTGTAAGTGTGACATTAGTTGGTTGAATGGGTAGCTAGGAGGTTACATCATAAGTGTGACCTTATCTAAGTGGGTTTATACGAAAGTGACTGTACGTATCAAAATTTTATTGTGCATCTTTCCTGTAAAGGAAGAAAATTAGATGTAGAAAGATTGAGCCTATGAAGTTTTTAAACAAACCTTGTGTTGTTTATATTCCGCACTTAATTGCTTTATCTTACTTCTCAATTCCTAATGAACCGGCCATCAATTCACACGTATTCACTGCATCAGCTCGGGTTACTTCTGCGATCACTCGGTTGATCGATATTGATCAAGAAATTGTTTCAGTTTGCTAACATGACCAAGCAATGAATTTAAAAGAGTAAGTGAACAGATGTACTTGATTCAACCTCACTTGTCAACTGTCATCACCGATTCGGGCAACTGGTACTTGAGTTGTTGAGCCTATCCACTTGATCCTTTCAGATCGTGTTTGCTAGTTTCACATTTAAATAAACCAGATTTTTTATTATTTGGGAAGCCTGATTTGATTAAATGTTTGGAAGATTTCTACTTTGTTTGGATCTCTTGAATAATTATCTTGGATGTAAAATTGCCCCTGCCCGCACACAGGTCCAGCTGCCCGAGCTCTCAAACTTTGAAAATTTCAAAAGTGAGGAATTTGTATGTAATATTTTAGGAGGTCTAGGATTATCTAAATTATTTTTAGAAATCCAAGGGTAAGAATGTCATTTTGTAAAAAAATTGGTAGCTTTGGAGAAACAGGAGGTGAACTATCAGATTCAATAGAAACAATATCAACAGGAGACGAACTATCAGATTCAATAGAAACAATATCAACAGGAGACGAACTATCAAATTCAATAGAAACAATATCAGCTTGAGCCCCTATATTATGAAAATTATAGTTTTTGAACTTTTGCGAGGTATCTTTTGGAAGGTAGGTGCTAAACTTGAATACAAAAGTTTAATAAGTTATTATGTATAAAAAAAGGCACAAATATGTTTGTAGTTTAATATTTAGGGCAATGTTCAGGCTGGTACCTTATATTGAAACTTTATTCATCCTAGTCCAAGAAAAAAACTTGCAATCATTTAAGTCAACTTTAGGTTGTAATGACAAAAGTGCCCTTAATAAGAAAATGCGACAATCTCAGAATTTTTAATCTCTTCATTTCAACACTTCGTTCGAGCTATTCCTTTCACGACTGCGATTCAAATCTTCTCATAAATCTCTCTAGCCAGTTACGATTTTCACTGTTGATTTTTCTCTTCATATCTTAGATTTTCCATTCCATCACTTCGTTCCAGATTTTTTTTTCAAATCCGGTATGTGTGTGTGTAAGTGTGTGTGTGTGTCTATATATATTGTTTGCTGTCATTTGAGGTTTTATAGTTATAATTCATTGATGTTCGTGCTTCTTTGCTCATTTCCAGAATTTACAACGTGAAACTTGCAACGAAGAAGATGACCCAGAGAAAAATTAATTGGTGCACGAAAATTATAAAAATAACTAGTCCACGAAAATTGAAAAATTAGTAATTGATGCACGAAAATTAAAATCAGTAACTGATGCACTGAACATAGAAAAAGTATGTGATGCACGGACGATAATCGCAAGTGGGTGATGCACGAACAATACAATTAAGTAAGTAATGCACGAACCATTTAATTTTGTGCACCCGTTATAGTATTTCGTGCACCAGCTTTTTTTGCAAATTTTGTGCATCAGTTAACTAACATAAAGTTCGTGCACCAGTGTTGTATTTTCATGCATCAATGTTATATTTTAGTGAATCAATGTTATATTTTCGTGCACCAAGGTTATATTTTCGTGCACCAGTTTTTTTAAAAAACTTTCGTGCACCAGTAATTGATGCACGAAAATTGAAAATCATTAAGTGATGCACGAATATTGTAAATCAGTAACTGATGCACGAAAAATAAAATCAGTAACTGATGCACGAAAATTGAAAATCAGTAATTGATGCACGAAATTAAAATCAGTAACTGATGCACGAGCCATAATCGCAAGTGGGTGATGCATGAACCATAAACTCAAGTGGTGCTGCACGAACTATACAATTAAGTTATTGTTGCACGAACAATTTAATTTCGTGCACAAGTTATTGTATTTCTTGCACCCGTTGTTTTTTTTTTGTAAATTTTGCGCATCAGTTAATTAACACAATGTTCGTGCACCATTGTTGTATTTTCATGCATCAGTGTTATATTTCTTGCACCAATGTTATATTTTCGTGCACCAGTTACTTTTTATGATTTTCGTGCATCAGTAACTTTTTATGATTTTCGTGCATCAGTTACTTTTTATTATTTTTGTGCACAAGGTTATATTTTCGTACACCACTTACTTCTTAAAACTTTCGTGCACCAGTTAATTTTAACAATTTTCGTGCACCAATTTATTTTTATAATTTTCGTGCACCAAATAATTTTTCTCTCGGTCATCTTCTTCATTGCAATATCTTACTGTCAAACTGTAAATTTTGCAAATGAGCAAACAAGCACGGACACCAACGCATACCTTACTTCTTCATCCATATGCATCAGTCAAAGCCATGAGAGTTTTTTTTTTAAAGACATACCAACTGACTTTCGATGTCTATAATTTAATATTGGTATTAAAATTTATAATTCACATACACACATAGTATATACACACGATGAAATGTGCAGAGTATATCCGGAATTATATGTGCAGAGTAATCCAGGTCTTCTTCGATTAAAAAAGATTCCAAATGATACGAACAAGCTAGATACTTCGGTTCAAACATATTCATCCAGAACATTTTAGCAAATAATTTTTAGGGATGAGGTGACGAGATGACGAAGAAAATAAAGAACTGAGAGTCGTCGGAAAATTTTAGCAGAAAATTTAAGGTGTGTAGCGACAGGATGAGGAAGAAAAGAAAGTCTGAAATTAGTGTTATGGTGTTTTCAACTTAATGGATTTTGGTAACTAAAAAACACCTTTTTAAAACCAATAGTTAAAAAATTAGATTTATGTGAATATAATTATGTCTTAAGTTTATTTTTTGGTAAGAAGTTTTTTTTCAGATTTATTTGTAATAAGTTTCTATAAACAGCATCTATTTATAATTTCCCATGGTATTTATTTTATTTGACCCATTTTTGTAACTTTAGACCTCCAAAAAACTTGAGTGGTCATGATTAAAACCACTTGTTTTTATTTATTACGTTTTCCATCTTTCTAAATTTTTCTTCTTGAAAAAATAAGTTGTTTGCTGATATATTTGAGATTAAAATGTACCGTATCGATCCAATCGTATAGTTTTTATCCGATATATTGACTTTTAAAATATTGTGATACGCCAGGATTCTTAGGTACCGTTTGTTTCATTTTTAATTCTATTTGTTTAATTTTAAATTTTTATTATATCTGTTGCCTCGGATTTTGGTAGGGTAGACGTGTATTTCATCCGAGCACCAAACAATATACAAAAAGTAAATGAGACCAGATTTTTTACGTTGAAAACCCCAAAAGATGGGGAAAAACCACGGGACCTAGTCCGGTATAAATTTCACTATAAACAAGTGTGTGATTTACAGTGTTCTTTACAAGAAATGAGCTAAGAAATGAAAATGGGGAAGGCCAACACCTCTTTCTTGGGGGGGAAAAGAGAGCATGTCTCCTTCCTCCTCAAGAACAAGCAGCAGGCTTCGGATTTTGGTAGGGTAGACGTGTATTTCATCCGAGCACCAAACAATATACAAAAAGTAAATGAGACTAGATTTTTTACGTGGAAAACCCCAAAAGATGGGGAAAAACCACGGGACCTAGTCCGGTATAAATTTCACTATAAACAAGTGTGTGATTTACAGTGTTCTTTACAAGAAATGAGCTAAGAAATGAAAATGGTGAAGGGGGAAGACCTCGGCTGCTGCTTGTTCTTGAGGAGGAAGGAGATGCTCTCTTTTCCCCCCCAAGAAAGAGGTGTTGGCCTTCCCCATGCCCTCCCAACCCTCCTGCCTGCTCTCTCATGGAAAATCCCTATTCCCTCCTGGGTGAGAGCTATCTGGTATTTATATGAGAATGGGGGAGACAACCTGTAACTACCTACCCAAGGTCTAGGGGACACTGTCTGATGCTGAAGGTAGGGGTCAGAGTCCTAGTGCTGGGGACCACAGACAACTTATTGCACTCTTTGTACGATTTCTGCAGCTTTAAAGATATTATTCGTGTACGGAGATATGTTCTGTGGCCGACCTGGGGTGGCCAGGGTGGAGTCTTCCCGAGGCCGAGCTGGAGGTCATCCTCGTGTCCGACCCGGGGTGGCCAGGGTGGAGATCTTCCCGAGGCCGAGCTGGAGGTCATCCTCGCGGCCGACCTGGGGTGGTCAGGGTAGAGGTCTTCCCGAGGCCGAGCTGGCGGTCATCCTCGTGGCCGACCTGGGGTGGCCAGGGTGGAGATCTTCCCGAGGCCGACCTGGGGGTGGCCATGGTAGAGGTCTCGCCCAAGTCAGGTCTTGCACAGTCCATACTTTTACCAGGGTAACACCAGTATCCCCCCTCTAGTCGAGCTAGTGTAACGCTGTCTCGATTGTTCGGGTATTTTGGCAAGACCTGATCTGTTACTTGTGCAGGGATGACCTGTTAATCTGTGCAGGGATGACCTGTTGTATGTACAGGGCTGACCTGCAATAACAACTAGAAATAATTCTAAATACAGAATTAAATCTTAAACAGGGCTGACAAGTTTTTTGGCAGGGCTGACCTGCAATAATGACTAGAAATAATTCTAAGTACATAATTAAATCTTAAAACAGGGCTGACCTATTTTCTTGGCAGGGCTGACCTGCAGTAAATATCTCGAAATAATTCTAAGTACAGAATTAAATCTTAAACATGACTGACCTGTTTTCTTGGCAGGGCTGACCTGCAATAATGATTAGAAATAATTCTAACAATTAAATCTTAACAGGGCTGACCTGTTATCTGTGCAGGGCTGACCTGCATTAACTCTGAAGATAAACCGAGCATATAAGTCTCGCCCGGCCTGAGCTCCAATATAATAAATATGAGCGGATAATGCTTTCCCGACCTGAGCTCCAGAAATAATAAATGTGAGCCGATAGTGCTCTCCCGACCTGAGCTCCGGAAATAACAAAGATGACCATATAGTGCTCTCCCGACCTGAGCTCAGGAAATAATAAAGATGAACATATATTGCTCTCCCGACCTGAGCTCCAGAAATAACAAAGATGACCATATAGTGCTCTCCCGACCTGAGCTCCGGAAATAATAAAGATGAACATATATTGCTCTCCCGACCTGAGCTCCGGGAATAATAAATATGAGCCGATAGTGCTCGCCCGACCTGTGCTATTAATTGGTGCCAGGGCCTCATACACCTGGGCTTTAGTGACAGGGATGACCTGTTATATGTGCAGGGCTGACCTGCAATAACAGCTAGAAATAATTCTAAGTACATAATTAAATCTTAACAGGGCTGACCTATTATCTGTGCAGGGCTGACCTGCAATAACAACTAGGAATAATTCTAAGTACAGAATTAAATCTTAACAGGGCTGACCTGTTGTATGTGCATGGCTGACCTGCAATAACAGCTAGAAATAATTCTAAGTACAGAATTAAATCTTAAACAGGACTGACCTGTTTTCTTGGCAGGGCTGACCTGCAATAATGACTAGAAATAATTCTAAGAATTAAATCTTAGCAGGCTGACCTATTATATGTGCAGGGCTGACCTGCAATAACAGCTAGAAATAATTCTAAGTACAGAATTAAATCTTAACAGGGCTGAGCAGGGCTGACCTGTTATATGTGCATGGCTGACCTGCAATAACAGCTAGAAATAATTCTATGTACAGAATTAAATCTTAACAGGGCTGAGCAGGGCTGACCTGTTATATGTGCAGGGCTGACCTGCAATAACAGCTAGAAATAATTCTAAGTACAGAATTAAATCTTAACAGGGCTGAGCAGGCTGACCTGCAATAACAGCTAGAAATAATTCTAAGTACATAATTAAATCTTAACAGGGCTGACCTGTTATCTGTGCAGGTCTGACCTGCAATAACAGCTAGAAATAATTCTAAGTACAGAATTAAATCTTAACAGGGCTGAGCAGGGCTGACCTGCAATAACAGCTAGAAATAATTCTAAGTACAGAATTAAATCTTAACAGGGCTGACCTGTTATCTGTGCAGGTCTGACCTTTCTGAACTCCGAAGATAATAAACCGAGCATATAAGTCTCGCCCGGCCTGAGCTCCAATATAATAAATATGAGCGGATAATGCTTTCCTGACCTGAGCTCCAGAAATAATAAATGTGTGCCGATAATGCTCGCCTGACCTGTGCTTTTAATTGGTGCCAGGGCCTCATACACCTGGGCTTAAGCATGCAGGGCGGACCTGTGCTTTTAATTGGTGCCAGGGCCTCATACACCTGGGCTTTAGTGACAGGGATGACCTGCACTTTTAAATGGTGCCAGGGCCTCATACACCTGGGCTTTAGTGACAGGGATGACCTGCACTTTTAATTGGTGCCAGGGCCTCATACACCTGGGCTTTAGTGACAGGGATGACCTGCACTTTTAAATGGTGCCAGGGCCTCATACACCTGGGCTTTAGTGACAGGGATGACCTGCACTTTTAATTGGTGTCAGGGCCTCATACACCTGGGCTTTAGTGACAGGGATGACCTGCACTTTTATTTGGTGCCAGGGCCTCATACACCTGGGTTTTAGTGACAGGGATGACCTGCACTTTTAATTGGTGTCAGGGCCTCATACACCTGGGCTTTAGTGACAGGGATGACCTGCACTTTTAAATGGTGGCAGTGCCTCATACACCTGGGCTTTAGTGACAGGGATGACCTGCACTTTTAATTGGTGGCATGGCCTCATACACCTGGGCTTTAGTGACAGGGATGACCTGCACTTTTAATTGGTGCCAGGGCCTCATACACCTGGGCTTTAGTGACAGGGATGACCTGCACTTTTAATTGGTGTCAGGGCCTCATACACCTGGGCTTTAGTGACAGGGATGACCTGCACTTTTAATTGGTGCCAGGGCCTCATACACCTGGGCTTTTAGTGACAGGGATGACCTGCACTGATATTTGCCAGGGCCTCATACACCTGGGCTTACTTCGAATATCCCATCCGAATAAGTTCATCCAAAGTCCAAAACAAATAAAGATCCCGAGCTGATGAATAAGGTCTTATTGCGAGATCGCATGCCTGAGCTGATATAAATAGGGGCTTGCTGCAAGATTGCATGCCCGAGCTGTAATAATAGGGCCTTACTGCGAGGTTTCATGCCCGAGCTGATCCTCAATCCGAGCTGATGTGGGGCTTACTGCGAGATTGCATGCCCGAGCTCAATATAATAGGGCCTTACTGCTAGATTGCATGCCCGAGCTGATCCTCAATCCGAGCTGATGTGGGGCTTACTGCGAGATTGCATGCCCGAGCTCAATTTAATAGGGCCTTACTGCGAGGTTTCGTGCCCGAGCTGATGTGGGGCTTACTGCGAGATTGCATGCCCGAGCTCAATATAATAGGGCCTTACTGCTAGATTGCATGCCCGAGCTGATCCTCAATCCGAGCTGATGTGGGGCTTACTGCGAGATTGCATGCCCGAGCTCAATATAATAGGGCCTTACTGCTAGATTTCATGCCCGAGCTGATCCTCAATCCGAGCTGATGTGGGGCTTACTGCGAGATTGCATGCCCGAGCTCAATATAATAGGGCCTTACTGCTAGATTGCATGCCCGAGCTGATCCTCAATCCGAGCTGATGTGGGGCTTACTGCGAGATTGCATGCCCGAGCTCAATATAATAGGGCCTTACTGCGAGGTTTCATGCCCGAGCTGATCCTCAATCCGAGCTGATGTGGGGCTTACTGCGAGATTGCATGCCCGAGCTCAATATAATAGGGCCTTACTGCGAGGTTTCATGCCCGAGCTGATCCTCAATCCGAGCTGATGTGGGGCTTACTGCGAGATTGCATGCCCGAGCTCAATATAATAGGGCCTTACTGCTAGATTGCATGCCCGAGCTGATCCTCAATCCGAGCTGATGTGGGGCTTACTGCGAGATTGCATGCCCGAGCTCAATATAATAGGGCCTTACTGCTAGATTGCATGCCCGAGTTGGTGATCATGTCCTGAAATAATAATAAAATAGCACTACGCAAATATATATGTACGAAACTCAAATATCAGTTGGACAGGAAAAACCATAATTATGGCATGGAGATTAAGCGCCCAAGTTGAGTTTGATTGATGAGGTCTAGCTGATGGCTGAGGTGGCCGAGCTGATGTGGATGAGGCCGAGCTGGCATGGATGAGGCCGAACTGGGCGAGGTTTCCGAGTTGAGGCCGAGCTGATGTGGATGAGGCCAAGCTGGCATGGATTAGGCCGAGCTGGCATGGAAGAGGCAGAACTCACTGTTAAGGCCGAGCTGGGGCCGAGATGGCCGAGCTGAGATGGCTCGACGTGAGGTATTGATTTGATATGTCACTCCTAATCAGCTCCAATCCAGAGATCTGAGGCCAGATGTATCATCTCGAGAATCATTACACTGGCGTTTCTTCGAGTGCAACCCAAAAACATAGCAACTTTCATACAAGGCTGCACCCCAGAGATGCAACCCTCAAACCATCCTTCTCCTTCCCATATCTCAACGTCTTGAGCTCACGTTCCCACAGACGGCGCCAATTTGTTGCCTCGGATTTTGGTAGGGTAGACGTGTATTTCATCCGAGCACCAAACAATATACAAAAAGTAAATGAGACCAGATTTTTTACGTGGAAAACCCCAAAAGATGGGGAAAAACCACGGGACCTAGTCCGGTATAAATTTCACTATAAACAAGTGTGTGATTTACAGTGTTCTTTACAAGAAATGAGCTAAGAAATGAAAATGGTGAAGGGGGAAGACCTCGGCTGCTGCTTGTTCTTGAGGAGGAAGGAGACATGCTCTCTTTTCCCCCCCAAGAAAGAGGTGTTGGCCTTCCCCATGCCCTCCCAACCCTCCTGCCTGCTCTCTCATGGAAAATCACTATTCCCTCATGGGTGAGAGCTATCTGGTATTTATATGAGAATGGAGGAGACAACCTGTAACTACCTACCCAAGGTCTAGGGGACACTGTCTGATGCTGAAGGTAGGGGTCAGAGTCCTAGTGCTGGGGACCACAGACAACTTATTGCACTCTTTGTACGATTTCTGCAGCTTTAAAGATATTATTCGTGTACGGAGATATGTTCTGTGGCCGACTTGGGGTGGCCAGGGTGGAGTCTTCCCGAGGCCGAGCTGGAGGTCATCCTCGTGTCCGACCCGGGGTGGCCAGGGTGGAGATCTTCCCGAGGCCGAGCTGGAGGTCATCCTCGCGGCCGACCTGGGGTGGTCAGGGTAGAGGTCTTCCCGAGGCCGAGCTGGAGGTCATCCTCGTGGCCGACCTGGGGTGGCCAGGGTGGAGATCTTCCCGAGGGTGGCCATGGTAGAGGTCTCGCCCAAGTCAGGTCTTGCACAGTCCATACTTTTACCAGGGTAACAATATCCTTAGATTAACTTTTATCCAATGTTTGTTTTGATTTTAAGCAAAAGTTACCACATTATATTTATCTCAATTTAATCTTATTTTCAAACAAAATGACATATATAACTCTTTCTCACCAAAAATTTCAACTTATTTCATATAACTTAAATCCAATTATTATTATTTTTATTTTTATTACTTTATATTTTATTTATTTATTTATATAGTATTACTATGATTATTTATTTTATTGTTACGTTATTATTATTCATATTATATATATATATATAAGTATTGTTTTATTTTATTATTAAATATATAAACATATATTATTTTTATTATTATTATTATTTACATATTATTATTATTTAACAATAATAATAATTATTATTATATATACATTATTATTTTTGTTTATTATTATATTCATATTATATATATATATATTAGTATTGTTTTTTTATTATTATTAAATATATAAATTTATAATTATTATTAATATATTATTATTATTATTTAACAATAATATCATTATATTATATGTATACTTTTAGTATTATTATATGTATAATAATAATTTAGATATTTTAGTTATTATAATATAAAATTAATTTAATATCTTAGCATCCAATTAAACACCATATAACTTATAATACTATATTATTTTAAACTATCTTATAATTTTAACTTTTATCATTATTGTATCTTTATTTTATCACTAATTTCAAACTGTATCTTTATTATATTAATTAATTAATTAATTAATTATTAAAATAATATAATAAAAACTATTAATTGGAATAAATAAAAAAACCAATTATTGGTTTTAAAAATTAAAAAAATTAATCAAACAAAACATAATATTTTCTGAAAACTCAGAAGTACTTCTAGATTCTTCCACAACCTTTCCCTCCAGGCCGATGCCGCCTGTCCCTCAAAATTTATACCCCTTTCTCATTTGTTTTACAAATCTCTGAAAATTCGTTCTCTTTCTATCCCGAAAACTTCTTCGGAAAATCGAGGGATGTCTTCGCCGGAATCCACACAGGCATCTGGATCTTCGCCCCCTTCTCTGGAGGATCTGAGCACGAGAGGCGTCACCGCGCTGCTCGTCCCCTGGATCCTGAGCATGGCCTCGACTGCCGGCGCCTCCCTCCGCGAGGTAGTTGTATTAGTACACCAATCCACCAGATCTATCACTCTAGTCGAAGGTTCCCTGGCAATCGAGGCCATCCTCCGGGAGATCCCATCGAAAGAAGGCCGCCTACCCGCCTCCAAAGCTTCGATCGAGTCCCTGCCGGTTGTACAGGTATCCGAACCGGGCTTAGAGTGCCCGATATGCATATCGGGCTACGAGGTCAACGGCGAAGTCAAGGAGATGCCCTGCAAGCACAAATTCCATTCGGGTTGTATCGATAAGTGGCTGGGTATCCATGGATCCTGCCCGGTTTGCAGATTCTGTATGCCGGTGGAGGAGGAGAAGGAGGCGGAGGATGTGACAGGGGGAGGGTTGAGGATCCATGTGTTGTTTGCACGGGCTCGTGATTCGGTTTCGGAGGTGGAGCTTGGATTGGCTACAGAAGATACGGATCCGGAAAGTGCGAATGGTGATGTCGGTGATGATGGCAATAATGAATTGCCAGCTTAGAATATGGAGATAGATTGATTAGTGTTTGAATTTTCTGTTTCATAAAGCAAATTTGAATTTTGTAAATAATGTGCATTCTGTTCAAAGGGGTTTGAGATTGCAATACATAATTTTTTGTTTCTGTGTTAATTTAAAAAATATATACATTGTTTTTTTTCGTGAGTAAAAACTGATCTCATCTAATTTTTAGTCAAAGCTGAATGCAAACATTTTCTTTTTCATGAGCAAATCGATCTCATCTAATTTTTAATCAAAACTGAGTAAAATAATTCAAATTAAAAATCAATTATACTAGTTCGTAGTCGAATTTACAGAAATTTACGGCAAATTTCTGAAATGGAAGACGGTACATTCACTATTAACCCAGTTATCATGTCGATATTACAACAATCAATTGAAGTAAATCTAGCCCAATGTAGAAGATCAAGATCAATGTGGATGCTTGGGTTCCACCTTTCGAAATTTTATTGGTGTTGATATCGTTATTGGATATGCTTTTGGTGATTATCAGGGATGTTATGTCTAGCAGAGTTTTTATCTAGCAGTACCATCGTCTACCAGAGCTTTTGTCTAGCAGAAATACCCGATAGCAGAGCAAACCTAGAACACGAGCTAAGTCAGAGAATGTAGCAGACTTCGAGTCAAGTAGATCTTGGTTAACAATACTTTGACAATAGTACCATTATGCAGTGCCATCAGAGCTTAATATAAATATAGAGCCGTTAATGACGGAATTGACAATAAAACAAAAGGGAATGTCAGGAGCCTTGTAGGGCACGTGGTCTCACACTAATTAGCATACCAGCGGAAGTTATTTAATTAGCCAGGTTGTAATTTAAATATGTGTTTCTAAGCAATGAGCTCATCCTAACGATATATTTTTTCCTAGAATCCATACAATTAATTTAGAAATGATGATAACTTAATTAATAAAAAGAAACTTTAGTCATCCGATTCGCAAATAAACGAGTAAAAACATAATAAAATCAGTGCACAGAGACAAGCCCTCTAGCATAGCATAAAATAAAATAAATTAAGTCTCAAATTTCATAAACTAATAAACTTCAACAAAGGCCCTAGAATCAAGCGTACAAACGAAAGTTCAAAAACTTAATATTTCAACATTTGTATTTGTGTCCCTAATTCTATAAAAAAAGAAATCTTGGAAGAAGCTCACAAATCGCGGTTCACCAATCATCCACGAGTTTCCAAAATGTATAAGGATTTGAAAGAATATTTCTGGTGGAATGAAATGAAGCGAGTTGTCGCTGATTTTATAAAGCGGTGCCTCTCATGCCAAATGATAAAAGCAGAGCATCAAAGGCCATCCACTTCTACAACATTTAACCATACAAGAATGAAAATGGGATCAGGTCACCATGGACTTTGTAATTGGACTCCCAACACTCAGAGGAGGTAATGATGGCATATGGGTGGTAGTAGATTGTCTCACCAAAACAGCTCATTTTATACCTATCAGTCAAAAGTATGGCGTGGAAAAACTCACAGAACTCTACCAAAAGGAGATCATCCGACTACATGGAATCTCTACTACCATCGTTTCAGACCGAGATCAAAAATTTACCTCCAGACTATGGAAAAAGCTGCAAGAATGTCTAGGAACAGAGCTAAGTTTTAGCACGGCTGCTCATCCCCAGACTGACAGTCATTCCAAGCGTACCATTCAAATTTTAAAAGACATGCTTCGTGCGTGCGTGCTAGATTCGATCAAATTGGGATAAGCATTTACCCCTTGTTGGAGTTCGCCTATAATAACAGTTATCAAGCCACTATACAAATGGCTACATATGAGGCATTATATTGTTGGAAATGTCTCGCTCCTCTCAATTGGGATGTGGAAGAATGGATAAGCAGTACGGATGGAAGAACCAAGCAATACCGCCGGATATTATACAAGAAGCCATTGATAAAGTGCAAATTAAACAGAGGATTGAAACAGCTCAAAGTCGATAGAAAAGTTGTGCGGATAAAATACGAAAAGATTTGGAATTTGAAGTAGGAGACCATGTGTTTCTTAAAGTATCACCAAGAAAGGAATCAGAAGAGTTGGGAAGAAAGGAAAGCTGCAACCACGATTGTTATGATCATTTGAGATAACTGAATGAATCTGTCATGTAGCATACCGATTAGCACTACCAGAAATTGTCATTGGAATACACGACGTCTTTCATGTGTCACAGTTACGGAAATGCCACATGGACGAGAAGCAAGTGGTCGACTCCAATCAACTAACATTAGAACCAGATCTCTCGTACGAAGAATGACCTATTCAGATTCTTGATCAGAAAATCAACAAACTCCTTTCTAGACCCATCCAATTGGTAAATGTACTCTGGAGTAACCAAAGCGTCGAAGAAGCCACATGGGAAAAAGAAGAAGATATTTAACATCAGTATCCAGAACTCTTCCAGTAACAACACTTGAATCAGGGGACCAGATTCTTTTAAGGAAGGGAGATTGTAACACTCTTTTTTTTTTTAAACAAATAAATAAATAACAATAACAATAATAATAATAATACTAATAAGTTATCAAAATTATTAGGAGTTGGTATAGATATTTTTAACCATGACAAATATCATCATGCATGTAATTCATATGCCTAAATATTGCCTATAACTACACTCCAAATCCACCACTTTCAGCAGAAAAATCGCCCAAAATCCCTTAGAAAAAATGCCAAAGAAAAATGTTAGAATTTTAGGCCAAAAATAGGTCAAAATTCATAAAATTATCCAAAATGTTAGGATCGGTCCGGAGTGTTTAGAGGGGGGGTGAATGAACACTCCTTTAAAAATTAATCCTTTATGATTTCTCTCGGGTTAGTGAGTGAAATCTATTTCTTAATCAACTTGTCAGCAGAACAGATCACTGAAAATAATAGTGCGGGACGATCTGTTCTAGACTGGTAAGAACAGCTCGATGGCTTAAAGACTATAACGTAGTGCGGAATGATAAAAGACAGAATATGTTTCTGGAAGTTCGAAGGTGGTGTAATCCTTCTACGTCTCCCCTTCTTCCAATTAAGGAAGGATTCCACTAGAAGACTTTGATTTATACAATCCTGTTGTACAAACCCGAATCAGCTGGATTTACCCCACTACCAGACTGAAACTCCTAGTCTCTCGATCTATTCAGACACACTCTGTCTGACAGTTACAATATGAAACTCACTTCTCTATCTTAGTAAAGAATACAGAAGATAGACTAATCTTGTCTATGCACACAATGATCCTATGATGATCAAATATTACAATATGATGTGCTTATGAAAGCTTTCGGCTCAAGAAATGTCTGAACTTGTGAGCTTGTGCTGTTCTTGTTTTCTTTTTCGTTTCTTTGTTGATCAGATCATCTGCTTGAGCTCTTTAGTTGCATCCTTATATAGTTGCTTGTACCAACGACATTATTTCCTTATCTGTGCAACTCTTGACTCTGCTCAATCTCTGAATAGGCTACAGTCTTATTCTTTTAGGCGCTTGCCATTCTGGTCTATGCTTTCGGCGTTTGTCAGGTAAGCTCTTCTTTGTCTTCTTACCTTTTAAGGTAATCTTCAGTCCTTGGTCTTTGTCACATTAATTGCATCATTAAATGCTTCAATAAATAGCCGTTAATGATTCGGACTGAAGAACGACGCTTGTTCAACCTTGTCTGCTCTGATCTGATTATTGTTGAGCTAGTCTGGTGCTTCGATCTAGTCAGGCTGAAGTTCATCGATCCACTCTGATATTTGCGATAGACGGTATCAGCTTGATCTGCTTTTTTCATTGTTTTACGGCTTTGATCGGTCTGATCTGTTTTGTCATCTTTAAAATTCGGAACTAACAAATTCCCCCTTTTTGATGATGATAAAACCTAGCTTCTATGTCTTTTTAATCACGCTTCGAAGTTCTTGCAGATCAATTTAGTCTTCTTGTTCAAAATTAATGAACATTGTAAGTTGTAATTCGGATCGATTAAGTCATTTTGTTCAAAATAAATGAACTAAGACTGAAGAACTCTGATTTTTATTGAGTAAACATCTGATATACATTTACATGTCTGATTTAAATAGACATCTACTTCTTTGTTGAGGACTGCGGAGCTGATTTGAAATTCTTAATCTTTTCCCCTTTTTTGTCAGCAGCAATCTCCTGAAGAAAATCTACGATCTGCGTGAGCTGAGCGCAGATAGCATCCAGACGAGTGTCTTGAGCAATAAGGACTTGGCGACGGAAGACCAAACTTCAGTGGCCAGCTCGATCTGTTCTTTTCTCAGGCTGTTTTTATATGAAGCTTGCTGAGAGAACATGTCATTCAGTCCGCGCTGAATGCTGCTAATGCTAGCCGTCATTTTTTCTCGGAAGGATTCAAAATCCAAGTATGTGGACCTTTGACTCTGATGAACTTCTCTGACTTGTTGAGATAGAGAGAGACAGTTATCAGAAAGGAATTGAAGTGACTTGGCCAGAGATGGGGTTTCATCAGATAAATGGCTTGGAGAGTGATCAGATGGCGACATAGTATGATCAACCTTGGCGGCAATTGGTACAAGTGAAGACACATCAGATTGGCGTAGTTCGGACCGGATCAAAGTAACCAAGTCCGAAGAGAATTCTTCCAAAAATGCCAAGTCTTCAACAGACTGAACTGGAGGAGTGATAGGTCTAGTAGGCTCCTCAACCTGTAAAGCTGCAACAATTGTTGACACCACCAGATCCGGATCGACGGAGTCTGGTGAGACAACTATCATAGGTTCGGCGGTTGGACTGTGCTGAATGTGGGAGACTGAGGATGCCAGATGGATGGAAGTTGTTGGAGAGTCCAGCAAGACAGCCATGGCTTCAGTCTCTCCTGCAGACGGCGCATTAGTCAGTGGCTGCTCCGCTGTACCTGAAGGAATTGGCTCAAAGAATGGTTCTGCCACAGTTTTGCTCGCAGAGGGGTGATCTGGGATAGGAACCAGAGTGGATATATTGAGCTTCTGTCGTTGAAAAAGAACAGCCAAGTGAAGAGCATGAATATCCATCTCCAGCTGAGCAATGACAGCTCCATCATCTTTGGCAGTCGGATTGTTGGCATCAAAATTTGCCTTCTTGGCTGCAATGAGCAAGTTTGCCAGTCTGAACCTGTGGTTGGCCTGGAACAATTCTTTGCAATGCACCGCAATCCGTACATCACCAGTTTCTGTCCCTTTAAGAACTTCTTGTTCCATTTTGTGGAGTCTCTTCAGCTTGCCGAAGAACATACCAAAATGGTTGACCGTTCTGTATTCAACCCATTCATCAAACACCACTGTAAGCTCCTTGACCTTGTCTTCAACATCTTCCATGGCGATGTCAATAGCAGTTTGAGCGGCTGACTTGGGTTTTAAAGAGAGGGACTCAGCTAGAACTGCCTTGCCTTTGCCTTTGGGAGACGAGGGCTTAATCCCTGATTGGTGTAATCCCCTAATTCTTTGATAACAATGCCCTTGACCACAGGGATAGTGGAGGGAACTCGGATGGTGACCTTTGGTATGGCTGGAACTGATGAAGGTTGAGTTGTAGTTTGGGTTGCAGGGGTGGCTTTTGTTGAGGACAAGATATGTATGGTTTTGATATTGATGGTTGACAAAGGCTTGGTGATCTGGGTTCTTAGTTTCTTTGGAGGAGGTTTGGCTGGAGATGAAGGAGCAGAGGCAGACTGAGTTTCCTCTGAGTCAGTCTGGACAGTCAGTTTGCGCTTGACACGAGATCTTCTAGCAGCAGCCTGTTCCTGTCCCCGTTCAATCTTAACAGTCACCAGATCAGAGGGAGTGGGTGGAGTACATTTGGATTTAAGTAGGGCCAAACCCTTGGGATTGAGAATCTTAAAGGGGTTGAGAGCAGACGACTTCCCTAGCTCGATGTCCAGTGTCTCCAATAGCTTGCTGAGAGGAACAGCAAAGCAGACAGTCTGTTTGGAGGCACTGACTGTTTCCAGCAGAACTCCAAACAAGATAGCGGACCAGTTTATTTTCTATCCGGAGTGAATAGCAGCCATGGCCCAGAATTTTTCGATAGTTACGGCGTCATAGCTCCGGCTTTTCCCAATAGTGGCTTGCCAACAATCTCACAGAGAACTTGAAAGTGAAACAACATTTCTTTCTTCTTGAAAGATGGCTGCAGTTTGTGGCCAAAAATAGATACTTTGCCCTGAAGATTGGTGATAGTGGCCTGAGGGATGTGGCCAAAATCAGTCAGACCGGTGCTAGGAAGACCAAAGGTCTTTGACATCGTCGACTGAGAAATATCAAAAGATTTGCCCTTGACGGAGGTGGAGATGAATGTCTTTTGAGAAACGGCATTGGCGAACAACTCTCGAATCTCCGACTCGTAAACCACTGTCCCGCATTCCATAAAGTTCCTTAATCTTGAAGATTCCAAGGATTTGAACATAGAGACCATATCCGATCTTCAGCTCTGTAAATTTCATTGAACTCAACAGATAGAGAGTTGTGAGTGATAATGACCATTTGAATATGTAAAGAAGAATGCAGAGAAATTGGAAGTATATGAAAGTTATAAACAGACAGAAGTAATTCGTAAAAAAATGAAATGAAAGTGAGAATGTACAGCCCACTAAATAGGAGAAAGAGAACACGTGTCTGTATCTTGATGACTGATATTTAAGCGATTCAAAATAAACGGACAGGATGAGAGAGAGGCGGTTAAAATTCGATCAGTCTGGGCTGTTATAAACAATTACTATATTAAAGACTGGTTGTAATAGAGCAGACAGATCATAGGATAATATCAGATTTGACAGAGATCGGTATGAAAGTTCGGACCGGTCTGTGTCTTTCTGATTTTTTGTATTATCGATCTGTGCCTAGTTCACGGTCTTTAAGACAAAATAAATGATACTTCTAACATATCAAGATAAATCTATTAAACCAAGAATTTGACAAAAATAGTTAAACTTAGCCTCAGGGAGTGGTTTGGTGAAAATGTCTGCTGCTTGCTGGTCTGTTGAAATGTGCTCAATCCGAATTTCCTTTTTGCCAACGTGAACTCGAATAAAATGATGTCTGATATCAATATGCTTTGTTCGAGAGTGCAAAACTGGATTATACGTTATAGCAATGGCACTGGTGTTGTCACAAAATATCGGAGATTCAACAGCTTGAATGCCATAGTCTCTGAGCTGATGTTGAATCTAGAGCATTTGAGAGCAACAACTTCCAGCGGCAAGATATTCTGCCTCAGCTGTAGACGTGGCAATTGATGTTTGCTTCTTGCTAAACCATGAGATCAATCTTTCACCTAGAAATTGACAGGTTCCATTGGTGCTCTTGCGATCAATCTTACACCCAGCATAGTCAGCGTCTGAATATCCAACTAAATTGAAGTTTGAATCTTTGGAATACCAAAGACCAACGTTCTGAGATCCTTTTAAGTATTTGAGAATGAGCTTAGCAGCAATAAAATGTGATTGCTTTGGATCAGACTGAAATCTAGCGCACATGCAAACTGAGAACATAATATCAGGCCGGCTCACAATGAGATATAGTAGCGATCCGATCAGACCTCGATACATGGTTACTTCAACTGCTGTTCCCCCTTCGTCTTTGTCTAGCTTGATTGAAGGACTCATTGGAGTTGACGCAGTTGAACAAGTCTCCATTCCGAATCTCTTGAGAAGCTCTTTGGTATAATTGGTTTGATTGATAAAAATACCATTGCTGAGCTGTTTGACTTGGAGAGAAAGAATGATAGTTCTCCCATCATACTCATCTCAAACTGTCCCTGCATTAACTTAGAGAATTTCTCGCAGAGTTTGGGGTTAGTTGACCCAAAAATGATATCGTCAACATAGATTTGAACTAATAAGGTATGTTCCCCCTTAATAAATTTAAATAACGTTTTATCCACTGATCCGATCTGAAAATTGTTGTTCAGAAGAAATTGAGACAGAGTGTCATACCATGCTCTTGGAGCTTGTTTCAGTCCATATACGGCTTTATTCAGTAGATATACATGATCTGGAAACGAGTGTTTCTGAAATCCGGGAGGTTGCTCAATGTAGACTTCCTCCTGAAGCTTACCATTTAGAAAAGCACTCTTCACGTCCATTTGATATACTTTGAAGTCTTTGAAAGCGGCAAATGCAAGAAATATTCGGATTGCTTCAAGTCCGGCGACTGGTGCAAAAGATTCATCGAAGTCGATTCCTTCTTCTTGTCGGAAGCCTTGTGCCACCAGTCTGGCCTTGTTTCTAACCACCACTCCATCTGCGTCTGGCTTGTTTCTGAAGACTCATCTGGTTCCAATAACAGGCAGACTACTTGGCCTGGGGGTTAATCTCCAGACTTGATTTTGTTCAAATTGATTAAGCTCTTCTTGCATGGCTTTTATCCAGTTATGATCAGTCAAAGCTTCATTAATATGTTTGGGTTCCATATTAGATATGAAGGCGGCGTGAGTGAATTCATCCAACATCTGTCCTCTGGTTCTTATGGGTGCAGAGTGCCTTCCAATTACTAGATCAGGTGGATGCCTCTTTGTCCATCGATAGCTTGATTCTGGATTATCTGGTCCAGACGGATGAGTAGTAGTAACATTATCAGCATCTGCTTTAATATTAGAGTTCAGAACCTCCGGATCGGCTCGATCTGGAAGAACTTCAGTGCCTTAATTCGATCTATATGGTACTTCAGGTTCCGGTGGATTGTCTCTTGACCTATTAGCTACAATCTCATCATCACTGTTAGCTTCGAGATGGATATTTTACATCTGATTTTGAATTAATTCCTTGTTACCGTCAATACACAAGGATTCATAAACACTACATGAACTGATTCTTCTACAGTTAAAGACGATTATTGAAGATGCGAAAAGCTTTACTATTAGATGAATATCCTAAGAATATTTCATTATCTGACTTAGCTTCGAATGCTGTAAGATGATTCTTACCATTATTGTGAACGAAACATTTGCAACCAAATACATGAAGGTGAGATATAGACGGTCTGTTACCTGTCCATACTTCATATGGAGTTAGGTTTAACTTCTTGTTAATCATAGATCAATTTTGAGTGTAGCATGCAGTATTTACAGCTTCTGCCCATAACTTTTGGGAAATACCAGAATCTGAAAGCATTGTCCTTGCTGCCTCCTTAAGCGTTATGTTCCTTCGTTCTGCAACTCCATTTTGTTGAGGAGTTCGAGTGGCTGAGAATTCATGCTTAATTCCTTGGTCTTCTAGAAAGGATTCAAGATTCTGATTTGAGAATTCAGTGCCTTTGTCACTTCGAATTCTATCTACACTTGATGATTTCTCATTCTGAGTGCGTTTCAGCAGCTTGATCAACTTCGGACCGGTCTGATCTTTACTGCTCAAAAATATAGTCCATGTAAAACGTGAGTAATCATCAATAACAACAAGAGTATACCGCATTCCCCCTAAACTTGTTATAGGTATATGACCAAACAAGTCCATATGTAAAAGTTCTAAGCAGCGATAGGAGGATTTGTCATTCTTGTTTTTGAAGGATGATCTGATCTGTTTGCCCATTTGGCAAGCTTCACAGATCTTATCCTTGGCAAAGTCGATCTTGGGCAGACCGACAACTAAATCATGTTTACACAGGCTAGAGATAGTCTTAAAGTTGAGATGATTCAAGCGTTTATGCCATAGCCAGTGTTTATTATCATTATTCACGATGAAGCAAGTAGAATTATCAGGTTGAGCAAAATTCCAGTTAATCTTATATGTGTTTCCATTTCTGATTCCTACAAGCATGGTCATACCGTCTGACGTTTTAACAGTGCAAGTGTGTTTGTTAAATTCTACAGCATAACCATTATCACATAGTTGACTTATACTGATCAGATTATAGCATAAATTTTCAACTAATAGCACATCATTGATAGTAATATTACCATGGACAATCTTACCCTTGCCCACGGTCTTACCCTTTGAGTTATCCCCGAAGATGATTTTTGGTCCAGTACAATCTGTGACTTCAGACAGCAGCTCGACGTTTCCTGTCATGTGACGAGAACACCCACTGTCTAAGTACCATTCCGACACTTGTTTCTTCAGTACCTATCATCAAGCATAATTACTGTTGGTACCCAATCCTACTTGGGTCCAGAACGGATTAGCCCTTTGGGAACCCACAACTGAATCATCTTAATTGGTTTGTGTGTGTCTGATGTGATGTGAGATGATCTATTTCGATTTTGTGTGTGATGATATGTGCGATATGAAAACCTTTGATTCTTATAAGGTAATCTATATCTTCGTTGAACTGGTTTTGATTTATAGTAGTTGGATGGTCTTCCTTGCCTTAGATCTTGCACCTTTAGGTTTGGTCTGATAGACACAAAGCTTGCTGGTGCCTTTTCTTTGGCTTGGTTAACGTACCCAATTCCTTTTCTCAAACCTTGATCCCCGAAGGAGACTCCCGTTTGAATTGTAGGCGCTTCGATTTCATATACTGTGTTGGATCTAACAAATGTCATTGATTTTGTTCTTTACCAGCAACAATTCAGATTCATCTTTGGTGCAGTCATGATGTCAAAGCCTATGCCGGTGATGTCACCGACATTTCTTTGTACCTCTTGCAATTCTTCCAGTGATGCTCTTGATTTTGTCCATGTTTTGAAAATATGAGAAAGCTTAGCATTTTGTGTGCTAATTCTCTTGTTTTCTTCATGGAGCTGATCGTAAGAGATTTTCAGCTTATTCAGCTCGATCTTTAGATTATTGCATTCACCTAACTCAGAGCAGCTTGGTTTGATAAGCTCATCTGTTTGATCATTGGCTTTAGCTTTAGTTTTCTCAAATGATTCAGCTAAAATTCTATAATCATTAGCCATGTCTTGCAGTGCGGACATAAGCTCTTCACGTGTGAATTCATTTGAGTCAAGATCGAATACCTCGTCTGTTTGACTCATTTATTCGTCTGCCATTAGACATTGAATATCCTCTTCGCCCACTTGCTGTTACCTTCCTCTGCTACTAGAACCTTTTGGGACTTCCCATTATGATTTTTATGATCTTTGTAGTGCTTCTTTTTCTTGTCATCTCGATGCTTTTCTTTTCGTTCATCCTTCTTCGGTCTGGCGCAGTCTGCAATAAAGTGTCCGGTCTTACCACAATTGTAGCAAGCCTGATCATTAACAACATCATCTTTTCTCGATTTATAGTGATGAGAAGGTTTGAAATTCCGTTTGTTCTTAGACATGAATTTACCAAATTTCTTGATAAATAATGACATAGCATCATTACTTATCTGTTCGATAGATCGGTCTGTTGAGGGGGTGGTCTGTTCTGGAATGGCTACCAGTGCTTTGCTTGGTTGAGAGATGAATGGCTCTGCTTCACCTCTGGTGATCAGTTCAAACTCATACGCCTTAAGATCTGCGAACAGATCATGGAGTTCAACTTTGTTCAGATCTTTAGACTCCCTCATTGCTATTGTCTTGACATCCCATTCCTTTGGCAATGCTCTCATTACTTTCAGAGCAATCTCTCTGTTAGAGTATTCCTTGCCCAGACCATTTAGTTCATTGATAATGCCAGTGACTCTTTCATCAAACTCGTTTAGAGTTTCTCCAGGCTTCATTTTTATGCTCTCAAATTTTTGTAGAGCAACGGTCAGCTTGTTTTCCTTAGTCTGGTCGTTCCCTTCACATAGTTGTGCTATCTTCTCCCAAATTTCTTTAGCAGTTGAGCATATTTTGATTTTACTGAACATATTCTTTTTTCAACGTCTTGAACAAGATGTCTTTGGCTACGTTGTCTAGATTTGCTTTCTTCCTCTCTTCATTCGTCCAGATGGATCTGTCCTTCTTGACCATTTGGGGTTCACCACCAGTAATGGCGGCTGCTGTATTGACTTTCAGAATTTTCATTGGTCCATCAGTGATGACGAACCACATATCGTCATCCTGTGCTGCCAGATGAGCTTGCATTCTGATTCTCCAATCATCATAGTCTTCTTTTGAGAACATGGGAATCTTGTTGAATGATGCCAACTTCAAGTATCTTTGATGATTAAGACAACCTGCTCTGATACCACTTGTTAGGATCGGTCCGGAATGTTTAGAGGGGGGGAGGGGGTGAATGAACACTCCTTTAAAAATTAATCCTTTATGATTTCTCTCGGGTTAGTGAGTGAAATCTATTTCTTAATCAACTTGTCAGCAGAACAGATCACTGAAAATAATAGTGCGGAACGATTCTAGACTGGTAAGAACAGCTCGATGGATTAAAGACTATAACGTAGTGCGGAATGATAAAAGACAGAATATGTTTCTGGAAGTTCGAAGGTGGTGTGATCCTACGTCTCCCCTTCTTCCAATTAAGGAAGGATTCCACTAGAAGACTTTGATTTATACAATCCTGTTGTACAAACCCGATTCAGCTGGATTTACCCCACTACCAGACTGAAACTCCTAGTCTCTCGATCTGTTCAGACACACTCTGTCTGACAGTTACAATATGAGACTCACTTCTCTATCTTAGTAAAGAATACAGAAGATAGACTAATCTTGTTTATACACACAATGATCCTATGATGATCAAATATTACAATATGCTGTGCTTATGAAAGCTTTCGGCTCAAGAATGTCTGAACTTGTAAGCTTGTGCTGTTCTTGTTTTCTTTTTCGTTTCTTTGTTGATCAGATCATCTGCTTGAGCTCTTTAGTTGCATCCTTTTATAGTTGCTTGTACCAACGACATTATTCCCTTATCTGTGCAACTCTTGACTCTGCTCAATCTCTGAATAGGCTACAGTCTTATTCTTTTAGGCGTTTGCCATTCTGGTCTATGCTTTCGGCGTCTATCAGGTAAGCTCTTCTTTGTCTTCTTACCTTTTAAGGTAATCTCCAGTCTTTGGTCTTTGTCACATTAATTGCATCATTAAATGCTTCAATAAATAGCCGTTAATGATTCGGACTGAAGAACGACGCTTGTTCAACCTTGTCTGCTCTGATCTGATTATTGTTGAGCTGGTCTGGTGCTTCGATCTGGTCAGGCTGAAGTTCATCGATCCGTTTTGATATTTGCGATAGACGGTATCAGCTTGATCTGCTTTTGTCATGGTTTTACGGCTTTGATCGGTCTGATCTGTTTTGTCATCTTTAAAATTCGGAACTAACACAAAAACTCTCTGAAAATTTAACCCAACTTTCGTTATCAAACCAGAAACAAATGTGTCTGGTGGTGAAGCAAAAGCATCAGGCAAAATTGCTAAAAAAAATTTGAACCATGAAGAACAATTGAGAAAATCTTCCCAGAAAGTTCACCTAAAGGTAGTATGTTCATACTTTATTTCTTGCTTATTTAAACTGTTTTTCGTATTAAATAAAAACGAAGATTGTTTAAAATGTGTTCTAATGTTCAGCAATGTCGTCTGATCACCGAAAATATCAACATACGTACCATTTTCCGGCGGCCAAAGTATGAATGTTAACCATTGTATAAAATCATAATTTGGGCAAGATGGGCTAGGAATTTCAAAATATGTTGTAAACTGTAAGGCCTCAACTGCTAACAGTTCTATTTTGCATATTTAACAATTTTAAATATATTAAAACTACCACAAAGTTCATGCCATTAGTCTTTCAACTTATAAATATTCTTATACAATACACATGCATATAAAAAATATGTGTACAAAATGTAGATTTCCCAAAAGTACAAAATGTCTTCTATGGTTTCTTAGAATCTATGATTTTTCTCCCAAAAGTCTACGCTCTTCATATCTTTTCCCCTACAGATAAACCAACTAAAAACAATGAGCATAATACAATAACAAGATTTCTAAACATTAAAAATACAAAGAAAATGCATAATGAGTAAGTATGAAATACTCCCTGTAGCTTATATGAACGTTTCGGTTGTCCCTGTTGATACAAATCATAATTATCACAATATTATATTATTATAAGTAAGAGTATAACTCCTCCCATTTATTATGCTTTCTTACTTGTTAACCTGTATTCAATCATTCATTTCAATTACACATTCTTTACTATAATGATATTAGCGGCAATTGGCCACGCTTATTAAATATCATAGCAGCACTTGACCCCGCTTACTAAATGTTGGAATCGAAGTGGGGGGTGAATGAGATTCCTTGGCTACTTTAGCTTTTTAAAATGAGTTTGCAAAATTAAAAAGTTTGCGCTTGCGGAAGGCTTAAGTCAATCGATAAATACATGAAATAAAGAAGTAAATAAATAAATAAATGCGTAATGACATAAAGCGGTAAATAACAAGTAGATTTGTTATAGAAGTTCGGCGATGAATCGCCTACGTCTCCTCTTCCCGATTAGATAACCTCCAACCGAGGTTCCACTAGAACGAAAAAGATCTTGGCCTTGAGGGATCCAAGTTAGCCACAGCACACTCTTCATGAGTACACAAAGCCCTTCACGAGCACAATACTCTTCACGAGTACACAAAGCTCTTCACGAGCTACCAACACTCTTCAAAAGTCTTCTTGGTCTTAAGGGCTCCAAGATAGCCACAACACATGCACCAACTTTACTTGTTGATGACTTTACAATTTCCAACTTGATTTGGTGTTGGAGGACCTTACAATAACTCAACAAACACCTTCACGGTGTACCAACACGAAGACAACAAGACTCTAACAAAAAGAATGAATTACAAACTCCAATACAACAACAATGTATGGAGATTGCAATGCTATTTGAATTTGAACTTTGCAAAGCTTTGTAGAAGTTTGTAGGCTTGTTTCTTATCTTCAAAATGATCCAAAACACCCATATTTATAGTGTAGAATGCCCACAAGGCTCCTACTAGCCGCTGCTACACAAAAGGCTGAAATCACTCATCGATCACCTCAGCCATCGCCTCAGGCGATCCCCATCGCCGCGCCCCAATGGTCAGCATAAATCACGCATCGCCTCAGGCGATCCAAACCATAATCCAATGACGTAGCCTCAGCAGCTCAAAATCTTCCATCGCCTCAAACGATGCACACATCGCCTCAGGCGTTCAACACATCGCCTCAGACGATCAAGTCATCGCCTCGGGCGAACTCCCCATGCGCGCCAGCCTCGGCATCGCCTCTATCGATGTGCGTGGCGATGATGCTCTTGGATGCCATCACCTGGGGCGATCCAGTCCACATTTTGCACATTCGATTTTCTTCATTTAATCCACTTTCTAATCAATTAATCTGCACACTAAGTAGACATATTAGTATAACAAACAAAAATTTTGTTGATCAAACTCAAAAATAATCCGGAGATAAATTAAAGCATTAAACACAACCATGCGTTTAAGGCTCAACAATCTCCCCCTTTTTGATGATCACAAAACTTGATAAACTTGAATATGTAATATGCATGAAATGTGAGTAAACATGACTCCCCCTTAACAATTGCATAGCACATACAAGATTACCAAGTAAAGCATAAAAACAAATAACTCTCCCCCTCAAACCATGCATACACAAGCTCTCCCCCTTAAACTATGCATGTAAAAGCTTCAAGTTTATCGCCCCAGGCGTTGGCAGCCAGGAGCATCATCGCTGCGCACATTCGATTTTCTTCATTTAATCCACTTTCTAATCAATTAATCTGCACACTAAGTAGACATATTAGTATAACAAACAAAAGTTTTGTTGATCATCAAAACTCAAAAATAATCCGGAGATAAATTAAAGCATTAAACACAACCATGCGTTTAAGGCTCAACAATCTCCCCCTTTTTGATGATCACAAAACTTGATAAACTTGAATATGTAATATCCATGAAATGTGAGTAAACATGACTCCCCCTTAACAATTGCATAGTACATACAAGATTACCAAGTAAAGCATAAAAACAAATAACTCTCCCCCTCAAACCATGCATACACAAGCTCTCCCCCTTAAACTATGCATGTATTAAGCTTCAAGTTTATCACAAAATTCTCCCCCTTTTTGTGATAATCAAAAAGCACATAATTTAAATAAACATAGCATAAATATGTTGACACATCCATATTTTAACAATGTACACATGCTCCTCCTCAAGCATGTAATAGACATAACAAGCATAAGATTAAATCATTGAGAGGAACAATCATGCGTTTAAGGCAATCAACAATGAATTCTAAACATTGCAAAGTGTGCATATGTCCATGCACTCATGCCCAATAAAATTTACCTTTCATGACAAGAGTGCGTTCTTGTCATTTGTCCTATACCTCGTGCTTCCTCTATTGAGGTGAATGAGATAATCTCCTCCTTTGAGTTGCTTGTGCCTTCATCCTCCATTCCATTATTGTCCCTACAAAACAAGTTTACAATAGGAGGATCTTTGGTACCCATTTGATTTTTGGGTCCTTGAGGGTTAGCTTTCATTGGCACCTTTGGAATCCATTTCCACCTCTTGTTAGGTTGGTATTGGATTTTGGCAAACCTACATTTGTTTTTATAATGACCATCTTTGCAACAATAATTACAAGTAGGAGAATTATTATTGGCTTTAGCTAACAAGCTTGAAAATGTTTTAGTTTTGCTTGAAAAGCCTAGTCCGGCTTTATCAAAGCTACAACGTTGCAAGCCAAGCAATTCATTCATCTTTAGACTACTCTCACTAAATTTGCAAAAAGATATCTTCAAGGAATTTAATTCATTTTTCAATAAATTATTTTCTTCATCTTTCTTGGTTACCTCAAGTTTGAGTAATTTGTTACTCATCTTGGTTTTGCCAAGAACATCTATAAGCTCATGATAAGAATCTAGTAATTCATCAAACGAAGATACCTCATCGTCGCTTTCATCTCCTTCATCTATGTCATCTTTGGCCATGAGACAAATATTTGTTTCTTCTTCATCGGAGTCACTATCACTCCATGTGGCTATTAGGCCTTCTTCTTGCCTTTGTCTTCATTCTTCTTCCTAGGACATTTGTTAGCATAATGACATTTTTCTTGACAATTATAACAAGTTACCTCGTGTTTGGATTCATGTTTGGTAGCACCGGAGGCCTTTGGCTTGTTATGTTTGTTGAAGAACTTCTTGAACTTTCTAGTGAACAAGATCATCTCTTCATCATCATCATCATCTTCATCCTCAGATTGATCTTTCCTCCCAACCAAGGCAATCCCCTTCATCATGGATCTATCATCCTCTTTTATTCCTTTCCTTGTCGATACTTCAAGTTCATGGGTCACCAATGTGCCATGAAGCTCATCAAGGTCATAAGATGCACTTTCTCCTTTGTTGGACTCGATGATGGCGGTTCTCTTTGCATCCCATTCCTTTGGCAAGGCTCTTAGTGCTCTCCTCCATATTTGATTTGGAGGGTACTTCTCTCAAAGTTGGGCGAGCTCGTTTATGATTTGAGTGAGCCTCCTAAACATTGAATCAACCTCTTATCTGGACTCCATCTCAAATGTCTCATATTTGAGTTGCAATAGATCAATCTTGGTCTCCTTCACTTGATTAGTGCCTTCATGACAAATTTGTAATTTGTCTCATATCTCCTTTGCGGTTGAGCACATCGAGATCCGGTTGTACTCCTTCATATCTAAAGCACAATGTAAAATATTAATAGCTTTAGTATTTTGTGAAATTAATATCATGTCCGCTCTTTTGAAATCGTCCATTTCTTTGGGAACACTTATTCCCCCAACTTCCTTTAAAGGAATGTGTGGACCTTGCACAATAATTTTCCGTAGATCATAATCTACGGATTGGATGTATAGAGAAATTCTATTCTTCCAATAACCGTAGTTATCACCCATAAAAAGCGGAGGCCTGTTTGTCGATTGACCTTGAGCAAACTCATTTGCTAGATTAGCCATATAAAATTTTTGATTTAAAAACAAAAATCAAATGGCTCTGATACCACTTGTTGGAATCGAAGAGGGGGGGTGAATGAGATTCCTTGGCTACTTTAGCTTTTTAAAATGAGTTTGCAAAATAAAAAAGTTTGCGCTTGCGGAAGGCTTAAGTCAATCGATAAATAAATGAAATAAAGAAGTAAATAAATAAATGTGTAAAGACATAAAGCGGTAAATAAAAGGAAGATTTGTTATAGAAGTTCGGCGATGAATCGCCTACGTCTCCTCTTCCCGGTTAGATAACCTCCAACTGAGGTTCCACTAGAACAAAAGGATCTTGGCCTTGAGGGCTCCAAGTTAGCCACAACACATTCTTCCCGAGTACACAAAGCTCTTCACGAGCACAATACTCTTCACGAGTACACAAAGCTCTTCACGAGCTACCAACACTCTTCACGAGTCTTCTTGGCCTTAAGGGCTCCAAGGATAGCACAACACATGCACCAACTTTACTTGTTGATGACTTTACAATTTCCAACTTGCTTTGGTGTTGGAGGACCTTACAATAACTCAACAAACACGTTCACGGTGTACCAACACGAAGACAACAAGACTCTAACAAAAAGAATGAATTACAAACTCCAATACAACAACAATGTATGGAGATTGCAATGCTATTTGAATTTGAGCTTTGTAGAAGTTTGTAGGCTTGTTTCTTATCTTCAAAATGATCCAAAACACTCATATTTATAGTGTAGAATGCCCCCAAGGCTCCTACTAGTCGTTGCTACACAAAAGGCTGAAATCACTAGTCGATCGCCTCAGCCATCGCCTCAGGCGATCCCCATCGCCGTGCCCCAACGGTCAGCATAAATCACGCATCGCCTCAGGCGATCTCCCGATCGCCTCAGGCGATCCAAACCATAATCCAATGCCGTAGCCTCAGCAGCTCAAAATCTTCCATCGCCTCAAACGATGGCCTCAGGCGTTCAACACATCGCCTCAGGCGATCAAGCCATCGCCTCGGGCGAACTCCCCCTGCGCGCCAGCCTCGGCATCGCCTCTGTCGATGTGCGTGGCGATGATGCTCCTGGCTGCTATCGCCTGGGGCGATGATGACCATCGCCTGGGGCGGTCCAGTCCACATTTTGCACATTCGATTTTCTTCATTTAATCCACTTTCTAATCAATTAATCTGCATACTAAGTAGACATATTAGTATAACAAACACAAGTTTTGTTGATCATCAAAACTCAAAAATAATCCGGAGATAAATTAAAGCATTAAACACAACCATGCGTTTAAGGCTCAACACTAAATATAATAGCGTTTTTGACCCCGCTTACCAAAATATCATAGCGGCACTTTGACCCCACTTACTAAATATAATAGCGGCTTTTGGCCCCCGCTTACTAAATCATATTCATATCTCAATATTCATGCTTGATCCATAACATTCATGCTTAGTCCATAAATCAACATAATCATTAATTTTGCTCGTACGTCGCTACATACCTTAATTATCCAGAATTAAACCAAGTTAGCTTCTTTGTTGACCTGAGGCTGTTGAAGGCTCTACATAAATTAACAATAAATATTATTTATCATAAAATATCATTCTTCAAGTCTCAAAGCCTACTAAAAGAAATTTCAAAATTTTGCAGGGCTCGTGATCGATCAAGTCTCAAAGCTTATTAAAAGAAATTTCAAAAATTTGTAGGCCGCGATCGATCGCGAGCCCTGTTCCACGCCATATCATTTTTCTATCCCTCGCGATCGATCGAGCATCACCTCATGATCGATCGCGAGGCTATGTACAACAAAAGATGCCATTTTTTCTGCGAAAATTCACTCCATTTCATACAACACAAACACTACTTCAATATTTCATCATCCACACCATAAATCCTTCATTAACAAATATTACTTCATAACTCAAAACATATATTCACAAATTCAAGGACATCAGCATAAATTTCAAAACCCCCTTCAACACAAATCCAACATCTAACATTACCACATCAAAAACAATTAAAACTATTACAAAGCAAAAAATACCTTACCTTTTGCAAAACCCCCCAACAATTTGAGTACAAAATGAGTGGGGTTGCCTAGTATTGAGGAAGTGAAAAGCTGAAAGAGATGGAAGGTGTAAAAATCGACTTTGAGTGTGTGTATTGTGTGAAAATAGTTAAAAGAAGGATGATATAAGTTTTATATATTGCTATTTGGTCCAAAACTCTTTTCCCATCATTAATTAGCCACTACTCTATCTCAATCATCAATGTGCATGTGTAAATAATCACCCCACTAATCTCAATTCAAATAAAACTTTAAATTACTATAAGCATGGAATTTATTCCAGAGCATCGCGTGACCATTGAAGCACAGCCACGTGTCGACCCGATACTACTTTTTCCGGTTGCCGAAAGGTTCTGCACTAATTTTAGGCATTTTTGGAAAGTTTCATGATTTTTCGACTAATGGTTGAATTATCATTTAAAGTCTTATTCAAAATTACCCGGACAAGTTTTATACAAAATGATATTTAAGAATGTTCAACCATGCATTTGGGTCATTAATCACTATAAATTACTTATATTATGCTTATAAGAAATAAAGTTGTAAATGTATTCAAGATCGAGTCAATCCTGTAAGATATCAAGTTGTGAGATGATATATACTACACATTTCTTTCAAAGTAGCCATTTTGACATTTGGCTGGAACTTACATTATATGTTTATTTATTACCATACTATGCATATATGTTATCATATTGTGCACCACAACAGTTCATTGATCATATTGTCAACATGCATACCATGTTCATCCCTATTATGTTCATTCAAATGATTGAATGACTGTTGGAGCCCTGGAAAACATACATATGTCTGGATAATGAGTCTACTGAACAACGCGGCTTCGGCCCGGAAAGTGAGTCTAATGAACAACGGATGACAGTCCTGGTCTATGGTTAATCTGAACAACGCGCGTCGTGTTATGGTCCGGAGAATGATTCACCTTGGCTCATAAATGAATGATTATACACATCATATCTGAATATGTGGAGAAAAGTGATACACATAACTGTCGGATGGGAGACATCTCTTTAGCCCACAATATTCACCCTAATGTCCTAAATCGTTGTTGTTCATTGATAATTTCCTTAATGTTGTGTTATTTCTTTATTACATTACATGCTTTATTGATACATTGCATCATTGATAAGTACAAAATAAAATTCATTGTTGTTCGCTCACTAAGTTCTTAAAGACTTAACCTCTCTTTCCTTGTTATTTATTGTGAGTTCCAGATACATGAGAACCGGAGGCAGAACCGAAGGAAAATTAGGGAAAAAAATTGAACATGTTGGTTTACCAATACTTAGTATTTTATCTTTTGCTAGAATATCGAACCATTTTAAGGAGTAGTTTTGAGTTGTATTTTGTTAAATATTATATAAACGCTTCCGCTACGGTTAAGTAAGTAATTATTACGTATTTACTTTATAAAAGTAAAATCATAAAAATTTATATTTATATATTTATGAATGGATTGTTGTACCACATAAGAGATAAAATAATATGTCTCGAGTCGGTCCTACAAACAAAATGTGTATGCAATTCAATGAGTAGTTAAGTCTGTCTGCGAAGAGGATGGAGAACAATGAAGATATACAATCAGAGTCGCTATCTGGGACACCATTGGAATCGGGGGAGGAGCCAGGGTTGTAAAATGAAACGCATAACATAAGGCACATTTTAAGGAAACAGGATATCTTGGTTTCCCCGGATCAAACCGAGAGTTTCCGACAGACCATCAGTGTTAAATTATCAATGCTAAGCAACATCTACAACAAGCAGTGTTGAATTATCAATATCTACCACCAAAATCTCAGATTAACATACCAATCAACAGGTGTTGCGTACTTTACAGCTCAAATTCATGATATAAAGGAAGAAACATCATACCATGAAATATGAATTTAGACAGAAACAAGCCCAAATCATCATATCCTTGAAGATATTAACAAAATATTCATCAAAATCAATCCTTCACGATTGACAACATAGAAGTGAAAGTGACCGAGCCCGTGAACATTTCCATAGTTTCTGGAAAGGTTTAAGCATTGAGATGAGTTGAGTAGCAGAAATAAGTATTCAACAAGTGTACATTTCTATTTTGCATTTCCCATTTTACTGATTCAAGCAACTACAGCAACTGAATGGCAAAGAAAATGACTGCACTTAAAATCACGAGTGGTGGCCTAGCTCTTAATAGATCTGATAATAAAGATCTAAACTAATGAGAATTCAACCCCTCAAGTTCATCATGGATGAATCAACTCTAAGCATAAAATTCTTACATTGAAGAGATAAAAGTCTGCATACGAGTAGAGTATGAAAGTCGATACAGGAAGCCGGCCGGGTGTGCCCAAGCATAACATGTTCTCAATAGAATATGATGAATTATAAAAGGTAAAACAAGAGGAATCATCTTTGGAACTTAAAATCATCCAGCAACAAAGCAAAGGACCACAAGAACAATAAAAACTTCATAAACAGTTAAAAGAGTGAAATAATAATAATAAATCACAAAGCCAGTGACAAAAATGAATTCCAGTTAACCCTTCTGTATTTATTGAGATGATTTATTCCAAAGATCTTAAAGTATTTCTATAAATGTATGTATACATACTTCCATATCTAATATGTCCCTTAAAGAAAAGAAAAGAAAAGGTAAAGGTCAATATAAACACTACTTCTTAACCTTTCCGGATTTTCTTGGCCCCGGAACCTCCATTCTGCCTACAGAACAACCACACCTAGCTCGGAAAACCAGAACCGCCCTGCCGTTGGCTGGCGCAATTTTCTTGAGCTCTGCCTCCAATTCCCTATGATGATCACGAGGCAATTCAAATAGTCCCTTCTTTATAGCATTTTTGGCTGGACAGTTTGCCTTCTTGACATACTCTTCCGTCTCTAATTGAATGTCAAATTCAGCTGCATTACGAAGCCCTCTACAGCCCGGTTTTCCGCACTTTCTATCCATAGACACGGTGACCGCCACGAGTGCTGTTGCTGATAATAACATGCTAAGACCGAAGCATCCAAACACGATTGGAGCACCAACGATTTCCTCACACAGAACTTCCAAGATTTCTTCACCGAATTCGATGGTTTTGTGCACTAAAATCTTGGCACAGGGGTAGAGCAAAACCCCAAAAGCGCCAATCACAGCAATCAAGATTACTACATCAATCAGAGCAGAGCGTGATTGCTCACAGGCGGGGATTGTAACATGATTTGGGGGATTGGGATTCTTTCTGTTATTGTAAAATTGATTAATTTGCCTCATTTTCAAACAAGAGTCGGTCGAGTTCACAGATTTAGCCGTGCCCATATGTTGGTCGTCCGAAATCGAGGTCAGGAAACAGACCATTTGGATTGAAATTGCACCCAATAAATCTAAAGATTGAATCTTTAACCAGATCCAGATGTTACAACAAATCTTGAAATCAACCCACTTCGGAAAAGGGGAAAAGATTGATTTTGAGTACACCTGAAGATCAGGAATTGCCGGTGGCTGGATACTTAAGAACCTGATCTTTCAAAAAAAGCATCTAAAACAATCTCGTAAATAAAGAATCTGTATGATCAATAATAAATCTCACCCAGAAACGAGAATCCTGGCCGGCTATTCTGAGAGGTTTTGATTTTTGAGAAGAGGCGAGAAGATAGCAATGAACCCAGATTAGGCATTATACACGGACACGCACACTTTTATGCTTTTAATTAATCACTCATACTTACATGTCAGAATAAAATGAAGCGACATAGGATGAATGGGTTACAAACGGAGAGTCATACACGCTAGGTAAAATTCTCTGTGTCTTTTTTTCTTGGAGTCTTACGCGGGCTGCACGGCGAATCTATGTATAGTTTAGGGGGCAGATGCCGCTTCAAAGATATTGGTTATTTAGTAATTTTTACAAGCAAAACTTGAAAAACGGTCCATAGTATTGTGTTGGAACATTGAAATGAATCCCGTAACCTCGTCTCGATTCCTTTGGGGACCACATTTCTCCTTTAATTTTGTTATTTCATTTTTTGCATTCTTTTGTCGTTTGTTCTTTTGTAAGGATAAATCTTTTGTCATTTACTCTTTTGTAGTGATGGATCAATATTCACAACAAAAAATCTCTAAAAACAATTTATTTTCCATACGAAACAATGCAGATTTAGTGATTTTTATAAAATCGAGCAAGCTCTTTTCTTGAATGTCAATGAACTGAGCATTGTAAACTTTGTATTATAGCAATAAAACTCGATCTGTATATTAACTGCATATTATAATTATATAAACAATCTCATGTATCTCAACATGATGATTATATACAATCTTTAAACTTAAATGTTTATCATGATATTTTGCTTAATTTTCTATAATTAATTTTGCCCCACTCGATAAAATTCATAGATTTGTCCTGGCGGGTTGTAAGTGGAAACTCGGTCATAGTATTTATCAAGCCGTGTCTTGCAGGGCTTATTTAAAGTTTGGGACTAGAATTCTATTCCGTGTCTAAACACATTGTGATACAATACATGCATTTTGGATATTAGTGTCGAGTTTCGGGATTGGGCCAGGCTACTGCACCCCGTTGTATGAACATGCCCACACACGTATACATATATCTATACAGAGTCATTACGCACATTGCATTAGGATTTTGCTGGGGCTTAGTGAATAGTTACTTTTCTTGTATTCGATTTTGATCTATTGATTTTTTGTCTCCGTCGGTGGTGTTTAAAGGGTTTTCCATATTTATATGTACGTTCTCTGACTTTGTATTAATTGCATATTATAATTATATAAACAATCTCATGTATCTCAACATGATGATTTGAAAATGTTACATTGGACTTTTCCGGGCACAGTTCTTGATCACAATTTGGTAATATTGTTTTCCTGCACAGGAAAAAGGTTAGAAGGGGTAAGAGGAATGGCCTGACGTGATCCTTCGAAGCTTAAGTAAATATTTTGAGAAAATATTCGGACAGCAAGAGAGCATTTAAGAAATATGTACGTGAATGAATGAAAATTAAAAACCAAACCTTGCTATTTATAAGAGTGAAATCCTAGGAGGGCCACAGGGACACACCTCCCTCAACTCTCTGTGTGGCTGGGTTCGTTCGAAGTCTAATCAAGTCACTATTCACATCATGTAATCATGGTAATTCAGAGAATTCAGCAAGTACATTCCTGGATTTTAAAGATTACCTCGTAATCATGGATAATCCTCTATTGACCTGAGTTGAACGTCCGAGTTCAATTACTCCTGTCCTTGCTGGTCCTATTCTCCCGAAGTTTCCCCGACTCCTCGAGCTCTTCACTAAGCTCTTATCGCGCATGATATCATATCCTCGAGCCCTAGCTTACATCTTCCCGAGCTAAACTGGCCTTCCGAGGTCAAAGTATTTCAGTATTGAGCTCTTCTCTATACTCTCCATAATTGACCCGGGTTCCAATCCTAGCTCGGCCTCAAACATCCTAAGCTGACCAGATATCCCGAGGATGATACACTTCGGCTATGAGCTCACCGATCATTGTCCTAACTTGGAAAAAATCAGGTCGGGCCCCTTGACCTGCTCTCTCCTTCTCTGCATTAAGCAGAGAACACATTTGCATATTGCACTTTAGCCCTTGGGTTGGATGATAAAATAGGTGTTATATTGCATTGTAACCCTCAAACTTTGATCAAATTAAAAATTCCACTTATAATTTGTCCAATCCTATTTCCAATCCACCAACACATCATGCTTGTAAGACCCCAACTCCTAATCCCGTCATTAGTGTGTTTATCATATCTAATTGTGTATACATTATCCACATTATGCGATTCTCATTACATGCTTCTTAAATATGACATGAATTCCATATAAATTTTCGACATAATCCTTAAAACCCAATTCCCATCACAACTCAATTCACATATGTATACACTTTGTAATGCACTAATTATATTCCAATTCATCATGCACTTTTACTTGCAATGCCCAATTGAAAAGAGAAATATGATATTTATACAACTCATATACACATATCTCTATGCTCACAGACGAACATGAAATAAATAAAAGTGTATCGATATGTTTAAATCATGTTACCAATACCAATGATGACACCTCACTCCTAAGAACATCCCTATTCACTAGTTTGATCTCACTTCCAAAGCCAATGTCGTACCTACTTTGTTGTTTACAGCCCCCGGACAGGTAATCATACATTATCACAATAATCATACTCATAAAAATGCATAAAGATCATAATGTCACAATTTAAGATTATTGAAAAATATAAAGATGTACACCTTGTACACAATCCTGAACTCATATAGCTTTCGCCAACTGTTCCTGTTTCAATCTCACACACTTTCATAAAATAAAGTTCAGTATTGTTATTCAAAACATGATACTCATTAATACGATAAATTCGATACACCCAAATCTATTATTTATGCTTAAACATAAACAATTTCATAGCGCGGGAATTCATGTCTATCAATCTATCTCATTTTCAGTAATACCTCACATGGATCATACCCAAGGCATCAATAATCAACTAGTATGCTCGGATGACGTACCGCTATGTATCTACTATACCACATATCTACACATCTTCATTTCTTGACTCGTATACTCGGATCACGTACAATTACGTATCCACCATAACACATATGACATACTTCATACACATTCAATCATTACATTTAACAATACACGAATATATGAATATGTAATTACTTCATAGTGTATACCTGCTCATACGTCACTAAGTACCTTAAGGTCTACAACGTGATTTAGACATCCTCGACAAACGAAGGCTCGTACAGTATCTATATTGAATATCATTTCAATATGAAAATCTTAGCAATAATCATCAACAATCTCATCATATCACATAAATTTGTCATGTATCGTATCATACCAGTCATAATTCTGCGTACTCCATATTAATCAAAACTTCCCATTTTATCCTCTATTCCTTTGAGTTATCAATTAATTTGTTCAATTAGTACATATCTTCTAAGGTTCAATTCATGCAACCTTATTTCGCTGTTAAAGCTTCTCAACATATCGTAATCATTATCAAAATCAACTATAAAAGATCACATCTCACGAATTCCCAAATAATAAATTTCTCAAAATTTCCTTCTACCGATCGATCGATCCTTACCTACCGACCGATCAAGAGCCACCCAAAAATGCACTTTTGATACGCATCTCAACCGATCGATCTGTAGGCGCCAGATTTCTCACACAATGTTACGACCTCTTACCGATCGGTCGCTACATTGCTAGCGATCGATTGATCGCTGCATAACATCAAAAAATCACCATTAAAGCTCCATTCTTCCTCTACCAAAAGCACATAACCCACAAATTCGCATTCTCCATATTCAAAGCCTTCATCAACACAACTACACCAATTTATGCATAATTCTACACAATGATTAACCAATATCAATAAGTATTATAATTTCCAAAATCATACACCAACAAAATCACTTCAAACCCAAATAAAAACACCATTAAAAACTGAATAAGCTTACCCCAAGCAACACCTTAGCAATTCTACTAGCATTACTTCTTGAAAATGGAAGAGAAGAACTTCAAAGAGGGGAATGGTAGAAACCGCCCCTTTTAGTGTGTGAAAAGTGTGTAGAGATTGTGTGATGCCCGGGGATTAATGGTGTTAATCCCGGTGTGGTAATAATCCTTAACGGATTATTTTAATTATGGCAATTAGGAATTAATTGCGGTTTTGGATCTCCCGAGGTTGTTAAATCGGGCATTTGGGATCGTTGGATCCAAAGGTTGAGATTGTATTCTCGTTTTGGTGGAAAACCTATGAGTTGGGTTTTTGGTGGGACTTGGAGTCCGGGGTGCTTTATGTTGGGGCTGGTATGAGGATTTGATGTTGGAGAGAGAGTTTTTGAAAACAGATGATTTTTAATGAATCATGATGTCTTTGTGGAGGTATTGGTATGTTGGGGCATTTTTGCTATATATACGAGTTGGACTCGAGATTTCCGTCATTTTGCACGGAATCACTTCTTTCTCTTCTCTCCCCCCTTCTATCGCCCAACCCCTTCTTTCCCCTAACCCTTATCCTTTCTCTTTGGAGAAAAAACCGGAGGCTCGGTTTAGGAGCCGGATTCTTCGAAGATAAGCTGGTAATCTCCTTCCCCTCGCTTTCATCTTCGTTTTGATTGTATTTTTGTTGGATTTGGTTGAGTTTTGGGTTTGGGTTGGTTTGGGTGATTTTGGTGAAAATCATGTAATCTTTTGGGTTTATTTTATTTTGAGTTTAGCACCCTTGTTGGAGGTTCTTGTGTGTGATTTTTTTTGTGGATTTGAGTTGGGAGGAGTTGGGGTATGATTTGTGGAGGTTTCATGCTCTTGAAAATGGTGTTTTTCGGATTACAGGTCGCGGCGATCGATCACCCGTTTTTGGCGATCGATCGCGCGCAAGCAGTAGCGAAATCAAGCAACGAGCGATCGATCCCTACATTCGAGCGATCGATCGCCTCACGCCAGTAAGGTCTGGTGATCGATCGCTATATCGAGCGATCGATCGCCAAGGGGCTAGCGATCGATCGCCCGGTATAGCGATCGATCGCCAGCAGGGGTTTTGTGGTTTTCTTGGATTTTTTGTGGGATTTTGGATTTGCGACTTAAATGGTCGGCTTCCGGGGCAATGTTCACATTCCAATGGGAATGCTAGACTTTTAAAATGGTTTGGTTGGAGCCAAGTTATTTAAACAGAAATCTCGGTTGATTTTTTGGCTATCTTTTAAACATTTTAAATGGATTATTTTTGGGTATTATGCATGCCTAGCCGGGGGCTTTTATTTTGGTAATCGTCATGGATTGACGATGGATTTTGAGGTTGCAAACGTGTGTGGGCACGTGATTGCATGCTTATACTTGATTGTGAGTTGTTTATGTGTTTTAGCACATATTTCTCGAGGCATGGAACTCAAGCAAGGTTTGGCTTGGACTACGGAGACTTAAGGTACTTGTAACGTACGAGCATGACCTTAATTATATTATTGCTATTGTTGTGTAAAAATAGATGATTTGTAAGGGTTAATAGTCGATGCATAATATATGGTGTCTTGCAATAATTGGTTGATAGAAACGGGACTGGTTGTGTTATGTTGATTTGTCTTATGTAATGTATGGTGCCGCTTTGGAGCGAGCAATTGTCGTGATGTGGTCGCTATGGAGCGAACATCGGTAAGTGATGCCGCTACTTTTGAGTGAGCGAGGAAATGTGGCTTTTGACTAGATATCTAGGATATCTGTATTTATTTCCCTATTAACATTGAATTGGATCAGATAACTGGATATTTGAAATTTGATGATTTTGGTTGTTTTGAGAACAGGGACAATACAGTGGGATCCCGGATGAGGATGATGCCATCCAGGGAGTATCATTTAAATTCTTAGCAATTACGTTGTTGTAATTTATGAATTCTATAACTGTGATTGTTGGTTTGGTGGTATTGGTATGCTCACCCCGTGTGGGGGCTGTCTCTGTTGGGGCAGGTGAAACAGGTACAATGGTAGCTCTCG
Source organism: Haberlea rhodopensis (assembly GCA_907163345.1). Taxonomy (NCBI): domain Eukaryota; kingdom Viridiplantae; phylum Streptophyta; class Magnoliopsida; order Lamiales; family Gesneriaceae; genus Haberlea; species Haberlea rhodopensis. The sequence goes on from CAJQUN010000057.1 coordinate 1,014,714, forward strand.
AGCTGTGATCGAGCTATGGATTGGAGGTGATTCCAGGATCGAGGCACCGCATGTGGAGCTGGATATTTTGTATGCCCTTTTTATACATTACGTACACATAGGTTTATTCGATGCTCGTGTGTGAGCAATAATTATGTGTATATGGGTTGTATAAAAAGGCATGGGCCTTTCTCCTTTCATTCATATGTGTGAGCAATTAACTAGGAAATTGCTAGATGAATTGAGATTGTGATTAGTGTGTTACATAGGTGCATGATGTGTTGAATGGTCTTAATCTAGGGAATCGGTAATTGCATGGAATGGAATAAATGAAGCAAGGAATTTTATAGGTGGTATTGTGTGGCACGTTTATATGTAGTTTCCCTTTACACGTGATTGAATGCACCAAATGTATGGCTTAATGCACTAATTGTGGGTTAAGGGCACGAGGGTCCTTACATTAGTGGTATCAGAGCAGTGGTTACTCTTTGGGGCTGTTAAGGGCCTATGAACTTGTTGATATGAATTGGTAGCACATATTTATACATGATGGCATTAGTGTTGTGTGACACAACTAATTGCTTATGTGGTTTTACGATATGAAAAGTGGTATTACTGATCATTGTGGTTGCAGGAATCGTGTAGAATACGATGGGATGGCATTAATGGTAATGTCTGGCACTCCATGTATTATGTACTAAGAAATCTGATTTTGTAGGAAAATCAGGAAATGGGAAATGTGATATGCTGTCTAAGGACAGGGACGGTTGACAACATACAGTGGGATATTATGGTATGATTTCAATTATTATTGAATATACAATGTGTTACTTTTAGCGTCCTACTACGGGTATATCATCAGCGATGGATCATAATATTTGCCGCTGTCATGTCGAAGCGATGTACATGCCGCTGTCATTGTCGAAGCGAGGGATATTATTGAACCGCCGATATGACGTAGTAGGATTTGTGAACTGTTGTATTAACCTGGATGCAAGTATATGGAGCTAGTGGAAGGTTCTGGTGGTTGTTATACGAGCGAGGGAGGTACTTGCCGCTGTCATATGAAGCGATGGTAATATGATATTTGCCACTGTCATGTCGAAGCGATGTACATGCCGCTGTCATTGTCGAAGCGAGGGATATCATATGATGCCGATATATGTCGAAGCGAGGGGTGCTAAAATTCCGCTGTTATAACAAGACCGGAACAGCCACATTATCGGTATTTGAGCGACGTGATCGGGAATAAAGTGCTGCATGTAATGTGAGCCACCTCTTGGGTCCGAAAGGGACAAAGTGCTACACGCATGTGAGTACCTCTTGAGTCCTTGAGCTGTTCCGCTGATTCAGTTGGCGATGGTTCACGCCGTCAGGTATATTGATAACGATGTCTCATTCCGCTATATTGGTTGGCGATGGTTCATGCCGCCAAGTATATTGATAGTGATGTTTCATTCCGCTATATTGATTGGCGATGGTTCATGCCGCCGGGTACATGTATGGCGATGCCTCTTTCCGCTATGTTGTTGGCGATGGTTCACGCCGCCAGGTATATCGAGCGATGGTTCATGCCGCTGTATTATTGGCGAAAATTATTCCGCCAGGTGCGTGTATAGCGATGTCTTTTCCGCTATGTTATTAGCGATGGTTCATGCCGCCGGACATGTGTTTAGCAAAGGTACATTCCACTGATCCCATGGCGATCGTTCTTGCCACCGATTATATATATATAGCGACGTCTCATTCCGCTATTCTGCTGATGATGGTTTGTACCCGGATGTGCATAGCAAGGCTCATGTTGCTGACTGTGTGACGAGGGATCATGCCGTCAATGTTGTAGTGATGGATTATGTCGCTAGGTACACAGCACGGGATTATGCCGCCTACGAGCGATGGGTGTTACTTGTGTACCGCTGGTGGACGAGGGATACAGGTATACCTCTATCTTGATAGCGATGAGGTATGTTATATTACTGCTTTTGTAATCATTATTGTGAATGCTATGCGTTGTTCTATACCGTCATGTGTTTGACGATGAGGTTATGGATGTCGTGTGTCGACATGTACCGTTATATGTTTGACGATGTTATTTGGATGTCATATGTTGACAGGCGCCATCACGAGATGACGATGATTTAGTGGATGTCTATGTGGACGCGTGGCGTCGTAATGATGATTAATACATTCATGTTTACGTATTTGGTTGTGTGGTTTGGGTGCCTTTGGTGAGCACATGGTAGTGTCTGGGTCACTAGTTGACGAGACCATTATGCCGAGTAGGTTGCTCGAAGAATTATTGGGTGCGTCGTACAGGAATTGTACCACAGCACATATTCTAAGTATTTATTGTTCGAGTAATGATATCCTTTGAGTATACTCGCTGGATTGGTCTTTGGCCAAGTGATTGGCGATAGGAGTAGTCGTTGAGGAAACTACTCGCTTGTTGCTGTGATGTGTGTTAGGTGTGGGCACACCCAACAAGAGGGTGTGGGATAGGTCCTAATGGATTAGGATGGCTTCGTGGTTGAGCAAGGACACTGGATGTTCTTTGTGCATTGGTATTAGAGAAATATTGGGTGATGACCCACTACTCTAATGGTTTGTACGGTATGGTATACATGAATGGAACGTGTGATGCGTTGGTAGGTTTGGTTAAAACCTAAGGAGGCAGCGATTTTGCTTGCCACGTGTTGCGTCGTGCCATGATGGACTTGTTGTAGCCGTTATGCTGCTCATTGGATTGGAGCTGGGTAAATCGTATGGTGATACGATGAGAGGTGTGGTAGACTTTTGTAGCCTCCTTGTGGCATGATGTTTGGGGTAGGGAGTACCTCACGGAGACGTTTATACGTCAAATGTTTTGAGGGACTTGTTTTGGTGGCAGCTCAATTTGGTTGGGATACCAACGTGAGTGCCAATATGTCGTTGTTAGCTCTGGTTGAGCATTCTTGCATATGGCATGCAAAGGGGGATCACAATGGTATGTGACATATAGTTAGTGGGGTGACACTACTATATTGTTTTTTTTTATCTCTTGGAGAGATTTGGTTTGTGCTGTCATGGAGACAGTTGGTATTGGTTGAGGGTTGATTGTGAATCAACCGGGGTAAGCCCTACTAGTGTTGGACTATGTAATGGCTTTGTACTTCCGGTGAGACGTTCGAGGAGACGTCTTCGGGGTAGTGCTCGAGGTTTTGAAGTACTATGGCATTGGTACTGAGCGTCTGTAGTTTGAGTATACATGGAGTATACAAGATTTGATTTGGTAATAGTGGCCTTGATGCACTATTCTGAACCAGTTGAGTATTTTGGTTCTAGAGTATGTTTTGGTATAAACATATCCATGTTTTCCGAACGATGGTTCGAGGTTAGTGGGTCATGGGAGCATGACACTTTCCTTGTGAGAAAAGAGGTATTGGTATACCTATTGAGAATCTTTGAGAGATTCGATGGGTTGGTGTTGTAATGTTGATTTGGGATCACACTGAGTGTGGTTGGTTCGTCGATCATCGTTCTCCTTTGAGTGAGAATAAATGGGGATTGACAATTGTATGTGGGGCTCATGGGTGTATTTGAGGATACCCTAGCCGGGTATATTGTTTATGCATCATGTTTAGGTACTTAGGCATGTATACTGGCGTGTATACGGATGCCAGCGTGCTGGATCTTGTCGAGCGTTGGGTTAATATACAATGCTCGGACGAATGAATCTCTGATAAGAGGTTGGGACGCCTTGAGATTGGAAATCTCAATAACACGATGTATTCTGAGGGATAATCGTGAGGTCCGGTTGACTTCCTCTGAGGAGGAATTGTCGTGTTTTGGGACCATGGTGATTCTTGCTAGTTATTCAATAACCTCCCTGTGTTAGGATTGTTGAATCCTAGGGTAAGCGAGGGATGGCCAGGATTCGAATTTGTTTAGTGTCATGGTTGGCACATGTGGCGAGAATGCAATGGATTGCCTTGCATGACCTCTGTGGAACTTGAGACCTTGTGGAGTCTCGACAGTGTGTTTGGGCAAAGATGTGATTTCTTGGAACACACCGGTGTAAACATCTTCTGAGATATGTTTTGTGTGGATCGGTGACCGTGGGTTGCCCGATCCGTGTTGCAAGTGGTACAACTACTCCTTTGGAGGAGATGGGGGTGGAAAGCGGAAACCGGGTTTACTGTGAGTATGTTATTGTATGCTAGTAGTCCCCATTATGACGATGCGTGTTAAGCATCGTGGGTAAGTGATGGAATATCTTGGGAAGATATCTATGTCATAACCAAGGAGGACATGGTTAATTTGCAGTCGTAGTAGACTGACTTCTAGGATGACTAGCATCGAGGTATGTTGTTATCTTTTGGGTTTTACATTGGTTTAGGAGGTTTGCTCTATTTTAGAGCTTGGTGTGAGATTGATGTCCTCGCAGTTGTTAATTCGATTCTAATGTGGTCCAGAATCGGGGTTGTAGTTTTGTTTTGTTTTGTGTAGCCTTGGTGTTACGTGGAGTACACCAGTGCAAATTTCGAGGACAAAATTTTATTAGTGGGGGATAATTGTGATGCCCGGGGATTAATGGTGTTAATCCCGGTGTGGTAATATCCTCAACGGATTATTGTAATTATGGCAATTAGGAATTAATTGCGGTTTTGGATCTCCCGAGGTTGTTAAATCGGGCATTTGGAATCGTTGGATCCAAAGGTTGAGATTGTATTATCGTTTTGGTGGAAAACCTATGAGTTGGGTTTTTGGTGGGACTTGGAGTCCGGGGTGCTTTATGTTGGGGCTGGTATGAGGATTTGATGTTGGAGAGAGAGTTTTTGAAAACAGATGATTTTTAATGAATCATGATGTATTTGTGGAGGTATTGGTATGTTGGGGCATTTTTGCTATATATACGAGTTGGAATCGAGATTTCCGTCATTTTGCACGGAATCACTTCTTTCTCTTCTCTCCCCCTTCTATCCCCCAACCCCTTCTTTTCCCTAACCCTTATCATTTCTCTTTGGAGAAAATTGACCGGAGGCTCGGTTTAGGAGCCGGATTCTTCGAAGATAAGCTGGTAATCTCCTTCCCCTCGCTTTCATCTTCGTTTTGATTGTATTTTTGTTGGATTTGGTTGAGTTTTGGGTTTGGGTTGGTTTGGGTGATTTTGGTGAAAATCATGTAATCTTTTGGGTTTAATTTATTTTGAGTTTAGCACCCTTGTTGGAGGTTCTTGTGTGTGGTTTTTTTGTGGATTTGAGTTGGGAGGAGTTGGGGTATGATTTGTGGAGGTTTCATGCTCTTGAAAATGGTGTTTTTCGGATTACAGGTCGCGGCGATCGATCACCCGTTTTTGGCGATCGATCGCGCGCAAGCAGTAGCGAAATCAAGCAACGAGCGATCGATCGCCTCGCGCCAGTAAGGTCTGGCGATCGATCGCTATATCGAGCGATCGATCGCCAAGGGGCTAGAAATCGATCGCCTGGTATAGCGATCGATCGCCAGCAGGGGTTTTGTGGTTTTCTTGGCTTTTTCGTGGGATTTTGGATTTGCGACTTAAATGGTCGGCTTCCGGGGCAATGTTCACATTCCAATGGGAATGCTAGACTTTTAAAATGGTTTGGTTGGAGCCAAGTTATTTAAACAGAACTCTCGGTTGAGTTTTTGGCTATCTTTTAAACGTTTTAAATGGATTATTTTTGGGTATTATGCATGCCTAGCCGGGGGCTTTTATTATGGTAATCGTCATGGATTGACGATGGATTTTGAGGTTGCAAACGTGCGTGGGCACGTGATTGCATGCTTATACTTGATTGTGAGTTGTTTATGTGTTTTAGCACATATTTCTCGAGGCATGGAACTCAAGCAAGGTTTGGCTTGGACTACGGAGACTTAAGGTACGTGTAACGTACGAGCATGACCTTAATTATATTATTGCTATTGTTGTGTATGAGATAGATGATTTGTAAGGGTTAATAGTCGATGTATAATATATGGTGTCTTGCAATAATTGGTTGATAGAAACGGGACTGGTTGTGTTATGTTGATTTGTCTTATGTAATGTATGGTGCCGCTTTGGAGCGAGCAATTGTCGTGATGTGGTCGCCATGGAGCGAACATCGGTAAGTGATGCCGCTACTTTTGAGTGAGCGAGGAAATGTGGCTTTTGACTAGATATCTAGGATATCTGCATTTATTTCCCTATTAACATTGAATTGGATCAGAGATATAGTTAATCAGTGTAATGATTAACTGGATATTTGGAATTTGATGATTTTGGTTGTTTTGAGAACAGGGACAATACAGTGGGATCCCGGATGAGGATGATGCCATCCAGGGAGTATCATTTAAATTCTTAGCAATTACGTTGTTGTAATTTACGAATTCTATAATTGTGATTATTGGTTTGGTGCTATTGGTATGCTCACCCCGTGTGGGGGCTGTCTCTGTTGGGGCAGGTGAAACAGGTACAATGGTAGCTCTCGAGCTGTGATCGAGCTATGGATTGGAGGTGATTCCAGGATCGAGGCACCGCATGTGGAGCTGGATATTTTGTATGCCCTTTTTATACATTACGTACACATAGGTTTATTCGATGCTCGTGTGTGAGCAATAATTACGTGTATATGGGTTGTATAAAAAGGCATGGGCCTTTCTCCTTTCATTCATATGTGTGAGCAATTAACTAGGAAATTGCTTGATGAATTGAGATTGTGATTAGTGTGTTACATAGGTGCATGATGTGTTGAATGGTCTTAATCTAGGGAATCGGTAATTGCATGGAATGGAATAAATGAAGCAAGGAATTTTATAGGTGGTATTGTGTGGCACGTTTATATGTAGTTTCCCTTTACACGTGATTGAATGCACCAAATGTATGGCTTAATGCACTAATTGTGGGTTAAGGGCACGGGGGTCCTTACAGATTGAGTGTGTGAGTTGTGGTGAAATGTGTGAAGATGGGGTTGGTATATTATTAGCATTTTGTCATCTAGCTCCTCATCATTAATTTACATTGTAAATTATACCCAATAATTATTTATTCACCAACTTTACTTCACATAAAATCTCACCCCAATTCACTAATGATCATTTTAATCATTCCTTAAATTCAATTCGTAAATGTCTAATGCACAATAAATGTAAGGACCCCCGTGCCCTTAACCCGTTATTAGTGTATTAATCCATGCCATTAGTGCATACAATCATATTATCATGGGAAGGAAACCATATACAAATATAACATCATGTACGATCTATAAAATTTCTTGCATTAGAACCCCATAATATTCAACTTCCCCAACCAAAGCCACTTTCATAGTATGCACCCCAATAATACACTAACATACTCTCAGCTCATTTAGCAATTCCGCATTTAATTGCATGCAAACCGTAAATGAAGAGAGAAAACTGTGACATCCCCGAAATGATTAATTACAATTTGGGTATTAATTATGTTTACGTGATTAATTATGGTGATAATTGATTTATGTGTTGGAATTAATTATCATGTTGAAATGCTTAGTCACATGATAGACGTGACCCAGGGTTGCATTTCAGGGTGCATGTTGGAAAATGGGGTGTTAACATGATTTATTTGTATTGGTTGATTAATTATGTGGAAAATATGGATTTAGTGGAAGTTTAATACATTTTTGTAAAATGCTTTTAAAATACCATGTTGGGATATTTTATACATCATGTTAATTGTTGGGGTGCAAATTTAATTAGCAACTCATATAACCCCACTATACCCCCCACTTTATCTCACTTTTCCCCTTCACTTTTAAATCCCCAATTCTCATCCCCAACCCTAACCCATTCCCATTTTCGAAATTGAGCAAGAGAGGAAGGAGGAATCTTCTCAAAATCTTTGTTTGTGAGATTCTTGATAGGATTTGGAGTCCTCAAGAGGTATGGAACCCTTCCTAAAGTTTTAATGGTGTTTGGTTTTGAAATGGGTTAGCATATTGGGATTTTTGTGGATTTGTTTTGAGTATGTGTTGCTTGTGGTTGGGTTATGATTTTTGAAGTGTTTTATGTGGGTTTTAGTGAGTTATGATGATGTTTGAGTTGTTGGAATGTTTGGGTTTGAAGGGTATGTGGTAGAGCTTGAAAAATGCTCAAAAATGGTGAAGTATAGCGCACACAGCAGGTGGCGATCGATCGCCATATATGAGGTGATCGATCGCCGAAGGCTAGTGGCGAAAAATGTTGCAGGCGATCGATCGCCATATATGGCGCGATCGATCGCCGCGAGGCAGAAGGGTCAGGGGATCGATCGCTACATCGAAGCGATCGATCGGCAAGGCTCGCGATCGATCGCCTCGATGCAACGATCGATCTCCAGCTGCTTAAAAGTGGGAAATGATGTTTTTGTTGAATTTTTGGTATTTGGATTATATTGGCTCCTAATATTGATTTGTATGGTTGTGTAGAACCATCCCAGGTACCAACAACTTCAAGAAGATAAAGTTCTTCAACTTCTCCACTTTTGGAATTAAGGTACGTAAGAGACGTACGGGCATCGGACGGTAAAACACACTCCTATACTATGACTATGCAATGATTGCATAAGTATTTATGTAACATGTTGATGATGTTAATGATAAGTAAGTATACGATGATGATTATGATAAGTAAAGATACGATGATGTTTATGATAAGTGAGGATGATGTTTATGATGAGTAAAGATGCTATGATGTTTATGATGTGTTAAACTATGTTATTAGAAATGGTAGAGTGTTCCGGTGGTTGTTATGGGCAAGCAATGAAGGTACTTACCGCTGACATAGCTAGCGAGGAGATATATCCGCTATCAAGGTGTAGCGACGGATATCACAGTACCGCTATATGTCGAGCGAGGGGTCCAATTGTGCCGCTGACATAACAAGACCAGAACAGTCACATTTCTAATTAACATTGTTGATTATGAGCATATAAGTGAAGTACGATTTTAATCATTTATGTCAAGAACTAATGATTACATGCATGACTATGAAACAGGGACAACAAAAGAGGGTTAATGCAATTAACCAGGAAGTATATGTGAACGATTATTTTCATGCATTTATTTATATGCCATTATCTTATGATGTTAAGTAATGATGTACATGCTCATCATGGGTTGTTCCTGTAGGTACACTTTTGGACTGAAGGGCTAAGGGTCGGGTTGAGGCGGTGAGCTACGAGGAACCTGAAAGAATTTAGGTTACATGATTTTTTTGGATAGTCTCTACTCTAGGAGTAGTGTAAATCTATAGCTTTAACATTCATTATCGAGAATGTAATTAATTAGCTTTTGGAATTTTATTTTTGGCCTGTAATCCTATTAGCTCAAGGCTACAACCGGAACCCTAAGATGTTATTAATGCATGTTTAGTCCATAATACGTTATTATAATGATGTTAAGGTAGGAAGACCCTACAAAAACCATGCCCATTTATACATTCCATATACACGTGATCGCTATTATTTTAAACAATTATTTCTCAGTGTAGCGATTCTACCGCAAGTGCACGGTGTCAAGTTTTAGTATAATGATAATATAAGTAAGGATGTCGAACCCACAGGGACTAACGTATAAGTACCATATAAAATTAGCAAAATTATATTTAGCCTACGAAAAATATGATTAATTAACTACTTAAACAAAAGAATTAAAAACTCAAAATTAAAACAACTCCTTTGAAGATGCGAAGGAATTCCGCTCAAGAAATCTATCAAGATGTTTGTTCAATTGTGTATCGTCAATGATTTGTTTGTTAAAACAACTACTAATCAATCAATTCTTAAGATGACGGATTTCCGAATATAATCAATACACTCTCTCGAGCTGTGTTGAAACTAGTAATAAATTGACGCAAGTAACTCTCGTTCACTTAAACCAATTTAATACCGAATAAATCTCTATGAAAATCGTTGATCTTTAAATCTTGCAATTTAAAGTGACCACGTATGTGATTTAATCTCTCGATCTAAATCTTAAACATACAACATGAATTATTTTAGCGTATTATAATTTTATCTCTCGATCTCAATTATAATTCACAAATTCAATCAAAGGTAGCTAGACTTTGATAGCATGAAGCATATAATTCATGAACACAAGATATTGATTCACTCAAACACAACCAAATCAAAGATTCAAACACAAAATTCCTTAAACTTGATAGAATAAACTCACTTAAATTCAAATCCAATTAATAAGATGCTTAATCGTCTCTCAACCTCAAAAAAATATGAAAAAATTAATCTAGAGTTTAGAAATACGATAAACGTAGGAGCGACTCCGTGCGTTTAACGGTCTTTCTTCTCTCGCTTCCTTCCTTGCACTTCAAAGGATTCTTCAACCTTCTTTTGTTCCGGGAGGATGAAAGGCAGCTAAAGAATATTTAAGTCTGATTATCTTCAGAATAGGGGATGCAATTTTTGTGCCTCTTTTCCTTATTTATAGAGGAGGGGAGATATGGAAGTGTTTCCAAAAATCAAACCAAATCAAGACTTTTATTTTCAGAAAATTCTGCGTCTCGATCGATCGGTGCATAAGTCTTGATCGATCGAGCGCCTTTAGCTTCTGAGTCTGAATTTCTCTGCCTCGCTCCATCGATCGAGTTGAAGCTTCCGACCGATCGAGCTTTCTTCACATTTTCTTGCCAACTCTGAGCCTCTCTCGATCGATCGAGCTGGTGATTCCGATCGATCGAGCTTGTCAGAACTCAAATTCTTCATTTATTGGCTTTATTTGATCCGTTTTCTTCCTTGTAGCTCAATTCTTCCACATTCCACCTAGATTCTTGAAACAATCAAATAAATACCAAAAAGCATAACATCTTCACGGAATCTACACGAAAATATATATAAATCAAAGCCCAAATACGCGTAATAATCAACCCTATCAACTCCCCCAAACTTAGATTTAATCGTCCTTGAGCAAACATTAAGATCAAAATGCAAAGTTCATCATCAATACTTTGAATGAATAAACTTAGCAACTTGACCGCTATTATTTTAAACAAAAGATATTACAAAGAATAGTGTGAAGCGAGTCTACCGCAAGTGCACGGTTGTCAAGTTTTAGTATAGTGAAAATTAAGTACTGGTTGTCGAATCCACAGGGACTAACGTATAAGTACCAAATAAGACTAATAAAATTATATTTAGCCTACGATTAACAAAGGTGATTCTCTAAAATCAAACTAAACTAACGTCCGACAAATAAACAAGAAACAATAAAATGTATGGTTCCGGAAATGCGAAGGCAAGTTACTCGAGAAAATTACCAAGCTCGTCGATCAACTATGTTATCTTTAATGATTCAAATGAATTCTCAAATTATCAACCAATTGATTTTAAAGGTGAAAGGTTTTCGCTATTATTCGATACACTCTCTCGAGTTGTAAAGAAACTAACATTAATTAGAATAAGTCACTCCCGTGCACCTATTTACTAATATAATATTGCATAAAACGTCAAAACCTTATAACTCTAAATCTTTCGATTCCAAGTTCTCACGTATGCGATATCATCTCTCGATCTCAATCGTAACATACATCATAAATTAATGGAGCGTGTTACAACATTATCTCTCGATCTCGGTTATAACTCTCAGATTCAATCAAAGCTAGCTAGACTTTTATCTACACAAACAATTAATTTATGAACAATAACAATCAATGCGCTCAAACACAATTGAATCAATAATCAAACACAACGAAACTAAAACTCGAATAAAATAAACTAGATTTACTTCAAATCAAATACATAAGAGTTTAATTGTCTCTCGACCTCAAAAACATCAAATGGAATTGAAAATCAAATAAATTAAAGTTTAGAAATACGATAACGGTGGATGAATCCGTGCGTTGCACCGTGATTTCTTCTCTTGTTCCTTCCTTGCACTCCGGAATGGATTGTCTCGACTTTGGACGAAGAACGGAGATTGAATCTCCTTTGGCGGCGTTAGGCGGTGGCTAGGGCTGCTTATTCTTGACCTAATTCACGCCTGGTATGGTATATCCTTGATTTGGAAGTGATTTATCCTTTTATACCTCAAAAATCATTTCAAAAATGGAAGATAAGATTTTCCCGGATTTGCGTCTCGATCGATCGAGATTTGCGTCTGATCGATCGGTGCACTGTTCATGTCAGCCTTTGAAACTCACTGCCTCGCTCGATCGATCGAGATTTTCCACCGGTCGATCGAGACTTTGAAAAAATCAGCTCTGAAGTTACTGCCTCGCTCGATCGATCGAGATTTTCCACCGATCGATCGAGACTTGAAATTCTTTTCTTCTCAGCGCACTGTCTGGCTCGATCGATCGAGACATAATCTCGACCGATCGAGATTCCGAAAATCTCACTTCCTCAATTTCAACTCTTTCTCGCCTCGATTTCGCCCGTTATCTTCATATTAGCTCATTTCTTCCACTTCCGATCTAATTTCCTGAAACAAACGAATAAACACCAAAAAGCATAATATCATCCAGGAAAAAGTACGGAAAATGGGAAGAAATTACAGTTAAAAACACTTAAAATCTAAGCCTATCAACTCCCCCAAACTTAGACTTGATCGTCCTCGAGCGAGCAATAAGCTCAAAAAGAAAAGTTAAACTCGATACTAAGCATGAATCATCTTTACAACATACGTAAAAACTCAGAAATCCTACTTACACATCAATAGTAGTCATTCAACACTTAACTAGAAGCAATTTCTCCTAAGTTAAACAATACATCGCAACATCGGAACGTGCGTGTGTGCTATTGTCAAACATGAGTTACATACATATCTTTAAGATCAACATGTGCCATATCAACTCCTAATCAAGATTACTTTGAATTACTCTACAAATTTACTATCCAGCACTTCTCCACTAATGTAATTATTCCCTGGACTTGGATCAAAAGGTCTTAAAAGCTTATAACGTTAGGCCTTTTGGTGTCGGCTTCAAAGAAAAGGTAGGATGAATTCAAAGAAGAGAGTATAATAAAACCAGTTCAACTATTTTAAGCTTCTCTTCAACTTTTTCTAGCCTTGGCTACTTTGGGTCTTATTTGAATTTTTCTTTTCAAGGCTTTTCTCTACAACATTTCTTTTTCTTTGCTCATTCTTTCGTCCTTTTTGAACTCATTTGCATATAACAATTCCGTGCAATGAATGAGATTCATTATACTCTCCCAGGGATGGATAAAATTGTTCTTTTAGGCTCAAACCAAGGTGGGTATAATGAGTTTTCCAAGAATGCCGAATGGGGGTCTAATCATATGCAATGCATATACCATTCTTTTTCAATAAGGCTCAAAAGGGGACACTAAGGAATAATGTATAACAGGTAGGCTTGAAAGGCTCAAACGGTCCAAAGACCGCCTAAATCATCTCCAAGTCTAGTTCCTAATTATAAATTTCGCCTCAAAGTGCTTTTAAATAAATTGTAGAGTTATCTAAGATGCTCAAGACTCATCATAGTTAACACAAATTTTCACTTTAATCAATACATACTTCACTCAATCATGACTCAATAAGTGCTCAAATTATTCCTCACTTTTGACATATGGTTAACAAAGGATATATACAAACAAGTTAAACATTTTCATGACTCCTATCTAGATGAGGATTAATTTCATCATGTATTACCGTTGCAATTCCAACTCATCAATTCTCAAGAATAACTCAATCAATAAAAAAAATTTTGTTGGTAATGCTCAAGGATGAATCAGTCACAAAATCATGCAGTCATGCAAGGTAGGGGAACAAGACAAGTAGCAATATGTGCAAAAGCAAGATATATACAAATACTCAAACACCCCCCAACCGTAGCATGTGAATTGCCCTCAATGAACAAGAAAAATAAATGCAAAGGCAAAGACACATACCATGACGACGATCGTCACTGATCGTCGTCCTCATCATGATCCGGAGGGGGGACTGGGTAGTGGTGCTCCTCGCCCTGATATGGCGGAAATGGTGGGTACTCAGAAGGTGGAGGTGCATGCGGATGATAAGGTGCAAAATGTGGCTCCGGCGGGAACTGGAAATTTGGAAAGCCCTGGGCCATGGCAGTGTTCCATGCACTCTGATAGTGCATGAACTCCATCTGTCGCTGAGTTACCTGCTCATGGTCCATCTGTAATGCTCTCTGCATGCTATGAATGTCCCGCTGCATGCTGTGAATGCTCTGCTGCTCCAGGCGAATATCTTGGAGATCCCTATGAAGAGAGTCCAAAGTAACACGTGTATATTCTGCAGCAGAGGATGATGCTCCAGCTTGTGTAGTGTCCGAAGGTCTTGGCTCGGCCCTTCGTCGGCCCGTAGGAGGTGGTGGATCGTCCACAATGATCAGTGTCTTCGACGGAAGTAGCTCCTCGTCTTCCCCCCATGTCACTCCGTACCGCTGACATAAAGCAGTGATCGTGGATGGAAACGGTAGTGTGGAGGTCAGTGGGCTGCTCCCAATCTCTTGAATGTGATCACTGATGATCTCGCCGAAGTCCACTTCCTTCCCTGAGAGGATGGCATATACCAGGACCGCTCTGTCTTTTGTCACCTCAGAAGTGTGGGTCGATGGCATGACCCGCGAGGCGAAAAATGAAAACCATGCTTGGGCCTCTGGCTTCAAATGCTTCTTTAGAACCAACTGTGGCTCTGCTTTATCATTCCTTTGCCAATCCACTCCCCGGCTTTCCAATAACTGTCAATACCTCATCGTAGTCAATCTTGCTATTCTTGAAAGATTGGTATGCACAATTGTAAATGACAGGCATCCGGTGAATATTATTGATTGCGGCTCGATCCACCAACACATCCTTCCCTCGAACATAAACACTTACTTGGTGCCCTGGTTTAACAGCTCGAAGATTTGTGTAAAACTCCCTTACCAGTGGCACCACAGCATCAATCGGTGTCTGAACAAATTGAAACCACCCTTTTCGGCGTACTGTCCTAATGACATGACACTCCAATTTATCCATGCTCATTCCCCTTTCATGGCTCAGGGGTTTCTTATGATAGGTGGGATATAACTCAGCAATTGTGGCATTGATAAACTTCTGTTCGTCATACCCTGGCTCAGAAACAGTGGCCTCCGCCTGCTTTTGCTTTCGGGAAGTCTCCGCCTGCTTTGACCTCTTTCTAGACGACATTTTCTTGCTAAATTATTCCCAACTAACTCGCTTGAATGCAACTAAACACCACCTCAAAGACACAGCAATGCCAATACCCCTCAACACAACAATACTTCCCCCAAACGTTGATGCTTATCTACCCAATTCAATTCAACAAAGTAATTGCACCAACGGATGAAAATAAATGAATTGTGAAAGCACTTACCAAGTAAAAATCTGATCTTTGATGACTCTTTGTGCTTGACTTGGAATTTCCTTTCGCCTGCAATTCTACCCAATTCGAAGCGTAATATTTCAGATCTGCAAAGAATTTCTCATTAGACTCAATACTTACTTCAAGTATTTGAAATAAGTGGACAATTGATGGAATAAGGATGAGATTAGATGAGAAAGTTGGAAGAGGCGATTTGGTTCTGTTATGGAGAGGAGAAAAATTGAGTTTGAATCTGATGGCTGCTGCGTCTGTGCCCTATTTTTTTTTTCAAAATTTTCTCTCGCTCGATCGATCGGAAAAATTTTCGATCGATCGAGCGAGGCAGTAGCTTAAAACGTCTTTTTAAAAACTTCGGGCGATCGATCGAGATTTTGTCTCGATCGATCTCCAGCAGCAGCAGACTAAATTTGAAATTTTTTCAAAATTTTCTCTCGGATTGCCTCGCTTACAACCAAATTGCTCTTGCTTTCACACCTGCAATAGAAAACACACGAATTCATTCCCAGACAAACTCAAAACAAATATACTAATAAAATCACACCCAAAACAAAGAATTAAAAACAACACTCGAGAAAAGAAAAAAAAAAACGGAAGTTCTTGATTTATAGTCCCAAGCTGGACTGTCACCTCCTCGTCTTGTCAATTAGATGGCTCCTTTGGATTCTTTACAGAATCACTTGGGAGCGTACCTTGCGTTCTCCCTGAAATCAACGTGGCCAATTGCCCTATCTGCACCTCCAAATTCTTGATCGATGCATCTTGATTTTGCATCCTTACCTCTGTCGATGAAATCAGCTTTGCCATAAGTTCCTCCATACTCGGCTTTTGTGTGAACCCTGCCTGCAGTTGTCGGTTCAACACATTCTCTTGATTCGACCATCTCAAATTCGGGTGGTTCCTCCATGGTTGATTGTAATTCGAGTATGAATTGTTGGGTGGCCTGTTACCTACAAAATTCACAGCCTCAACAGATTGGTTAAACTGGTTACCTGGCTGACACTCGATGCTTGGGTGACCGCCTCCACACAGCTCACAGAAGATAGCTTGAGCTTGCATCGCTGCTGCTCCCATGTTGTCTATCTTCCGGTTCATAGCTTCTAACTGAGCCGAAAGAGCAGTGATCTTGTCCACTTGATGGACTCCTATTGGCTTCTGTGGCGTGCTCCTCTCTGACTGCCACTGATAGTTGTTGCATGCCATTTCTTCCAACAAGCTATATGCCTCTTCCGGCGTCTTCCTCATTATTGATCCCCCAGATGCTGCATCTATCATCGAACGGTTAGAAGAAAATAAACCGTTATAGAAAGTTTGTACCTGCAACCAAATGGGTAGACCATGGTGTGGGCATCTCCTCAACAATTCCTTAAAACGATCCCACGCTTCGTATAAAGTCTCGGGGTCAAACTGCCCAAAAGTTGTGATATCGTTCCGCATCTTCGCCGTCTTGGAAGGGGGGAAGTACTTTGACAAAAACGCTTTCGTCATCCCCTCCCATGTTGTTATAGAACTTGCAGGTAGTGAATTCAACCATGCCTTAGCTTTGTCTCGTAATGAAAAAGGAAAGAGCCTTTAACCTGATGGCGCCGTCGGAGACGCCATTATGTTTGAATGTGTCACAAATCTCCAAAAAGTTGGAGATGTGATTATTCGGGTCGTCCGTGGCCGCTCCCCCAAACATAACCGAGTGCTGAATCATTTGTATAATTGCCGGCTTGATCTCAAAGTTGTTCGCTTGAATCGTCGGCCTCGTAATACTGGACAACGATCCATGAAATGCCGGTTGCGCAAAGTCCATCATTGACCTTGGGTTCTGTGCTTCATTATTATCTGCCATCTCTCGAGCTTCTCGTAATCGCCTAAGTAGGGTTCTTTCTATTTCTGGATCGAAAGGCTCGAGAATGGGCTCCTCTCTTCTGAGCATGCACTAGAGAAACGATTCCTGTACAAAACAGACAAAAGGAGACAAGAAAATACACAAAAAATATTAACAAAGATCACAAAAAGAAAAAGAAAAAGAAAAAACAAAAACGCAATAATAAAAGAATTGGCTAAATTACAATTAACTAATCTCGTATGATATTATACAGATTAGTCCCCGGAAACGGCGCCAAAAACTTGACCGCTATTATTTTAAACAAAAGATATTACAAAGAATAGTGTGAAGCGAGTCTACCGCAAGTGCACGGTTGTCAAGTTTTAGTATAGTGAAAATTAAGTACGGGTTGTCGAATCCACAGGGACTAACGTATAAGTACCAAATAAGATTAATAAAATTATATTTAGCCTACGATTAACAAAGGTGATTCTCTAAAATCAAACTAAACTAACGTCCGACAAATAAACAAGAAACAATAAAATGTATGGTTCCGGAAATGGAAGGCAAGTTACTCGAGAAAATTACCAAGCTCGTCGATCAACTATGTTATCTTTAATGATTCAAATGAATTCTCAAATTATCAACCAATTGATTTTAAAGGTGAAAGGTTTTCGCTATTATTCGATACACTCTCTCGAGCTGTAAAGAAACTAACATTAATTAGAATAAGTCACTCTCGTGCACCTATTTACTAATATAATATTGTATAAAACGTCAAAACCTTATAACTCTAAATCTTTCGATTCCAAGTTCTCACGTATGCGATATCATCTCTCGATCTCAATCGTAACATACATCATAAATTAATGGAGCGTGTTACAACATTATCTCTCGATCTCGGTTATAACTCTCAGATTCAATCAAAGCTAGCTAGACTTTGATCTACACAAACAATTAATTTATGAACAATAACAATCAATGCGCTCAAACACAATTGAATCAATAATCAAACACAACGAAACTAAAACTCGAATAAAATAAACTAGATTTACTTCAAATCAAATATATAAGAGTTTAATTGTCTCCCGACCTCAAAAACATCAGATGGAATTGAAAATCAAATAAATTAAAGTTTAGAAATACGATAAACGGTGGATGAATCCGTGCGTTGCACCGTGATTTCTTCTCTTGTTCCTTCCTTGCACTCCAGAATGGATTGGCTCGACTTTGGACGAAGAACGGAGATTGAATCTCCTTTGGCGGCGTTAGGCGGCGGCTAGGGCTGCTTATTCTCGACCTAATTCACGTCTGGTATGATATATCCTTGATTTGGAAGTGATTTATCCTTTTATACCTCAAAAATCATTTCAAAAATGGAAGATAAGATTTTCCCGAATTTGCGTCTCGATCGATCGAGATTTGCGTCCGAACGATCGGTGCACTGTTCATGTCAGCCTTTGAAACTCACTGCCTCGCTCGATCGATCGAGATTTTCCACCGATCGATCGAGACTTTGAAAAAATCAGCTCTGAAGTTACTGCCTCGCTCGATCGATCGAGATTTTCCACCGATCGATCGAGACTTGAAATTCTTTTCTTCTCAGCGCACTGTCTGGCTCGATCGATCGAGACATAATCTCGATCGATCGAGATTCCGAAAATCTCACTTCCTCAATTTCAACTCTTTCTCGCCTCGATTTCGCCCGTTATCTTCATATTAGCTCATTTCTTCCACTTCCGATCTAATTTCCTGAAACAAACGAATAAACTCCAAAAAACATAATATCATCCAGGAAAAAGTACGGAAAATGGGAAGAAATTACAGTTAAAAACACTTAAAATCTAAGCCTATCACAACTCAATTGTAAAAGCTCAGAAATCCCACTAACACTTCAATCATAAGTCTATCAAAAAATTAACCAGAAGTGTTTTCTCCTAAACCAAGCAATATATCGCAAAAGCGGAACGTGCGTGTGTGTTCATGTCAATCATGAGTTTCATATATACTTTTAGAATCAACAATGCCATTAAACTCAAAGTCAAGATTTACTTTAAACACTTCATAAGCCTATTTTTCAAGCACCTCTCCACTAATGTAGTTATTCCCTAGACTTGGATTAATAGGTCTTTTAAAGCTTGTAATGTTTGGCCTAGGTGTTTGGCTTCAAAGAAAAGATAGGGAAATACAAAGAAGAGAGTATAATCATAGAAATTTCAAACTTTTTAGCACACTTTGAGCTTCTCTTCTTTTTTTTTTCTAGCCTTGGCCACTTTGGGTCTTATTTATTCACTTTTTTCTCAAGGCTTTTTCTATCTTTTTCTTTTCTCATTCATCAAAGTTTTACAATACGCTCATCAAAGTTTAGCAATTCAAGTGCATCTAATGAGAATCATTATACTCCCTTAGGGTCAAGATAAAAATCTTCCATTTAGGCTCAAGTAGGTAGGTATAATGAGGTTGCCAAAAAAAATGTTGAATGGGGCTAATAGTATGTCAAACATACTCCATTCTTTTATCATTTAGGCTCAAATTAGGGAACAAGAGATTGATATAAACATGGTAAGCTTGAAAGGCTCAAACGGTCCAAAGATCGCCTAAATCATTTCCAAGTCTAGTTCCTAACTATAAAATTTCGCCTCAAAGTGCTCTCAAATAAGTTCTAAAGTGTTTTAAGGTCCTCAAGACAAATCATAGTTAACACAATTGTTCCAATATATAATTCACTCAATCATGAGCCAAAAGTGCTCAAAATATTCCTCAATTTTTGAAATATTAACTGAACCTAAGATATTCACAAACAAGTCAAAATCTTCAAGACTTAAGTTGAGATGGGGATTAATATCATCATGTAATACCATTGCAATTCTAATTCATTATTTCTAAATGATGAACTTATTTTCGAGAAAAAAAATTTTTTATATGCCCAAAAACGATCTAATCTCATTATAGATCAGTCATGCAAGGAAGTACCACAAGTCAACAGCAGAAAACAGTAAACACCCCCCCAAACTTAGTACATGCATTGCCCTCAATGTATGGTAAACAATAAGTGCAAAAAAAAGCACATACCTCGACGACGATCGTCAGTGATTGTCATCCTCATCATGCTCCGCAGGTGGTACTGGGTAATATGGCTCCTCAGGCTGGTATGGTGGGTGTGGTGGATAATCCGGTGGTGGTGGTTGATGGTATGGCGGGAATGGTCGAAATTGCGGCTCAGGCAGGAACTGAATTTATGGGAAACCTTGGGCCAAGGCATTATTCCATGCACATTGGTATTGCAGGTGCTGACTTATCTGTGCTTGGCCCCACTGTAGTTCCCGTTGCAGATTTTGGATGCCCTGCTGCTCCAGGCGGAGGTCTTGGAGATCACTGTGAAGGGAGTCCAAGGTAATCGATGTATGCTCTGCAGCGGAAGAGGAGGATGCCCCAGCATGTCTGCTGCTCGAGGGCCGTGGCTCGGCCCTTCGTCGGCCTGCAGGAGGTGGTGGCCCATCAACCACAATTGGTCCTTTAGGTGGTAGGAGTTCCTCATCGGTTTCCCACTTCACTCCACCTCTCTTGCAAAAAGGCAATGCAGAGGTGGGTGGACTCCTACCGATGTCACAGATATGTTCATTGATAATATGCCCCAAATCCACAGTTTGCCCTATAAGTATGGCATATACCAGGGCAGCTCTCTCCTTAGTAACCTCCAAAGTGTGGGTCGATGGCATGACCCGGGCGGCTATAAAAGAGAACCAAGATTGTGCCTCTGGCTTCAGATGTTGCTTCAGGACCAATTGAGGCTCTTCATTGCTATTTCTTTGCCAATCAATCCCTTCGATACCGATTACAGAAATTACCTCGTCATAGTTGATTTGACTTATTTTGAACGCTTGGTAATCACTGTTCCTTATAGATGGCATCCTAAAAATTGCATTCAACTTGAATCGACCATATTCAATATCCTTACCCCTGACAAATACAACCTCTCTTGAATTTGGGTGGACCGTCCTCAAATTAGCATAGAATTTCCTTACTACCGGGACCACCGCATCAATAGGTTGTTGGATGAATTCAAACCACCCCCGTCGCCTAGCTTCTTGAATGACCGGGCATTCAAGCTTACCCAAACTCATTCCCCTTTCGCGACTGAGGGGTTTACGGTGATAGCTAGGGTACAATTCCGCCGCTACGGAATTCACAAAGCGCTTCTCATCATACTCTGCAGCCGAAGTGGTGGCTTCGACTTGCTTTTGCTTTCTCTTTGGCGCCATGGATCAATTTACAATTCTTACTTCGTCACTCCCAACCACAACAATAAATCACCAATATCACAGATCACAGCAAGAGTTTACAAATCTTACCAACCAACCTTTCACTTTCCAAAATTGAATTACTCAATTTCCAAATTCACCAAAAAACGTCAACCTTATATATCCAAACAAAAATAATCACTAAATCTTGGATATAGATAAGAGTTGAAATCATATACCATGTAAATCTAGGTGATGGTTTGGAACGTGCTTGAATTCCTCCTTGTTGATGCAATCTCCCAATTTCAGTTGTAAATCTTCAAATCTGTTGCAAAAAGTGTGATTAGATGAAGCTTGGAAGCATATATTGCAAGATTTGTGAGTGTGTGGGAAGATTAGAAGAAGAAATTTGGGAATAAGGTTAAAAAGGGGCAATTTTCTGTGCAAAATTTGGAAAAGTTGTGACTGATTTCTGATGGAATCGAGAAAACCAAATTATCTGTCGCTCGATCGATCGAGAGATGCTGCTCGATCGATCGAGCGAGACAGAACATTTTCTCCTCTTTTTAAAACTTTCCTCGATCGATCGAGACAAGTCACTTGATCGATCGGCGACTCCAGAAAATTTTTTTATTTTTGCAACTCCTGGTCGATCGATCGAGCTTATGTCTCCGATCGATCGACCATTCCAGACCAAATTTTTTTTTCAAAAATTTTCAATGATCGATTCGCCCCATCAGTTGGACTCATTCCATTTTTTCTGCATTTGAAAATTAACGCACGGAGTTAGGCTCTAAAAATAACAAAAATAAAAATAAAAACAATTAGACTAAAAAAATGAAAAACAAACAAGGGATAGAGGAAAGTTCTTAATTTATAGTCCCAAGCTGGACTGTCACCTCCGTCTCAGTGATCCATTTTTGCTTGCTCCTTTGGGTTCTTTACCGTATCAGTAGGTAGTGTCCCTTGAGCTCGTCCATGAATTATAGCTGCTAATTGCCCCACTTGAACCTCCAAGTTTTTTTATAGATGCATCCTGATTTTGCATCCTTGTTTCAGTTGATGAAATTAACTTGGTCAAGAGCTCCTCCATACTCGGGTTAGGCACATTCCCCAGTGGCTGTTGTGGGTTCAACACATTATTTTGGTTGGACCATTGCAAGTTCGGATGATTTCTCCACCCCGGGTTGTAAGTATTGGAGTATGGGTTGTTGGGCTGCCTGTTTCCTACATAATTCACACTCATTGGATTGATTAAATGGGTTACCTGCCTGGCACTCAGTGCTTGGATGATTGCTTCCACATAATTCACAGGTGATAACTTGAGCTTGCATTGCTGTCATGCTCATGCTATCTATCTTTTTGTTTAGCGCGTCCAACTGTGCCGAAAGAGCAGTGATGTCATCAATTTGGTGAACTCCAGCTGGTTTCTTTGGCACATTTCTTTCCAATTGTCATTGATAGCTGTTAGAAGCCATCTCTTCTAAGAGTTCATACGCTGCTTCCGGTGTTTTGTGCATTATGGATCCTCCTGAGGCTGCATCTATCATAGAACGGTTAGATGAAAATAAACCGTTATAAAAAGTTTGTACCTGGAGCCAAATAGGAAGTCCATGGTGTGGGCATCTCCTAAGCAAATCCTTGAAACGATCTCACGCCTCATATAGTGTTTCAGGATCGAATTTCCCGAACGTGGTGATATCGTTCCTCATCTTTGCCGTTTTGGAAGAAGGAAAGTATTTGGACAGAAACGCTTGCGTCATCCCCTCCCAAGTTGTTATCGATCCTGCAGGTAAAGAGTTCAACCAAGCTTTAGCTTTATCTTTTAATGAGAAAGGAAATAACCTTAACCTGATGACGTCGTCAGAAACGCCATTATGTTTGAATGTATAACAAATCTCCAAGAAGTTGGAGATGTGAGCGTTCGGGTCATCAGTGGCTACTCCCCCAAACATCACGGAGTGTTGGATCATCTGTATGATAGCTGGCTTAATCTCAAAATTGTTTGCTTGAATGGTTGGCCTTGTAATGCTTGACAATGATCCATGAAAAGCCGGTTGAGCATAATCCATCATCGATCTTGGATTCAGTGCTTCATTATTCGCGCCCCCTTCTTGATTATGTTCAGCCATTGCTCGAGCTTCCCTTATTCTTCGTAGACACGTACGCTCGATTTCTGGGTCAATTGGCTCTAGTGCGGGGTTGCTACTCCTTAGCATGCACCAAAACAATAACTACCTGTAAACAAATAAATCCAAAAGGAGAAAATGCGACTGAAGTAAATTCGACGGTCAAAAGTGACAAAACAAGACAAAAACAAAAAGTAATGGCTAAATTATAATCAACTAATCTCGTATGATATTATACAGATTAATCCCCTGCAACGGCGCCAAAAACTTGAGCGCTATTATTTTAAACAATTATTTCTCAGTGTAGCGATTTTACAGCAAGTGCACGGTGTCAAGTTTTAGTATAATGATAATATAAGTAAGGATGTCGAACCCACAGGGACTAACGTATAAGTACCAAATAAAATTAGCAAAATTATATTTAGCCTACGACAAATATGATTAATTAACTAATTAAACAAAAGAATTAAAAAATCAAAATTAAAACAACTCCTTTGAAGATGCGAAGGAATTCCGCTCAAGAATCTCGTTCACTTAAACCAATTTAATACCGAATAAATCTCTATGAAAACCGTTGATCTTTAAATCTTGCAATTTAAAGTGACCACATATGCGATTTAATCTCTCGATCTAAATCTTAAACATACAACATGAATTATTTTAGCGTATTATAATTTTATCTCTCGATCTCAATTATAATTCACAAATTCAATCAAAGGTAGCTAGGCTTTGATAGCATGAAGCATATAATTCATGAACAAAAGATATTGATTCACTCAAACACAACCAAATCAAAGATTCAAACACAAAATTCCTTAAACTTGATAGAATAAACTCAATTAAATTCAAATCAAATTAATAAGATGCTTAATCGTCTCTCAACCTAAAAAACATCCAATAAATATGAAAATCAAATTAATCTAGAGTTTAGAAATACGATAAACGTAGGAGCGACTCCGTGCGTTGAACGATCTTTCTTCTCTCGCTTCCTTCCTTGCACTTCAAAGGATTCTTCAACCTTCTTTTGTTCCGGAAGGATGAAAGGCGGCTAAAGAATATTTAGGTCTGATTATCTTCAGAATAGGGGATGCAATTTTCGTGCCTCTTTTCCTTATTTATAGAGGAGGGGAGATATGGAAGTGTTTCCAAAAATCAAACCAAATCAAGACTTTTATTTTCAGAAAATTCTGCGTCTCGATCGATCGGTGCATAAGTCTCGATCGATCGAGCGCCTTTAGCTTCCGAGTCTGAATTTCTCTGCCTCGCTCGATCGATCGAGTTGAAGCTTCCGATCGATCGAGCTTTCTTCACATTTTCTTGCCAACTCTCTGCCTCTCTCGATCGATCGAGCTGGTGATTCCGATCGATCGAGCTTGTCAGAACTCAAAGTCTTCATTTATTGGCTTGATTTGATCCGTTTTCTTTCTTGTAGCTCAATTCTTCCACATTCCACCAAGATTCCTGAAACAATCAAATAAATACCAAAAAACATAACATCTTCACGGAATCTACACAAATATATATATAAATCAAAGCCCAAATACGCGTAATAATCAACCCTATCAACACGTAAAAACGTACTCACATGAGAGCACCCGATGAATAAGCGTGTATCTAATGTATAAAATACTCTACCAGATACCGTTACTGGTACTTCAATCGTGGAAGCACCTCCCAAGCACAACTTGATCTCAACTCTGGTACCTCGATCCTGGAAGTACCTCTAATCAACGGCCCGAGCTCAACTCTACAACTGTTGCTACACATGTATCACCTGCCCCAACAGAGACAACCCCCACACGGGGTGTGCATACCAATACCACCAATCCAATAATCATAATATTACAGTTCATAATTTACAGAATGTAAATGCCATGAATTTAAATGATACTCCCTTGATGGTATCATCCTCATCTGGGATCCCCTGTATTGTCCATGTTCTCAAGATAACCAAACTCATCAAATTCCCAAAGCCAGCTAATCGTCACATAGATTAACTAATACCATTTCTATTAGGCCAGTTCCATAATCAATATGGTAAAATCGTTATATAAAAGACCATAGATATCACATATATCTAACCAATGATTCCATGTTCCTATTTCATTGCACGCTCCATAATAGTGGCATTTTGAACCCCACGCACGCTCAACAATAGCGGCGTCATAAACGATGGTCGCTCAACGGCGACAACATCTCAATCGTTGCTCGCTCAAAAGCGGCACCACATGATTCCCATTGTATGTTCATTTATCATAGTTACCATATACCATGCACTTCAATATCCATTTATTACAAGTACCACGTGCCATGCATTTTAACATCCTTTTATTGCAATTACCACATACCATGTATTTTACAGTTGCAATATTATAACAGGCTATGCTTGTACGTTATACGTATCTTATAATCCAGTAATTTGAGTCCAGCCTTGCCTGAGTTCCACGACCCGATAAGTTATGTGCTAACACATAATAACTCGAAATTAAACACAAGCATGCAACCACGTGCCCAAGCACGTTCAAAACCCTCAAACCTATCGTCCATCCATGACGATTACCAAAATAAAAGCCCCCTCGGCTAAGCATGCATAATACCCAAAATATACCAACTTTATAAGTTAATAAATAGCCAAAGACTCAACCGAGAATCCCATTTTAATAAACTTTGGCTCCAACCAATCCATTTAAAAGTATGTCATTCCCACTGGAATGTAGACATTGCCCCGGAAATGTGCCACTCAAGTCTCGATTCCAAAATCCCGACATTTTTCCAAAATTTTCAAAAAAAAAACAACTCCCTACGGGCGGCGATCGATCACCGCCTTTAGCGCCATCGATCGCCCCTGTCCAGAGGGCAACAGCGCCCTGTCGCGATCGATCGCCAGTCCTCACGATCAATCGCCAACTCGCTCGCGATCGATCGCCGAGGACTCTCGATTGATCGCCTGCACTGTTCATCGCCATCAAAAATTGAGCTGCTCGTCGCGATCGATCGCCACTCCTCGGCGATCGATCGCCACTCCTCGGCGATCGATCGCCACCCTGCGATTTTCCAAAAAACTCGAGCTTCCATGGTGTTTTTCACACCCAAACTCAAAACCAACACCCCAAACACCTCCAACACCTCAAATACTCCATTTATAACCAACAAAAACTCCAAAAACTCAACATTGGATTTTAACCAAAAATCCCCAAATTCCATAACCAAATCAAAACCCAACCAAACTCTACAATACCACTACCAAATCGAAGACAATGATGAGGGGAAGATTAATACCTGATTATCTTCGAGAAAACCGGCTCCCGAGCCAAGCTACCAACGATTTTCTTCCAAGAGCAAAAGAGAGGAAATGGCGAAAGGGTTGAGCGTGGAGAGAGGGGAGAGAGGGAAGGGTTCCGTGCCAAATGATGGAATACCGAGTCCACTTGGTATATATAGTACCAAAACTCGAAAATACCAAAACTCGAAAATATCAATCCTTCCACAAATACATCATGACTCATTAAAAATCATCTGTTTTCAATAATTATCTCCCAATCTCTATTTCCATTATCTGCCCCAGTACAAGGTGCTCCAGACCCCAAATCCCACCAAAGACCAAATTCCAAGGTTATCACCGCGATGAGAATACAATCTCATCCCTTGGATCCAATGACTCCAAATACCGGATTTAAAATTTTCGGGAGTCCCAAAACCGCAATTAACTCATAATTGCCATAATTAAAATCCATAAGGGATCATTACCACACCGGGATTAACACCATTAATCCACGGGCATCACAATAAAACGAATCAATTTCACACTTTATATGACAATTCTTCATCATTAAGTCATATAATTTAATTATACTCGGTTTATCTCAAGCCCGAGTCCAAAAGCAAAATGACACTCATCCATAATCACCCATTAACCACCACATTCCATCCAATTAATTAAGGTAATTAAGGTCCATGCATCACAATTCTCCCATACTAATAAAATTTCGTCCTCGAAATTTAGGTACACATGGCATGCCATCGAGTGTTTTACTGGAACACACACATGCCGTCCAAACCAAAGTTCGGACAGGATGTTCCATGTATAAAACATCCATCTTCATTTCACATTCAACGTTTACAAATATGCAACAATCTATTTATATGATCTATCAACATCATTATCTCCTAAGGTAGTATTACCAATTCCATATTAATCATCATCTCTATTTATTGCACAAGAACACGTCTTTTCATAAATTTTCATGACTTGAATACATATAATTCCATTTAATAATTATCATTGATGACAAAGTTCACTGCTCGTTGATAGGCTTAGATTTTGAGTGTTTTTAACTGTGATTTCTTCCCATTTTCTGTACTTTTTCCTGGATGATATTATGCTTTTTGGTGTTTATTCATTTGTTTCAGGAAATTAGATCAGAAGTGGAAGAAATGAGCTAATGAGAAGATAACGGGCGAAATCGAGGCATAAAAGATGATGAAAATGTAGAAGATGGTTTCTTCAGATCTCGATCGATCGAGAGTTATTCTCGATCGATCGAGCCAGCCAGTAGCAAGACTCAGAATTTTCGAAGGCTCGATCGATCGGTAGAAATATCGATCGATCGAGCGAGGCAGTAACTTCAGCAACAATTTTTGAGAAATCTCGATCGATCGGTGGAAATTCCCGATCGATCGAGCGAGGCAGTAAGTTCCAAAAGCTGGCGTGAACAGTGCACCGATCGATCGGTGAAATTCTCGATCGATCGAGACGCGAGATCTGAAGATTTTATTTTCCTATTTTATCGAGATTTTGGAGGGCTTTTTAAGGGGACTCTCTTCCACAGAATTAAGGACGAACTTTGAGAGAAAAGATCAGACTTTTTAGGTCAAGAGCAGCCGCCCTAGCCGCCGCCCAACGCCGGAAGAAGGAGATCCAATCTCCGTTCTTCGTCCAAAGTCGAGCCTATCCGTTCCGGAGTGCAAGGAAGGAACAAGAGAAGAAATCACGGTGCAACGCACGGATTCATCCATCGTTTATCGTATTTCTGAACTTAATTTATTTGATTTTCAATTTTCATTTGTTGTTTTAAGGTCGAGAGACAAGAAAACTCATCTGTTATTGATTTGAATTAAAATTGGTTTATATTATTGAAGTTTTAGTTCGTTGTGTTTGATATTATTGATTCATTGATATTTGCGCGCATTGATATTTATTGTTCCTAAATTAATTGCATGTGTAGATCAGAGTCTAGCTAGCTTTGATTGAATTTGAGGGTTACAGCCGAGATCGAGAGATAACGCTGTAACACGCTCCATTAATTTATGATGTATGTTACGATTGAGATCGAGAGATGATATCGCATACGTGAGAACTTGAAATCGAAAGATTTAGAGTTAATAGGTTTTGATAATTTAAGCAACTTTGAATTAGTAAATAGGTGCACGCGAGTGACTTGTTCTAATTTATTGTTGGTTTAGTTACAGCTCGAGAGAGTGTATCGAATAATCATGAAAACCTTTCACCTTTAAAATCAATTGGTTAATAAGGTGAGAATTCAATTGAATCATTAGAGATAACATAATTGAACGACGAACTTGGTAATTTTCTCGAGTCACTTACCTTTGCATTTCCGGAACCATTCTATTCTTTGTTTTTTAGTTTAATCTTTATTCTTTAGTTTCATCTAGCTTTAGTTAATCAAACTCCTTTAATCGTAGGCTAAATATAATTTGATTGATCTTATTTGGTACTTATACGTTAGTCCCTGTGGATTCGACAACCTTTACTTAATTTTCACTATACTAAAACTTGACACCGTGCACTTGCGGTAGAATCGCTTCAACCCGTACACTGAAAAATAATTGTTTAAAAATAAAAGCGGTCAAGTTTTTGGCGCCGTTGCCGGGGACTAATCTGTATAATATCATACGAGATTAGTTAATTGTAATTTAGCCAATTCTTTTATTATTTCATTTTTTTTGTTTTTGTTTTTGTTATTTGTTATTTTCGAAAAAAACAAAAAAAAAACAAAAATTTAAAAATTATTATTTAAGTATGTTATTTGTTTTTCTTGCGAGGTACTTGTGATGCTTCATCAACAAGTCTTCACAAGATTTGCCCAACAATTTTCAGAGCCGTTTTATTTGGCGTGGGAGAGATTCAATGAACTGGCAGACACATTCAGGTATCACAACTTTTCGAACTATACTCTTCTGCAACATTTCTTCAAAGGTTTGGATGCACAGACACGAGGATGGGTATTCAGAGGAGCACTGGTGACTGGGAGTCCCCTGGTTGATAGAGTTGAGGACAGTGTATTACACCTGTTCAATGATATGGCGGACTTCGATTACCATTGGCATTTTGATCCTTCCTTGCAAGGTTGGAGTCACCAATACCCACCAGAGCCTCACTACCCTGATGATACGCACCAAACCTTTGAGCATCACGGCGAGAAGAAATATAGTTTTGTAGAAGGAACGACTCAATCAGAGAATATGTTATTTAGACTCATGGCATCAACTGAGCAACGTTTAGAGAACCAGGCCAATTATATACGTCATCTAGAGCAGCAATTAGCAATTCTAGTGGAAACCATCTCAATGAGCTGCCAAGAGGAGGAGACGAGATCTACAAATCAGGCCTGGTTACATGATGATGATCACTCAACCAATCAAGTTTGGGGGAGTGATTCGACTCATGGGGAAGAATCAAGGGAAGTTGAGCCTATGGAACTGATTGAGCCTACAGTGGAAAAGGCATCTAAGGAGATCCTATGGGACAACGAGCCAAGAGTGAAGTTGGATGATGAGATGTTCGAGAACTTTGATATCCACCCATCGATGGAGGCATGTTATGTGCCATATGTGGATCCATATTTTCCGTCGATGCCAACTTCATCGCACTACGCCATCCATGAGATGAAGCCAATTCAAGAATCATTATCCCATGCTCACTATGTCATGAAGAAAGTTGTTGGAGCAACGAACTTACACCGTTACACTCTTGCCAAGCTTGAGGGCATACTATATGAAGACCCATTGGTAGTATCATACGATACTTACTATGGGCGGCAACCGCTTTTTGATGGTTGCTTCTGATGGTCAAGCCGACGACTAGAAATCAGCGCTTCTTGGGAGGCAACCCAAGCGTATCCTTTTGCATTTAGCTTTGTTTTATTTTCAATTTTGCATTTAGTTTGTTTTTTCTCTCTTGTCGATTTTTTGTCTAGCATCATTCTTTTGCGAGCGATGAACCCTTACAGCAGTGGAGCTTTCAAAAGCCAAACTTCCTCAACCCTCATGCAAGCGTCATGATCAGGGGAGTTTACTTTTTCCCTTTTGATTCTTTTAAACATCGAGGACAATGTTTCAGTTAAGTTTGGGGGAGTGGCTTGCGTGTTTAATTTGTTTTATCCACATGTTGTGTGCTTAATTGTCACTTGATTCGTCCTTGAGCACTATACAAAATTTTTTTTAGTGATTGAGTTATTCTTGAGAATTGATGAATTAGATTTGCAACGGTAATACATGATGAAATTAATCCTCATCTAGATAGGAGTCATGGAAATGTTTAACTTGTTTGTATATATCCTTTGTTAACTATATGTCAAAACCGAGGAATAATTTGAGCACTTATTGAGTCATGATTGAGTGAAGTATGTATTGATTAAATTGAAAACTTGTGTTAACTATGATGAGTCTTGAGTATCTTAGAGAACTCTACAGTTTAGTTGAAAGCACTTTGAGGCGAAATTTATAATTAGGAACTAGACTTGGAGATGATTTAGGCGATCTTTGGACCGTTTGAGCCTTTCAAGCCTACCTGTTATATATTATTCATTAGTGTCCCCTCTTGAGCTTTATTGAAAAAGAATGGTATATGCATTGCATATGATTAGACCCCCATTCGACATTCTTGGCAACTCATTATACCCACCTTGGTTTGAGCCTAAAAGAAAATTTTTACCTACCCCTAGGAGAGTATAATGAATCTCATTCATTGCACAGAATTGTATATGCAAATGAGTTCAAAAGGAACAAAAGAATGAGCAAAGAAAAAGAAAAGATGTAGAGAAAAGCCTTGAAAAGAAAAATTCAAAATAAGACCCAAAGTGGCCAAGGCTAGAAAAAAGTTGAAGAGAAGCTCAAGAAAGAGTTGAACTGATTTTTATTATACTCTCTTCTTTGAATTCCTCCTACCTTTTCTTTGAAGCCGACACCAAAAGGCCTAACGTTATAAGCTTTTAAGACCTTTTGATCCAAGTCTAGGGAACAATTACATTAGTGGAGAAGTGCTGGATAGTAAACTTGTAGAGTAATTTAAAGTAATCTTGACTAGGAGTTAATATGGCACATGTTGATTTTAAAGATATATATGTAACTCATGTTTGACAATAGCACACACGCACGTTCCGATGTTGCGATGCATTGTTTAACTTAGGAGAAAATGCTTCTGGTTAAATGTTGATTGAATCCTATTGATGTGTAAGTAGGATTTCTGAGCTGTTACATATGTTGCAAAGAAAATTCATGCTTAGTATCGAGTTTAACTTTCTTTTTGAGTTTATTGCTTGCTCGAGGACGATCAAGTCTAAGTTTGGGGGAGTTGATAGGCTTAGATTTTGAGTGTTTTTAACTGTGATTTCTTCCCATTTTCTGTACTTTTTCCTGGATGATATTATGCTTTTTGGTGTTTATTCATTTGTTTCAGGAAATTAGATCAGAAGTGGAAGAAATGAGCTAATGAGAAGATAACGGGCGAAATCGAGGCATAAAAGATGATGAAAATGTAGAAGATGGTTTCTTCAGATCTCGATCGATCGAGAGTTATTCTCGATCGATCGAGCCAGCCAGTAGCAAGACTCAGAATTTTCGAAGGCTCGATCGATCGGTAGAAATATCGATCGATCGAGCGAGGCAGTAACTTCAGCAACAATTTTTGAGAAATCTCGATCGATCGGTGGAAATTCCCGATCGATCGAGCGAGGCAGTAAGTTCCAAAAGCTGGCGTGAACAGTGCACCGATCGATCGGTGAAATTCTCGATCGATCGAGACGCGAGATCTGAAGATTTTATTTTCCTATTTTATCGAGATTTTGGAGGGCTTTTTAAGGGGACTCTCTTCCACAGAATTAAGGACGAACTTTGAGAGAAAAGATCAGACTTTTTAGGTCAAGAGCAGCCGCCCTAGCCGCCGCCCAACGCCGGAAGAAGGAGATCCAATCTCCGTTCTTCGTCCAAAGTCGAGCCTATCCGTTCCGGAGTGCAAGGAAGGAACAAGAGAAGAAATCACGGTGCAACGCACGGATTCATCCATCGTTTATCGTATTTCTGAACTTAATTTATTTGATTTTCAATTTTCATTTGTTGTTTTTAAGGTCGAGAGACAAGAAAACTCATCTGTTATTGATTTGAATTAAAATTGGTTTATATTATTGAAGTTTTAGTTCGTTGTGTTTGATATTATTGATTCATTGATATTTGCGCGCATTGATATTTATTGTTCCTAAATTAATTGCATGTGTAGATCAGAGTCTAGCTAGCTTTGATTGAATTTGAGGGTTACAGCCGAGATCGAGAGATAACGCTGTAACACGCTCCATTAATTTATGATGTATGTTACGATTGAGATCGAGAGATGATATCGCATCGTGAGAACTTGAAATCGAAAGATTTAGAGTTAATAGGTTTTGATAATTTAAGCAACTTTGAATTAGTAAATAGGTGCACGAGAGTGACTTGTTCTAATTTATTGTTAGTTTAGTTACAGCTCGAGAGAGTGTATCGAATAATCATGAAAACCTTTCACCTTTAAAATCAATTGGTTAATAAGGTGAGAATTCAATTGAATCATTAGAGATAACATAATTGAACGACGAACTTGGTAATTTTCTCGAGTCACTTACCTTTGCATTTCCGGAACCATTCTATTCTTTGTTTTTTAGTTTAATCTTTATTCTTTAGTTTCATCTAGCTTTAGTTAATCAAACTCCTTTAATCGTAGGCTAAATATAATTTGATTGATCTTATTTGGTACTTGTACGTTAGTCCCTGTGGATTCGACAACCTTTACTTAATTTTCACTATACTAAAACTTGACACCGTGCACTTGCGGTAGAATCGCTTCAACCCGTACACTGAAAAATAATTGTAAAAATAAAAGCGGTCACTCGTCTAAAATTACAAAACTACAATACTCTGTTACTAGAATCATCTAGTATTAGCATCAATGTATTATCAATTATCCGATGCCACGTCAGTATTCTTACCAGTCCATAAGTACACATGCTGTCATTTTGCACAAAATCTTAATTATGCTTTCAAGTAGATACTTTATTTAAGAACTCTTTATCATGACTACACGGTTATACTCAACATTAAGTGATAACATAATAATTTCATTCTCTTTTTAAGAAATATCGATCGTAGTCATGTATCCTCAAGCGTATACTCAATTCACTTCCACACGGGTTTGTTTCATAGTTCTTATTTTTTTTGTAACTTGGCTAAATTAATCACTATCGATATATTCAATATCATTCCAATTTCTTAACGTTTTACACCACTTTCTATGATTATAATTACATGCCATAAAACATTAATTCCTTGAGGTTTTAACAATTTAACATTGTCTGCCATTCAGCGACTAATTACCCTTAGAGTCCTCTACTCTCTTACACATTGCAGTATCACGCCCAACAATTCATTTAAAATATTATTAATTCCATTAATATCTACATAACATATCTATACCATGTATCAACCAATAACAAAATCGTATACCAATGCCTCATTTAATGGAATTAATTTACTATCGTTGTCACATAATGTACCATTCATTTCTCGAGTTTTATCTCATATACAATCATTTGTATATAACAACTCCATTACCATATACCAATAATAATATCACATCATTAATTTCATACATGTGTAGTTGCAATCATCGATAATGTACACCAGCATCGTACCATCATACTCATCAAAGATCCGTCAGATAAATCACGTACTCACATGTTCTGAAGCATCGACCTTCCCATAAATCATTACCCAGCTATCACCTGGCGTAAAATAAGTACTAGAAACAACATCGTTAGTACTTCTCATGTACACATGTCATCATCATACACATTGTCAGTCATCAAGTCTCGGTCATCAAACATGAATATTCATGCGTCAAAATTCACGCATTTCTATATACAACATGCTACAGTATAATACCACATACTGGTGTGATTAACTTTAACACAAAAGCCATTTTCACATGTCAGCAACATAACTCATTTTAATTATTAACTTAGTAGTGTCCATGAGTTCTTAGATATCAGTCTCCTCATATATTGTCATCTGACTATCATCTGATGTCAGTTAATTACTAGAACATTCATTAGTAATTATAACATGCATATATTATCATTTATATGCATCTCAGTCGCTAACTCAATCTCAAAACATAATAAGTAATTACTCATCACATGATTATTTATCATTCCTGTCATTACGCATCAGAGGATAAAATTATAAACTCTTACCAATCCGTGAGATTCACGATAATTCCGCTGACGTTCACAGTGATCACCTGTCCACACATGACAGTCATAGGGATTCCACGACAACCCGTGACGTCCCATGTCATCCAGTGACATCCTCATTAATCTTATACTCACATGATTATATTTAACTCAATACAACATGTGATTAATCAATCATTAATCTCGGCACATAAGAAAAATGTACACTTTTACAGAATTAAATATTACTGCAAAATAATTACCTTTATCCCATCGTTACCTTGTCACTCGATTCCTTGTTTTCTTTCATCATCCTCTTGAGCCGGAATCTCATGCATCCAAGGAAACAACAACATAGATGTTCCAACCAGGCTTTCCATCCCTCAAATCACATATCATCAATTCTCATCACCCATAAATCGGCGGTACATCATACTCATTGCTAAGACAATAGCACATAATATTCACCGCCCTTCGGCGGCACATAATACTCATCGTTCTACGGCGGTACAAACAATACCCCTCGCTTCGATATGACAGCGGCATGATCATCGCTTCGACATATCAGCGGCAAATATTCTATTTCCACATATTATAATCACAAGACAAATATCAATGCATGTTTATAAATTAACATATACATGCATGATCATATTTACCACATATCATACCATAATCTTGCCAATAGATGTCATCGATTATCGACACCGATTATGTCCCGCTGTTGCATCACCACTGCAATGATAACAAAAGAAAACAACAATATATCTTCATCCATTCTCGCTTTCACCTGTACATTTGAGCATCATAATATGTCATAAGTCAACAAAGACAATATAAATCCACATATATTCATCTCTCGCTCTCTAACGGCAGCAAGTATAATACATCGCACGCACCAATAACACATCGCTCGCATCACCACCGGCGACCCAATAACACATCGTTCGTATCACCAGCGGCGAACAAATAAAACATCTCTCGCTCATCAGCGATGACCCTGACAATAATAACGTCGCATTCTCTCCCCTGCGTCGACCCTGAAAATAATAACGTCCATGATCTCGCCAGTGCCTGTAAGGAATCCAACATGCAAATATGAAGCGGAATAAAAAAATTTGGATTCCCAACCGAGGACCTATACGGGTGTTCATATCGCGTGTATCGAATTATACCTTTGACGCGTGTTTGAGCAGAATCCAAGAAGCAGCACGTACTCGAGTCGGGAGCAAAGCTATGCAACTTTGCCTCTACGGTATCCACACGATCAATTCGATGAAGGGATGCTGAAGAACAAGTTGCTAGACTTGATCTTCAACCGGAAAGTGACGAGCCACCAAGAAACGATATGGCGGTCATGTCTACCGTTTGGTCTGCTAGGTTTAGGGTTCTTGTTAATTCACAATTAACGTCTGCCCTCTACTAACCTAATGACCAAGTATATATACATGAAAGAGGCGGCTAGCTTAATCACAGGATTTCGAAAAGCCCAAAACCACTTTCTTAATTAGATCTATAGCCTATTTTATATATATATCATTATATATATATTTTTGGCCCGATATATTATATGTATGTATATATATAATATTTTATGATTTAGACTCTTCTTAATCAAATTAATTCATCCAATGAATTTTATCTACCCTTTATCGATTTAATCTTTTGTGCGACCCGCTAGGATCTTGCAACGTTGGCAGTGACATAAAATCTAATTTTATGTCACAAGCAATGAGCGGTATCTAGCAACACATAAAGGCTACCCAAGTTACAAGAATGTCATTGACTCGACATAACCTATGGCCTGTGATAATATTCATCATGTAACTTAATCCCTTTGTCCTATGTGTTTAGATTAAACACGAGTGATGGAATAGTCATAGTCGTATAGTTCAATCTTTTATTTCTTGATCCCCAAGTTGACTATAATAAATGAATAAGCTCGATATCACATATCAACTCATTCGAGCATGGCCATGCATTTTAATCTCACTTGATCGAGGGCCCAAACACTTCTCCTGTTATATAGGAGGGACAAATCCTATCTTGATCACTCAACATCCCTCTACATAATTCGTGGTGTATCCAATGACTGTCTTTATAGTTTACCCTGTTCCAGGTAACATTTGACAATATCAAGATACACGACTCCTTATGTTGGGATCTTTGGTGATCTCAAGTCGTAAGGATTACATACATTATTATCACTATGAGAATGGCTTATGACATTCATATAACTATCCATGTAGCATTCTCATGGTGGGTCTGTCCAGTACATTGTTCTCTAACATGCACCCATGTGTTGACAATTCATCAATCAATACATACTAGTCTCAATGCATTATCATTATCATTATTCATGATAATACTTGACTAGGGACAATCTTTAAGAATAATACATTATTATTCTAAGGACATTAACATATATATATATATATATATATTCATATTAGACAGACATTTGAATAATATATAATAACGAATTGCCTTTAATAAAATCATATTACATTGTATGCCAAAATCAATCATCTAATGAGTTGTTTTAGGGCATATCCTAACAAATCTCCCACTTGCACTAAGTCCAATCAAACATGTACTTAATGACTAAAGATCTAGTATGACGACCATGCTTCTGCTGTGACAAAGGTTTCGTTAGTGGGTCAGATATATTATCATCAGTTGGTACTTTGCATATTTTCACATCTCCTCTTTCAACGATTTCTCGAATGAAATGAAAGCCTCGAAGTATGTGTTTGGATCGTTTGTGCGATCTGGGTTCCTTAGCCAATGTGATGGCTCCATTGTTGTCATAATAGAGTTCAATCAGATCTAGTATGCTAGGCATAACCCCAAGCTCAGAAATGAACTTCTTGATCCAAACGACTTCCTTTGCTGCATCTGAGGCAGCAATATACTCAGCTTCAGTTGTAGAATCGGCTACTGTCTCTTGCTTTGAACTTTTCCAGTCACAGCACCTCCATTGGAAATCATCCTTGTCGGTTTGGAAGCTTGCATCAGTGTAACCTATTACATTGAGCTCTTCCTCACCTCCATAAATCAAGAATGTATCCTTAGTTCTTCTCAAGTACTTCAGGATATTCTTGACAGCGATCCAGTGACATTCACATGGATCAACTTGATATCTGCTCGTCATGCTCAAAGCATACGAGACATCGGGACGAGTACATATCATGGCATGCATGATAGATCCAATAGCTGACGCATATGGAATCTTACTCATGCGTCATCTCTTATCTTGTGTTGAAGGACACTGATCCTTCGAGATATATATTCCATGTGTCATAGGCACGAATCCTTTCTTTGATTCTTGCATGCTAAACCGTTTTAGCACTTTATCTATGTATGTACTTTGACTTAGGCCAAGTAATCTCCTTGATCTATCTCTATAGATCTTGATACCTAACACGTAGGTGGCTTCACCCCAGTCTTTCATAGAAAAGCAATTCCCTAGCCAAATCTTTACAGATTGCAAGGCAGGGACATCATTTCCAATGAGAAATATGTCATCTACATACAACACTAGAAAGATAATTATGCTCCCACTGACCTTCTTGTAGGCACAAGGTTCATCTACGTTCTTGATGGAACCAAACTCTTTGATTGCATCATCAAAATGAAGATTCCAACTCCGAGAAGCTTGCTTTAATCCGTAAATGGATCGTTGTAGCTTGCATATCTTTCCAGCATCCTTTGGATCGACAAAACTTTCGGGTTGTGTCATGTACACATCCTCAAGTAAATTTCCATTAAGGAAAGCTATTTTGACATCCATCTGCCAGATTTCATAATCATGAAATGCAGCTATTGCAAGTAAGATCCTAATGGATTTAACCATGGCAACTGGGGAAAAAGTTTCATCATAGTCAATACCATGAATTTGTTTGAAACCTTATCAACCAGTCGTCCTTTAAAGGTTTGTACATTACCATCAATATCGGTCTTTTTCTTGAAAATCCATTTGCACCCTATGGGTCTTACCCCTTCAGGTGGGTCAACCAAAGTCCATACTTGGTTTACATACATGGATTCCATCTCAGATTTCATGGCCTCTTGCCATTTCTCAGAATCAGGGCCCATTATAGCTTCTTGATAGGATGACGGCTCATCCTCATCAATGAGTAGTAAGTCACCTTGTCGAGTCAAAATAAATCCATATCTCTGTGGCTCCCGGTTTACTCTTACGGACCTACGCTGGGCTTGTGTCTCTTGAGCAGGCATTTCATCCACAACAACTTGTGGTGAATGCTCTGTTTCCATCTCAATATCATGTTCAGTGTTTTCTTGTGGTTGTACTTCACTAAGTTCTATTTGTCTTCCACTGGTTCTTCTAGAAATAAATTCTCTTTCAAGAAAGACACCTGTCCGGGCAACAACTACTTTGTTCTCGGTGGGATAATAGAAATAGTATCCTTTCGTTTCCTTAGGATACCCCACAAATAAACACTTATCAGATTTGGGTCCAAGTTTATTGGAGGCGTGACGTCTCACGTAAGCCTCGCAACCCCAAATCTTCATAAAAGACATACTAGGACGCTTCTTAGTCCATATCTCATATGGTGTCTTTTCAACTGATTTAGATGGAACACGGTTCAGTATAAATATTGTTGTTTCTAAAGCATGTCCCCAAAAGGAAATCGGAAGATCTGCATGACTCATCATACATCGAACCATGTCCAACAAAGTTCGATTCGTCCTTTCAGATACGCCATTCCATTGTGGAGTATATGGAGGTGTGAGTTGTGGGACTATCCCATACTCCTTTAGATAGTCATGAAACTCTTGGTTTAAGTATTCACCTCCTGATTTGATCGAAGGATTTTGATACTTTTGCCAAGCTGGTTTTGTACTTCATTCTTGAAATCCTTGAACTTTTCAAAGGTTTCATGTTTATGTTTCATTAAGTCATCAGTAAATGTAAAGAAGTATTGAAAACCACCTCTGGTTTGTGTGCTTATTGGGCCACATACATCACTATGAATGAGACTCAATAAATCACTTGCCCTTTCAACATGTCCCTTGAAAGGGGCTTTAGTCATCTTGCCCATTAAACAAGATACACATGTTTCATATTATTCAAAATCAAATGAATCTAAAGCTCCATCCTTATGAAGTTTTGATATGCGATTCTCGTTTATATGGCCCAAGCGACAATGCCAGAGATAAGTTGGATTAGAATCATTATTCTTAATACTTTTAGTATTTATGTTATAGACAGGCATATCAAGATTTAAAACATATAGACCATTAATCAATTGTGCACTAGCATAAACATCTCATTCAAATAAATGGAGCAACAATTGTCATTTATAATAAATGAAAAACCAATCTTGTCCAAACAAGAAATTGAATTAATGTTTCTAGTAATCGACGGCACAAAATAACATTCTTTTAAATCTAATATTAAACCAGAAGGCAAAGTTAATGAATAATCTCCTATAGCTAATACAGCAACTCTTGCTCCATTTCCCACTCGGAGGTCAACTTCGCCTTTAGCCAAAACTCTACTCCTTTTGAGATCCTGCACATTAACACAAATGTGAGAACCACATCCAGTATCTAATACCCATGATGAAGAAGTAGATAAATTGACGTCTATAACAAAAATACTTGAAGTAGAAGTCACACTTCCCATCGTCTTCTTAAGATCTTCCAGGTATAACTTGCAGTTTCTCTTCCCATATCCGGTCTCACCGCAATGGAAGCAATTTCCTTCCTTAGCCACTCCTCCCTTTGGCTTAAGTGCAGCAGCATGAGGCTTAGGTTTGACAAAGACTTTCTTGTTCCTTTTAATGCCTTTTGCTTTAGCCTTTCCCTTGCCCTTATTCACAATAAGAACATTTGTGGGTTTAGACTTCTTTGAATTTGCTTCATAAGTTCTCAACATACCAAGCAATTGTGGTAGAGTCTTCTCAATTTCAATCATATGGTAATTCAGAACAAATTGACTGTAGCTATCAGGCAACGATTGCAAGATCACGTCAGTGGCTGGCCGCTTTATTTTTAAACAGAAAATTCTCAGTGTAGCGATTCTTTACCGCAAGTGCACGGTGTCAAGTTTTAGTATAGTTAAATGAAAGTAAGGGTTGTCGAATCCACAGGGACTAACGTATAAGTACCAAATAAAACTAGTAAAATTATATTTAGCCTACGATTAAAAAGAGGGTATATTAACTACTGCAAATTTATACTAAAGGACCTAAATAAAATAAGAATAAATAAAATGAATGGTATCCGGATATGCAAAGGAATTTCGCTCGAGAAATTTATCTTGCTCTTCGTTCAACTATGTTATCTTTAAAGATTCATTTGAATAAGCAATTACCAAACAATTGATTCTTAAGGTGAAAGGTTTTCGTTATTATTCAATACACTCTCTCGAGCTGTAAAGAAACTAATATCAAATTAGAACAAGTAACTCTCGTTCACTTATTTACTAATCCTATATTGCATAAATCTTCAAAACCTCGTTACTCTAAATATCTCGATTCAAAGCGCTCACGTATGTGATTTTATCTCTCGATCTCAATCTTAAACATACCTCATGAATTAATGTAGCGTATTATAACGTTATCTCTCAATTTTGGTTATAACTCACAGAATTCAATCAAAGTTAGCCAGGCTTTGATCTTAATAAGCATTTAATTCATGAACAATAAGATATCAATACACTCAAACACATCCGAATCAATAAATCAAACACAATTAACATCAAACTCGATAAATTAAACTTGATTCAATTCAAAACAAATCAATAAGACGTTTAATTGTTTCTCAACCTCAAAAACATCCAATGAAAATGAAAATAAAATAAAACCGAGTTTAGAAATACGATAAATGCTGGAACGAATCCGTGCGTTGCACCGTAATCTCTTCTCTTGCTCCTTCCTTGCACTCCGGAAAATGGCTCGCTCAAGCTTGGATGAAGAACAAAGGAAGATGGCTTTTCCTCCTTCTTCTAGGCGGCGGCTACTAGGGTTTTTAGGTGATAAAAATCGGTTCTAAACCCCCTCTGATATCATCTGATATGGTATGGAAGGGATCCCCCATTTAAACCACCGAAAATCACGTTAAATTATGAAAATAAGATTTTCAGAAAATCGCGTATCGATCGATCGAAAATATTTTTCGATCGATCGGTGCACTGTTCACTTCAGCCTTTGAAACTTTCTGCCTCGATCGATCGATCGAGATTTTGGTTCCGATCGATCGATCCTTCGATAAATGTTTTGCTGAAGTTTCTGCCTGGGTCGATCGATCGAGAAATAATCTCGATCGATCGAAATTCTGAAAAATCTGAATTCTTCATTTTTTTCTCTTTTTCGCCTCGGTTTCACCCGTTTCCTTCATTTTAGCTCATTTCTTCCATTTCCGACCTATTTTCCTGAAACAATCAAATAAATACCAAAATGCCTAATTTCATCCAGGAAAAAGTACGAAAAACGGAAAGAAATTACAGCTAAAAACACTTAAAATCCAAGCCTATCAACTCCCCCAAACTTAGACTTGATCGTCCTCGAGCAAGCAATAACCTCAAAATGTGGAGTTAAACTTAATACTTTGAATGAATCATCTTTACAACTCAAGGTAAAAGCTCAGCAATCCTACTTACACATCAATAAGAGTCATTCAAAGTTCAACAGGAAGCGTTTTCTCCTAAGCTAAAACAATACATCGCAACATCGGAACGTGCGTGTGTGCTATTGTCAAACATGAGTTATATACATATCTTTTAAGATCAAACTGTGCCATAAAACTCAAAGTCAAGATTACTTTGGATTACTCTACAAATTTACTATCCAGCACTTCTCCACTAATGTAATTATTCCCTAGACTTGGATCAGAAGGTCTTTAAAAGCTTATAGTGTTAGGCCTTTTGGTGTCGGCTCCAAAGAAAAGGTAGGATGAATGCAAAGAAGAGAGTATAATAGAATCAGTTCAAAAATTTGTTCGCACAATATTGAGCTTCTCTTCAACTGTTTCTAGCCTTGGCCACTTTGGGTCTTATTTGAATGTTTTCATTTTTTCAAGGCTTTTCTCTACATCTTTTCTTATTGCTCATTCTTTTGTTCATTTTTGTTTTTCACAATGAACTCATCTACATATAACAATTCAGTGCAAGAAATGAGATTCATTATACTCCCTTAGGGACGGATAAAATTTTTCATTTAGGCTCAATCCAAGGTATGTATAATGAGTTAGCAAAAAAATGTCGAATGGGGGTCTACTTATATGTAATGCATATACCATTCTTTTTTCAATAAGGCTCAAGAGGGGACACTAAGGAATGATGTAAACAAGGTAAGCTTGAAAGGCACAAACGGCCCAAAGATCGCCTAAACCATCTCCAAGT
The DNA here is from genome assembly GCA_907163345.1 of Haberlea rhodopensis. NCBI lineage: Eukaryota > Viridiplantae > Streptophyta > Magnoliopsida > Lamiales > Gesneriaceae > Haberlea > Haberlea rhodopensis. The sequence goes on from CAJQUN010000057.1 coordinate 1,058,059, forward strand.
CAAGTTCCTAATTATAAAATTTCGCCTCAAAGTGCTTTCAAATAAATTGTAGAGTTTTCTAAGATGCTCAAGACTAATCATAGTTAACACAAGTTTTCACTTTGTTCAATACATACTTCACTCAATCATGACTCAAAACGTGCTCAAACTATTCCTCAATTTTGACATAAGCTCAACAAAGGATATATACAAACAAGTTAAACATTTTCATGACTCCTATCTAGATGGGGATTAATTTCATCATGTATTACCATTGCAAATCCAACTCATCATTTCTCAAGTATTGACTCATTTTCTAAAAAACATTTTGTTGATAGTGCTCAAGGACGAATTAGTCTCATAAAAGTGCAGTCATGCAAGAAAAGAAACAAGACAAGAAGCAGAAATGTAAAAACTACAAATATACACAAAAATAAAGAAACCCCCCCCCCCCCCCCCAAACTTAATATGTGCATTGCCCTCAATGTACAAGACAAATAAGCGTAAAGGCAAAACACATACCATGACAACGATCGTCACTGATCGTCGTCCTCATCATGCTCCGGAGGGGGAACTGGGTAGTGACGCACAGCACACACGGATTCATGCTAAAAACAAAAGAAACAAAACAACAAAATCAATTAAACTAAACTAAAGAAAAAGAAAAAGAAACAAAGGGAATAAGAAATCAACCAAACTAAAATGAAGAACTAAAAACAAAAACTCGAGGAAGGAAAAGAAAGTTCATAATTTATAGTCTCAAGCTGGACTATCACCTCCTCGTCTGTTAACTTGATTGCTCCTTTGGATTCTTCATAGAATCACTCGGGAGCGTACCTTGCATCCTTCCAGAAATCAACGTGGCCAGCTGCCCTATCTGCACTTCCAGGTTCTTAATCGATGCATCCTGATTCTGCATCCTCACCTCAGTCGACGAAATCAGTTTGGCCATCAGCTCCTCCATACTCGGTTTTTGTGTGAACCCCGACTGTGGTTGTGGATTCAACACATTCTCTTGATTTGACCACCTCAGATTTGGGTGGTTTCTCCATCCCGGGTTGTATGAGTTTGAATATGGATTGTTCTGCTGCCTGTTTCCTACGAAATTCACAGCTTCAGTAGATTGATTAAATTGGTTACCTGCTTGGCACTCAATGCTCGGATGACCGCCTCCACATAAATCACAGAAAATAGTTTGAGCTTGCATCGCTGCTGCACCCATGCTATCTATCTTCCGGTTCATAGCTTCCAACTGAGCATAAATAGCAGTAATCTCGTCCACTTGATGGACTCTCATTGGTTTCTGTGGCGTGTTCCTTTCTGATTGCAACTGATAGCTATTGAACGCCATTTCCTCCAATAAGTTATACGCTTCTTCCGGTGTCTTCCGCATGATCGATCCCCCAGATGCTGCATCTATCATAGATTGGTTAGCAGAAAACAAACCATTGTAAAACGTCTGTACCTGCAGCCAGATGGGTAGACCGTGATGTGGGCATCTCCTCAATAAATCTTAGAAACGATCCCACGCTTCGTATAAACTCTCGGGATCGAATTGCCCGAACGTAGTGATATCGTTCCGCATCTTTGCCGTCTTGGAGGGAGGAAAGTACTTTGATAAGAAAGCTTTTGTCATCCCTTCCCATGTTGTAATTGATCCTGCAGGTAATGAATTTAACCAAGATTTAGCTTTGTCTCTCAATGAAAAAGGGAAGAGCCTTAACCTGATGGCGTCGTCGGAGACGCCATTATGTTTAAACGTGTCACAGATCTCCAAGAAGTTGGAGATGTGAGTGTTTGGATAGTCCGTGGCAGCTCCCCCAAACAATACAGAGTGCTGTATCATTTGGATAATAGCAGGCTTGATCTCGAAATTATTTGCCTGGATTGTCGGCCTAGTAATGCCGGATAAAGATCCATGAAACGCTGGTTGTGCAAAGTCAATCATCGATCTCGGGTTCTGTGCTTCGTTATTGTCGGCCATTGCTCGAGCCTCTCGTAGTCTTCTAAGTAGAGTCCTCTCTATTTCAGGATCAAATGGCTCGACAATGGGCTCCTCTCTTCTGAGCATGCACTAGAGAAATGGTTCCTGTACTAGATCAGACAAAAGGAGACAACAACAAAAAATACAAAATCAAAAACAAGAACAACTAACTAAAACAAAAAAAAATATATATATAAAACGAAATAATACAAATTGGCTAAATTACAATTAACTAATCTCGTATGATATTATACAGATTAGTCCCCGGCAACGGCGCCAAAAACTTGACCTGGTTCATTTTTAAACAGAAAATTCTCAGTGTAGCGATTCTTTACCGCAAGTGCACGGTGTCAAGTTTTAGTATAGTTAAATGAAAGTAAGGGTTGTCGAATCCACAGGGACTAACGTATAAGTACCAAATAAAACTAGTAAAATTATATTTAGCCTACGATTAAAAAGATGGTATATTAACTACTGCAAATTTATAATAAAGGACCTAAATAAAATAAGAATAAATAAAATGAATGGTTTCCGGATATGCAAAGGAATTTCGCTCGAGAAATTTATCTCGCTCTTCGTTCAACTATGTTATCTTTAAAGATTCGTTTGAATAAGAAATTACCAAACAATTGATTCTTAAGGTGAAAGGTTTTCGTTATTATTCAATACACTCTCTCGAGCTGTAAAGAAACTAATATCAAATTAGAACAAGTAACTCTCGTTCACTTATTTACTAATCCGATATTGCATAAATCTTCAAAACCTCGTTACTCTAAATCTCTCGATTCAAAGCGATCACGTATGTGATTTTATCTCTCGATCTCAATCTTAAAAATACATCATGAATTAATGTAGCGTATTATAACGTTATCTCTCGATCTCGGTTATAACTCACAGAATTCAATCAAAGTTAGCTAGGCTTTGATCTTAATAAGCATTTAATTCATGAACAATAATATATCAGTACACTCAAACACATTCGAATCAATAAATCAAACACAATTAACATCAAACTCGATAAAATAAACTTGATTCAATTCAAAACAAATCAATAAGACGTTTAATTGTTTCTCAACCTCAAAAACATCCAATGAAAATGAAAATAAAATAAAACCGAGTTTAGAAATACGATAAATGCTGGAACGAATCCGTGCGTTGCACCGTAATCTCTTCTATTGCTCCTTCCTTGCACTCCGGAAAATGGCTCGCTCAAGCTTGGATGAAGAACGGAGGAAGATGTCTTTTCCTCCTTCTTCTAGGCGGCGACTACTAGGGTTTTTAGGTGATAAAAATCGGTTCTAAACCCTCTCTGATATCATCTGATATGGTATGAAAGGGATCCCCCATTTAAACCACCGAAAATCACGTTAAATTTGAAAAATAAGATTTTCAGAAAATCGTGTATCGATCGATCGAAAAGATTTTTCGATCGATCGGTGCACTGTTCACTTCAGCCTCTGAAACTTTCTGCTTCGATCGATCGATCGAGATTTTGGTTCCGATCGATCGATCCTTCGATAAATTTTTTGCTTTAGTTTCTGCCTGGATCGATCGAGAAATAATCTCGACCGATCGAAATTCTGAAAAATCCGAATTCTTCATTTTTTTCTCTTTTTCGCCTCGGTTTCACCCGTTTCCTTCATTTTAGCTCATTTCTTCCATTTCCGACCTATTTTCCTGAAACAATCAAATAAATACCAAAAAGCGTAATTTCATGCAGGAAAAAGTACGAAAAACGGAAAGAAATTACAGCTAAAAACACTTAAAATCCAAGCCTATCAACTCCCCCAAACTTAGACTTGATCGTCCTCGAGCAAGCAATAACCTCAAAATATAGAGTTAAACTTAATACTTTGAATGAATCATCTTTACAACTCAAGGTAAAAGATCTGCAATCCTACTTACACATCAGTAAGAGTCATTCAAAGTTCAACAGGAAGCGTTTCTCCTAAGCTAAAACAATACATCGCAACATCGGAACGTGCGTGTGTGCTATTGTCAAACATGAGTTATATACATATCTTTTAAGATCAAACTGTGCCATAAAACTCAAAGTCAAGATTACTTTGGATTACTCTACAAATTTACTATCCAGCACTTCTCCACTAATGTAATTATTCCCTAGACTTGGATCAGAAGGTCTTTAAAAGCTTATAGTATTAGGCCTTTTGGTGTCGGCTCCAAAGAAAAGGTAGGATGAATGCAAAGAAGAGAGTATAATAGAATCAGTTCAAAAATTTGTTCGCACAATATTGAGCTTCTCTTCAACTGTTTCTAGCATTGGCCACTTTGGGTCTTATTTGAATGTTTTCATTTTTTCAAGGCTTTTCTCTACATCTTTTCTTATTGCTCATTCTTTTGTTCATTTTTGTTTTTCACAATGAACTCATCTACATATAACAATTCAGTGCAATGAATGAGATTCATTATTCTCCCTTAGGAACGGATAAAATTTTTCATTTAGGCTCAATCCAAGGTATGTATAATGAGTTAGCAAAAAAATGTCGAATGGGGGTCTACTTATATGCAATGCATATACCATTCTTTTTTCAATAAGGCTCAAGAGGGGACGCTAAGGAATGATGTAAACAAGGTAAGCTTGAAAGGCAGAAACGGTCCAAATATCGCCTAAATCATCTCCAAGTCAAGTTCCTAATTATAAAATTTCGCCTCAAAGTGCTTTCAAATAAATTGTAGAGTTTTCTAAGATGCTCAAGACTAATCATTGTTAACACAAGTTTTCACTTTGTTCAATACATACTTCACTCAATCATGACTCAAAACGTGCTCAAACTATTCCTCAATTTTGACATAAGCTCAACAAAGGATATATACAAACAAGTTAAACATTTTCATGACTCCTATCTAGATGGGGATTAATTCCATCATGTATTACCATTGCAAATCCAACTCATCATTTCTCAAGTATTGACTCATTTTCTAAAAAAGATTTTGTTGATAGTGCTCAAGGACGAATTAGTCTCATAAAAGTGCAGTCATGCAAGAAAAGAAACAAGACAAGAAGCAGAAATGTAAAAACTACAAATATACACAAAAATAAACAAAACCCCCACAAACTTAATATGTGCATTGCCCTCAATGTACAAGACAAATAAGCGTAAAGGCAAAACACATACCATGACAACGATCATCACTGATCGTCGTCCTCATCATGCTCCGGAGGGGGAACTGGGTAGTGACGCACAGCACACACGGATTCATGCTAAAAACAAAAGAAACAAAATAACAAAATCAATTAAACTAAACTAAAGAAAAAGAAAAAGAAACAAAGGGAATAAGAAATCAACCAAACTAAAATGAAGAACTAAAAACAAAAACTCGAGGAAGGAAAAGAAAGTTCTTAATTTATAGTCCCAAGCTGGATTGTCACCTCTTCGTCTGTTAACTTGATTGCTCCTTCGGATTCTGTGAGGGCCCGATCCTAATGTGGTGTTTAATTAACACATAATGATTAATTTACGTAAACGGCGGAAGATTTATTTCAAAGGTCTTATCAAATGGCCCTAAAATTTTTTCGCTTTTAGGTGATACATATATAGTGATACTGAAAATACGTAATTCCAGTTTCCAATTTAACATGTTGAGCATAACATCCATATCAAGTATAAATCAACCAGTAGTAGAATACTTAAAATACAGATACTCGGGGCATACCCCGGTAAATCAAAACATAATTAAAAATATTCTAACAACTACTGGGACGCAAAACATAAAATATAAACCTGAGCTCGCTCTCAAGGAGCTCTGGTATCTCTCGATGCGTCGCTGCAAGCATCGTCACTATGTCCTCCTGTAAAGCCTGTCATGTCCGAACAACAAAAGACATGACAGCCCCCACAAAGGGGGTCAGTACCCCAGTACGAGAAATAAATAAATCATGTCAAGTGACAAAGTATCATGCAATGCATACCATGTATGAATGCGATGTATGAATGGGTACAAGGAATCGAATATCAAGATACCAAAAATCGGAGTCCAAAGGAAGGTATCATCAAATCATCAAAGCTCGAGCAGAGGGTGACAGTATACGTACATTGCGCTAGGAAAACTCATCCTATGTACGTTACTGCATCCAGCCCTCGTGTCTAGGTCCGGTCGCACCTGCACGTGACTACAGTTACTACCTATACTGCCTGTCATCGCCATGCTCGTCGTACCCGACACTCAGAGTAAGTCAACTCAGTCAAAATCATGGATATCAAGGAAACGATAGCTCAATATGATATGCCCATGAATCATTATGCATTAATGACATATGCAACTCAATATATCATGCAATCTCATGTGAGAGTATATACAAATCATGTAATTTCACATATCATGTACTCCAAGACATTTATCATGTCAGATAGTCACAGAATCATATATTGACAAGAAAATCATATCAATCAAGTAATAGCAAGGTCATACAGTGGTATCATTACACGCCTTTGCCAGACGTCATGATACAACTCATTTCAACGTACTTCGACCCAAGCTAATCTACAAGACTTCTCAGATCAACCCCGGAATCTATTAACCTGGTCATATAAATTTCAAATAACACTAAGCGTTCAAATTGTGAATTGAATCAATTGCAACTTCTAAATATTGACCCTTAGCGATTTTCTTAATTTTCAACTTGACCCATTTTCGTAGAAAAATCATAATAAATTCATATGACCTCCAAATGACTTCAAACCAGGGGAAAACATTCGACAACAACAAGGTTCATTTCATATTTAATGATCTTTAGCTAATTCATAGGTCTAGGGGTCGATTCATAGCATAATTCATCGAATTCTAATATGCTCTGTTGGTGCAGATTGAGCAGTGATAGGGAAAAGGTCATAAATCACTCATATGAACTCCAAATCATGTGAGGCCAGTTTCTAATGCACTATAACTCAAAATTATACAATACATATCTTATGAATGTCAAGCAAAAGAGTTAATCTTTATGTACATTACTTGAAAACGTACAAGCCTAAAAACTCGTATATCCCCTGCTTCCAGATTGTATAGTTGATGGTAGAATTAGCATAACATTTGCATATGAACTCCAACTTGAGTGAGGCCAATTCCTAATGCAAGATAACTTATAATACTACAACTCGTATTAGAGGGTAAAACTTCATATTCGTAGCCATTTATTCCCAGAAACATGAAGCACACGAAGCATGAAACTAGCATGCACTGAATTTCCAGATTTGACACATGTTGGTAAATCGGCCATAACTATTTCATCTTAAATCCAAATTAGCTGATTTTGGTGGCAATTTAAAGCTAGCACAAAATACTACAACTTGTCATAGGGGAATTATCTTCCAATTCGAAGCCTAACAATGCTTAAAATTCGAAATAACAGCATGCATATTTACTGATTCCAAACAGAATACATTTGACAGCAACTTTGTCATCTATTTCAGCAACATTTCCATCTAATTGCACAACAATTCGACCATTTCAGTTTATAATCTCAAATATATATATATATATATATACCTTCAAGTCATGAAGATTTGAATCCTTAAACATTCCCCAAAACGTCCAGCGCTTAAGAAAGACGATGAACCGATGCGGTTTTGCTCAACACAACAGTTTCTTGCATTTCTTCTTGTTCAAATCGATTTTTGTGTCGTGTTCTCTTCCAAATTCCAATTGCATGTACATATTGGAGTTGTTTGGTCAACGTTTGAGTGAATAACAGCAAGCAAGAGAAAACATGAAGGAGATGAGGAAGACATGAGAGAAATTCCAAGGCTTGCTGATTCTCACTTAACTATGTTGGCTACAAAGTTGGCTTTGCTTGTCCGGATGGTTTTGTGTGTCACGTGTGTTTGCATGCAATCATGCCAATTGAAAAGTCATTCCAAGCAAGTGAAGGTTCAGATTACACTTCTTTAATTCATTGCTTGTATTATATATTTTTTTAATATATTTGATGTATTGTGGAATCCATGTGTCCATACATCATTACCTTACAAGATTATTGGTCCAAAATCATGTATTAAACATGAGTTAAATTAATTATTGGCATGTGTTCTCCAAGTGCCATGTGATCATGCATATGCTCATGCACCAAACATGTTCCACTAGTTGGTCGACTCATCGTAGTCCAAAATTCCTTATTCCATGTTTGCACTTTTAATTATCCGGGTTTGCTTAATCATCATTAATCCGGATTAATTAGCATCGGGGCCTTACAGATTCTTCACAGAATCACTCGGGAGCGTACCTTGCGTCCTTCCAGAAATCAACGTGGCCAGCTGCCCTATCTGCACTTCCAGGTTCTTAATCGATGCATCCTGATTCTGCATCCTCACCTCACTCGAAGAAATCAGTTTGGCCATCAGCTCCTCCATACTCGGTTTTTGTGTGAACCCCGACTGTGGTTGTGGATTCAACACATTCTCTTGATTTGACCACCTCAGATTTGGGTGGTTTCTCCATCCCGGGTTGTATGAGTTTGAATATGGATTGTTCTATTGCTTGTTTCCTACGAAATTCACAGCTTCAGTAGATTGATTAAATTGGTTACCTGCTTGGCACTCAATGCTCGGATGACCGCCTCCACATAAATCACAGAAAATAGTTTGAGCTTGCATCGCTGCTGCACCCATGCTATCTATCTTCCGGTTCATAGCTTCCAACTGAGCCGAAATAGCAGTAATCTCGTCCACTTGATGGACTCTCATTGGTTTCTGTGACGTGTTCCTTTCTGATTGCCACTGATAGCTATTGAACGCCATTTCCTCCAATAAGTTATACGCTTCTTCCGGTGTCTTCCGCGTGATCGATCCCCCAGATGCTGCATCTATCATAGATTGGTTAGCAGAAAACAAACCATTGTAAAACGTCTGTACCTGCAGCCAGATGGGTAGACCGTGATGTGGGTATCTCCTCAATAAATCTTTGAAACGATCCCACGCTTCGTATAAACTCTCGGGATCGAATTGCCCGAACGTAGTGATATCGTTCCGCATCTTTGCCGTCTTGGAGGGAGGAAAGTACTTTGATAAGAAAGCTTTTGTCATCCCTTTCCATGTTGTAATTGATCCTGCAGGTAATGAATTTAACCAAGATTTAGCTTTGTCTCTCAATGAAAAAGGGAAGAGCCTTAACCTGATGGCGTCGTCGGAGACGCCATTATGTTTAAACGTGTCACAGATCTCCAAGAAGTTGGAGATGTGAGTGTTTGGATAGTCCGTGGCAGCTCCCCCAAACAATACAGAGTGCTGTATCATTTGGATAATAGCAGGCTTGATCTCGAAATTATTTGCCTGGATTGTCGGCCTAGTAATGCCGGATAAAGATCCATGAAACGCTGGTTGTGCAAAGTCCATCATCGATCTCGGGTTCTATGCTTCGTTATTGTCGACCATTGCTCGAGCCTCTCGTAGTCTTCTAAGTAGAGTCCTCTCTATTTCAGGATCAAATGGCTCGACAATGGGCTCCTCTCTTCTGAGCATGCACTAGAGAAATGGTTCCTGTACTGGATCAGACAAAAGGAGACAACAACAAAAAATACAAAATAAAAAACAAGAACAACTAACTAAAACAAAAAAAAAATATAAAAACGAAATAATACAAATTGGCTAAATTACAATTAACTAATCTCGTATGATATTATACAGATTAGTCCCCGGCAACGGCGCCAAAAACTTGACCTGGTTCATTTTTAAACAGAAAATTCTCAATGTAGCGATTCTTTACCGCAAGTGCACGGTGTCAAGTTTTAGTATAGTTAAATGAAAGTAAGGGTTGTCGAATCCACAGGGACTAACGTATAAGTACCAAATAAAACTAGTAAAATTATATTTAGCCTACGATTAAAAAGAGGGTATATTAACTACTGCAAATTTATAATAAAGGACCTAAATAAAATAAGAATAAATAAAATGAATGGTTTCCGGATATGCAAAGGAATTTCGCTCGAGAAATTTATCTCGCTCTTCGTTCAACTATGTTATCTTTAAAGATTCGTTTGAATAAGAAATTACCAAACAATTGATTCTTAAGGTGAAAGGTTTTCGTTATTATTCAATACACTCTCTCGAGCTGTAAAGAAACTAATATCAAATTAGAACAAGTAACTCTCGTTCACTTATTTACTAATCCGATATTGCATAAATCTTCAAAACCTCGTTACTCTAAATCTCTTGATTCAAAGCGCTCACGTATGTGATTTTATCTCTCGATCTCAATCTTAAACATACATCATGAATTAATGTAGCTTATTATAACGTTATCTCTCGATCTCGGTTATAACTCACAGAATTCAATCAAATTAGCTAGGCTTTGATCTTAATAAGCATTTAATTCATGAACAATAAGATATCAATACACTCAAACACATTTGAATCAATAAATCGAACACAATTAACATCAAACTCGATAAAATAAACTTGATTCAATTCAAAACAAATCAATAAGACGTTTAATTGTTTCTCAACCTCAAAAACATCCAATGAAAATGAAAATAAAATAAAACCGAGTTTAGAAATACGATAAATGCTGGAACGAATCCGTGCGTTGCACCGTAATCTCTTCTCTTGCTCCTTCCTTGCACTCCGGAAAATGGCTCGCTCAAGCTTGGATGAAGAACGGAGGAAGATGGCTTTTCCTCCTCCTTCTAGGCGGCGGCTACTAGGGTTTTTAAGTGATAAAAATCGGTTCTAAACCCTCTCTGATATCATCTGATATGGTATGGAAGGGATCCCCCATTTAAACCACCGAAAATCACGTTAAATTAGGAAAATAAGATTTTCAGAAAATCGCGTATCGATCGATCGAAAAGATTTTTCGATCGATCGGTGCACTGTTCACTTCAGCCTTTGAAACTTTCTGCCTGGATTGATCGATCGATATTTTGGTTCCGATCGATCGATCCTTCGATAAAATTTTTGCCGAAGTTTTTGCCTGGATCGATCGATCGATCGAGAAATAATCTCGATCGATCGAAATTCTGAAAAATCTGAATTCTTCAATTTTTTTCTCTTTTTCGCCTCGGTTCAACCCGTTTCCTTCATTTTAGCTCATTTCTTCCATTTCCGACCTATTTTCCTGAAACAAGCAAATAAATACCAAAAAGCGTAATTTCATCCAGAAAAAAGTATGAAAAACGGAAAGAAATTACAGCTAAAAACACTTAAAATCCAAGCCTATCAGTGGCCAACTCTTGGTCCAACGAAAAACCTAGTTTCTCAAGATTCTATTTGTATCCAATCATCTTGAGTACATGAGATCCAACAAGGGTTCCTTCTAACATTCTGCACTGAAATACCGCTGTAGAGACGTCATACCTCTCTTGTCTAGCTTGTTGTTGGTAAAGTTGCTTCAGATGTTCAATCATATTGAACGCATTCATTTCCTCATGTTTCTTCTGAAGCTCAGAGTTCATGGTTGCTAGCATTAAACAACCAACATCAAGTGCGTCATTTTGATGCTTCTTGTAAGCATCCTTATCGGCCCTCGCGGCCGTAACGGGAGGTTCCTCAGCAGGTCAGGTTCCTCAAGGACATATTGCTTTTTCTCTTGTTTGAGGACAATCCTCATATTCCTATACTAGTCTAGGAAATTTGTCCCATTTAATTTGTCCTTCTCAAGGACCGATCGCAATGAAAGTGTACTTGTAACGTTGTTTGATGCCATGAATATCTACAATATAAATATGCAAAATAAGTTTATGATTTAATCATTTAATAAGGTCTTATATTAAATGATACTCCCACTATTTAGTTAAAAAACATCAACCCTCAAAAACTATTAGTGGGCCAAACCCATATTTCACCTAACCTTGAGTTAGCTTTGGCTAATCACCCAAGACTCGGTTATTTAGATAGACAACGCTTTGTCAATTATATCACATGTAACTCTTGGATGGTTGGCGAACAACACTTTGTTCTAATTCATCTAATGAATTATTTCCCAACCCCATGCCTCTAGTCCCAATCCTATTGAGATAACGCTAGTTAAGTCGAACCCAATTAAAATAACACGAATATCACTTTTATCCTATCGCGCCTTACTAAGATTGTCACGGTGCTTTGCTTTGGCAAACCCACGCATGTTCAATCGAAGTCTTGACGAGTACTTTTAATTGGAAGGCATCTTGATTGACTTAATATTATTAGAGGGATTTAAAGATCTCACGATTTTATTAATATTGAAAATATGTCTGGTACATATACATATCTACATATATGTATATCAAGCATCAATATTAAATAAAACGATAAGCATGCATCACATACATCAACATAAAATAAATGTGACATGGTTATAGCCCCAACTAATGATTTTCTCAAGCCAATGAGAAAATCTAAAAGGTCAACCTAAGGGTAACATCTCCAAGCACCTCTTTGGTCCTTTTGTGAATGGCCTCCTCGTCCTGGCACCATGGTCCATCTTCATTGATCTCCATCAATACAACTATAACTATACTATATAACAATTACATGATATAGAGAAGTCCTCGAGTTACATTCGAGGGGGAGCATAGGGGAGGGAATACATTCATAAAAATAGAGAAGGCACGACTCGCATGCCGTATTTAAAATTACAATCTTCCACAAAATACCTATCTAATAGGTCATAGGGCTATAACCATGCACCATGCTCAAACAACACATAAAACATGCTTGAACATAAATGAATTAAATTCTAAACAATTTAAAATTTAATTCTAAGATAATAAAACTGTAAAATAAAATTACAAAAATTATCGCACAGACATCAAATGTCTCGGACCCCGTGCACGAGAGGGGCACGAACGCTCGCTCACCATGGGCGGTCGCCCGCCTCAAGCTCAAACCATTGAGCTCGGTCGCCCATCTCAAGCATGAGCCATGAGCTCGGTCGCCCGCCTCAAGCCATGAGCCCGGATCTCGGTCGCCCGCCTCAAGCCACAATGACATGATCTCGATCGCCCGCCTCAAGCCATGACGATCAATTCGATGAAGGGATGTGTTATCCAAGTGCCATGTGATCATGCACATGCACATGCACTAAAAATATGTTATACTATTTGCTTGACTCATCGAAGTCCAGAACATATTAATTCAAAGTCTGTACTTTTAATTATCCGGGTTTGTTTAATCATCGTTAATCTGAATTAATTAGTAGGGGCCTTACATGATATGTATATATACTCATGGTGTGTGGTTGTTTCTGTAGGGGCTCATAGACGGGGGAAGCCGGGATTGTGAGTATACCTTCTTTTGCTAGGATATAACTGATGTATAATATGTGATGTATGAGATATTGATCACATATTATCTTAATCCTGATAAATAAATAATGACATATACTTAATTGTATATGTAAATGAGGTTTAAGGTAATGAGGCCCACAACAGACCTACCGTTGCTAAACTTCTAAACTTGTATGAGGGAGCTTCTGAACTGGAAAATGTTTCATATGCTACATTCACATCATCTATATATGCTACCATTTCAACATAAATTTCCGAAATTTCCTCGAAATTTGTTTCTATAACAACCTCGTCACCTTTGTTAATTCGATCCTTACCAAATCTTATTTGTAATGCCGCTAAAAATGATGTCTAACCATAAATGAATCCATATTTATGCATCCATTCATACCAGTTTAAGGCAATATCATCCAACTGAAATGATGCAACAATTAAACGTTGAGGGTTGGGTGTGCAATAATAGTCAAAATACCTTTGGATTCTTGCAACCCAAGCTGAAGGATTGTCACAGAGAATCTCGGAATCTTAACACGCAAAGACTTCACGAACTGAGGAAACTCAACTGATGTGTGTGAATGTTGGTGGTTAAGTGGTGAATTAAAAAATTCAATGCTTGAATTTTGTTTTTCAACCAAAATTGTTTGTTTCTCCTGCAATAGAGCTACTCGCAATAGAATTTCCTCCACACGCGTGAGACATGTACCATCTGCCATTGAATTTATTCGAACAAAATTCACTGAAGCTTCTGCTCGGAATCTGTGAAATTTCCGGCCCAATACACGATTGATAGAGAATCAAAGAACGAAAATGAAACAGAGACGGCAAGTACTCAAAATTTGATTCGAAATTGTAGGATTTGAAAAAAAAAAAAAGCAACAGTGAAATCAATAAATCGGACGAGCAACGTTACGGAATTTGAAGCATAATTTGAAGGGATTGGTAGTGCAAACTGAAATGTCGATGACAAAAAAAACAACAGCGAAGATTGGACAATTTCCAGCGCCTAAAAAAAGGTTTCAACAGAATTTCAATATTTGTTAGGAAAGCAGTAATCAACAAGTGTAGCACAATTGCCCTCTGCCATCGCAAATGTCAGGACAAATTTGAAAAAAAATCACAATTGAGATGAAAATTTACACAGAAGAATGGAACTCGGAATCAAAGAAAAATGTGCCGTAATTGAACAACACCAGAGTCAATCCGTCGAAGAGAACACAACAAAATCGTCAAGGAATTCGATAACGAGATCGATCTTGTAGCTGACGAAATTGAAGCCAAAAAATGACCGTAAATACAATGAAATTGGACGCAGCAGTGATAAATTCACAAGAAGAAATGTGAATCCGAATCGACGAGAGCACCAATGTTATTATCTGAATTTTGGTTTTGAGAAGTAATGAAGTGAAAGAAGAATTAACAGAAGAATTGGGAGAGAATCAGGGAGAAGACAACTTGCTTAAATGGGTTCTACATCTTATTTGCTATTTATCGACTTTACAAAAATGAATCACAACTCTAAAACTCAAGCTTTACGCTTTACAAGTTGGCTATACAAATTTGAGTATAACCCTTGGTCTGATACTCGAAATTTAGGCCTCACTCTTGCTGATATTACAACTGTTCATTCCTATGAGTGACGAGGGAATTCTTAAAGTCAGCAAAGATCCATGTTTTCGCACTTAATACGAAGAGAACCATGCGGAAAAAGAAGAAGAAACAAACTTTTGTTTCAAGTAATTCAGAGAAATAATCTCCAACTCCCATCCTATTTTCATCCTATTGCAGAAGTCAATCTAACACGTGCTTACGGACGAATGTGCACTCACAGCAAAGCCAAAGGCAGTAAAGTCCCCTAAGTAGAAAGGAATTGTGATCACCAAAGAACAGAAGGTGAAGACACCTCAATAGTCTCCTGCTGCTATCACCCATACTGACAAAAGCAAAGCTGTTTTGGTTGAATCCTCTCTGCCAAAAAAGAAGCATGACAGAGTCGTAGCTGATTTCACCTTCTATATGGATACAATTATAGAGAACAATCGGAAGAAATCCATTGGCCATTGGATAGACAAAAATTAAACATTCGCGTCACTGGCGCGATCAAGAAAATAAGATAGATAAACAACACGACGCAAGGCATCATGTGATAAACGAAACTACTGCAATTGCTGAGGCCTTAAAAAGTAGGATCTCGTCCTTGCCAATGTCAATGAAGCTATAAGGTTTTCTCTCTTTTAGCTCCCCATAAAGAGAACTTCAATCAAGCTTCCTCTACCCCAATACTAACTACACAGTACTCAACTCTTATAGGAGTAATTATGTGCTACCGGGATACAATTGGTCTTGCCAAAATGGGTTGGGATTGTTTTGAAAGATCCATAAGGGAAACTTGAATCCTCATCTGTTCCTATTCAGCTCCCACCCCCTTCTTCTCGAGCTTAGCTCACGACAACATCCTCAAAAAGTTCATCCTCATTTGGAAGTTGATCTAGATCGAGTCACGAAAAAGTCAGCTACAAGACCATTCTTACAAATGCCTCCCAACCAGCAAAGACGGAAGTTTTAGCTCTCGTTCATACAGTCCAACAAGCTGAGGTTCGAAGCGAACCCTATCAGCCAAAGTCGATTGCTCTCTCACAAATAGTCCAAATCCGAGACTTCACATCCCGTTCTTGTTGCTGTTGAAGAATAAATGATCCAAGAGCATGTCCTCTCCACCAATGCTTTCGAAAATCAATTATAATAAAAAAAATTGTTTACCAGTTTTTACCACTTGTCATTCAGTTTACTTAGTTAACCTTCAGTTAAATTTCTATTAACAGTTAGATTGTTAGTTAGCTTTCTGTTCACACATAAGTTACATTAGTTATAGGCAGTTAATTATACTTATTCCCATATAATATATAAACCAATGTACATTACTTTTTTGATCAATCAGTTCATATTTTAATCTTCTCGTCTTCTTCAATGCAAGCTCTGCATTATAATATGGTGTCAGAAGAAATTCATTTCCACGCCTACTGTTTCCTTTTTCACTTTTGACTCCATCGTCGTTTCTTCTACTCTGTTTTCATTCCGGTAGTTTACGGATCATGGCATCTCCGGATCCTATTTCTTAGCCATCATCAACAGCAACTTCAGCCATTGACGATCCTTTCAGTCCATACATTCTCCACCATTCAGATCTGTAAGGAATCCGACAAGCATTAAATTCAGCGGAATAAAAAAAATCCGGATTCCCACCGAGGACCTATACGAAGTTATCATATCGGTGTCAAGAGTTATACCTTTGTAGAATCCTCGAAGCAAAACCTCCACGAGTCACGAGCAAAACTTTTCAGCTTTGCATCTACGGTATCCACACGATCAAATCGAAAGTGTTGTTGAATTCATCAAGTTGCTAGACTTGATAAATCAACTGGAAGAAAGGGACGAAGGCGACGGCTGCTTGTTCTAAACAAAAGCACGTCAGTCGTAGGTTTTTGTGTTAATCATTTTAACGTCTGATCTATTCTTAACCTAATGTATATATATATATATATTGGTAAGATGAGGCGGCTAACAACTGAATATCGGCTTTCTCAAAACCCTTAGCCCATTAATCAATTCCCGTCTATATATATTGCCCATTATATATATCTCTATATATATATTTGGCCCATTAGTTTATATTAGGACTCTTCCTAATCAATTTAATTCATCCAATTAATTTAACTCCCTTTATCGATTTAATCTTGTGTGCGACCCGTTAGAATCTTGTAACATTGACAGTGACATAAAATCTCATTTTATGTGATAAGTGTCGTTATTACACTTATTTAGATGCGATTTCCAATGGTTTTTGTATTATTTTTGGATTATTTTACACTTTTTGGTATATATTTCTCTATTTCAGGAATCAATGTTGAAATGCATAAAAGTAGAGGAAATAAGCCAAAAATGATGAAAAACGACCGAACCGAGCGAACGCGTCAAAGCCAAGGAATAAAGGAAGGAAAGAAAAATAATAATAAAAGCAGCTCGATCGATCGAGACTCAATCTCGATCGATCGGCGTATCCAGAAAGTTGTCTCGATCGATCGAGCGGTCTGCTCGATCGATCGCCCGGTAGAATTTTCTGAAAAATAAATTCCTTAGAGAGTTTGTGTCCAACAAGCAAGTGAAAAAAATCCTTTCCTAGATATATTTTGGACGAAAATCACACCTAGGAGGAGATTTTACACCCTAGGAAGGGCCTTTATTCATCCATACTCCATATCACCATCATCCACCATCACCCTCTTCATCCTAGGAATTGGAACAAGCCAACAAGAGAATCGAGGAGCACGATCGAGAAAGAAGCAAGAGGAAGGACCGAGAATCAACGAAGAAGTCGACTTGGGAGTTTGCTTTTACCTTTCTATTATTGTTTTGAATGAATATTGGATTTATTGTGTTTTTGATGATTGAGAAATATCTTGAACATAGTTTTTCCTATTGATATTGTGATCAAATTCATATATCTTCTTTGTGCATGTTTTATTGTTCTTCATGCTTTTGAAGGATTGACCCCCTTTGAATGATCTTTTATTATAATTGAGATTGAAAGATAAAACTATAATACGATATAGTAATTCATGTCGTGTGTTAAAGATTAGATCGAAAGGTAAAATCACATATGAGTGATAACTTTAGGTTGTTTAATCTAAAGTTAGTGGTTGTTACAAATGTTCATTAAATATCGAATTGTTAATTAAGTGAACGAGAATTACTTGTTGCAATTTGATGTTAGATTTAATATAGCTCGAGAGAGTATATTGAATAAATTTGGAAAACTCGTCACCTTAGAGATGTATGGAGAAAAGAATTGTAAGAGTTTGTTTAGGTGAATCATTGTTTGATAATTCTTTCTTGTGGACTTTTCTCGTGATCGTCGATGGTTTTGGTTGGATTAGAATAGTTTAATTTTGTTTATTTAGTTTATTAATTAATTATCGTAGGTTAAATATAGTTTAAAAGAAATCTTATTTGGTACTTGCTTGTTAGTCCAAGGTTCGACACTCGTACTTACGAATCACTATATTAAAACTTAACACTGTACGCTTGCGGTCGATTTGTGTTGTTGATTTATATCATCCACTGCTTAATATTTATTTACTAAAGAAAAGTGCGATCAGTATGTCACAAGCAATTAGCGGTATCTAGCAACACATCAAGGCTACCCAAGTTACAAGAATGCCATTGACTCGACAGAACTTATGGCCTGTGATAATATTAATCATGTAACTTAATCCATTTGTCATATGTGTTTAGATTAAACACGAGTCATGGAATAAGTCATATTCGTATAATTCAATTTTTTATTTCTTGATCCTCAAGTTAGACTAGAATAAACTAATAAGCTCGATATCACATTTCGACTCATTCGAGCATGTGCATGCATTTTAGTCTCACTTGATCAAGGGCCCAAACACTTCTCCTGTTATATAGGAGGGACAAATCATATCTTGATCACTCAACATTCCTCTACATAATTCGTATGATTGTCTTTATAGTTTACCCTGTTATAGGTTACATTTGACAATATCAAGTTACACAACTCCTTATGTTGGGATCTCTGGTGATATCAAGTCGTAAGGATTACATACACTATTATCACTATGAGAATTGATTATGACATTCATATAACTATCTATGTAGCATTCTCATGGTTGGTCTATCCAGTACATAGTTCTCTAACATATATATACCCATGTGTTGATTCGATATCTCATATCCATGAACAAATTCATCAATCAATACAAACTAGTCTCAATGCCTTATCATTATCATAATTCATGATAATACTTGACTATGAACAATATTTAAGAATAATAAAATTTTATTCTAAGGACATTAATAAATTTATATTCATATTACACAGATACTGGAATAATATATAATAATGAATTGCATTAATAAAATCATATTGTATTGTATGCCAAAATCAAGCATCTAATGAGTTGTCGTAGGACATATCCCAACAAGATCATCCTCTGGTTTCTCAACCATTGACAGGAGATAACTACGCCTCCTAGAGTAGGGCCATATTGATCGCCCTTTATGTGAAAAACAAGTTAGGGTTAATAAATGGTTCAATCTCTAGAAACCTAACAGTACCGACGTCAAAGTACTCAATTATTGGATCCGCAGCAACAATGTAGTCATTTTTTGGATCTCATCAATTCTCTATCCAAGGAGATCTCCGCCAGTGTGATGTTCTCTGAATGTGCAAGACATTTGGAAAGATTTGGAAGAGCGTTTCCAGCAAAAGAACGGGCCTCGCATATTCCAATTGCGACGTGATATTTCGATTTCAATGATATTAATTCGTCGCACTGTAATGTAGCCATTATACAGGTACTAAATATTTATTTTTAATACGTGTACCTTGTACTTACCATACATTAATATCATAATATACCATCATCTGAAAATAATAAAATTATATTTCGATTTCAAAGAAGAAGAAAAAAATGACTCCCTATGGGAGAAACACTCCTTTCGCAACCAAATTTCCATATACGAACAAGTGCAGTTACCATTTAACTCATGGAACTATGGAAACAAATGGCAGAGTTGCATGAGAAATATGTTCCATTTAAAGTCCCCCATTTTCAATATGAAGATGGTTCTATGATGATTTCTCATCATTAATATCTTGACCTCCCCATTTCCGCATTCGCTCTGTAGTTTGCTCGACCTGCAACATATAAAACTTTACATGTCATCAACAAGATATCAATGTTTGTGGGGATAGTGCACATATTCTCGGTTAGGGGCATCATCGGCACCAGGTCTATGTAGGTGAAAATGTACTGGATGAGCATGCACAAGTAACTTATGTACCATTAACGACACTAACCTCCTTGCTCCAGTTGGTTTTGTAAAGGATCAGCGAGAGCACAAGTGTCTGCAAACTAATGCCAGCTATCATCCCTACCCAGAGCCCCTGCAAGAACCATATTTCTTGATTATCACCAACTTTCAGTTCTATTATGTAGGTAGTGTGGTTTTTGGCTCTGCGGTTTCGCTTGTCGGGAATGGATGGACCAATTCTTCTTTTTTTGAACAACAATTATGAGATATCGAAAAGAAGACAACATCATGAAAAATTTGAAGCCCTGCGTACGTCGACAGAAAATGGCAACTCTTGTTACTAAATTCTCCACTAATTTTTGTAAACTATCCACCATCTACGTAAGTATTTGAGAAAATATCATAAAATTTAAAATATTTCATCGAATTGGAAAAAAGGCACAAATGTAACACTGAAATGTAAGTTAAAAAATACTCACCACCACTCCAAGATTAGCTACATAGCCAAGGATGTATCCCAAAGGCAGACCAAAAATGTAATAGCAAGCCAAGTTTATATAAGCTACCAGCCCTTGCCAGCCGCCTCCTACAGCAACACCTGCACACATTTTCTCCAAGAAAATAAAGAAGCCAATGGGGGAAAATAAGCAGGAATCAGAAAGCAAGTTGCACTTGAAACAATCGGCTTGTACCTGATATCACAGGCTGGATACTGTTAAGAAGCATTGTAATTCCAAGAAGTGGCGAAAGATGAGAGACTGCCTGCTGCATTTCTTTGCTGTCAGTAAATATAATCGAGAAATGATTTCTAGTAGCAAGGACAACCACCATGCAAAGGATCCCGATCAGTAGAGACTGAAAGAGAGTCACATAGACTGAATATTTGGCTGCTCTGGGACGAGCCATGCCCAGCTCGTTGGCAACACGTACACTGCATCAAGAAAGATTACATTTTGTTGAAAATGCGTGGGGGAACCAGTAAATTACTTGATAAAAATCTTGGATTTTACCTTATAGCAGCATTGACTCCTATGAAGAACATTGCTTCCCACCCATCAATGCTCATGCTAGAACATAGCCAAAGAAACCAAGCATTACTTTTTAAACACTTAACATAACATTGATGCAAAGAAAGATTTGCCATTGATAGAGAGAAAAGCCTATTCTTGTTCCAATCATTCGAAGAAAGCCCCACCTTTATTTGTCCCGCAGCTAAGATAAAGATACAAAGGTAAAATGGTTAAGAAAACATGGCTTCTGCATAAGTATACTAGAAACCAATTTTTCCAAAACTTAGCTAAAGAAAGATGGCCCAACAATA
The DNA here is from genome assembly GCA_907163345.1 of Haberlea rhodopensis. Taxonomy (NCBI): domain Eukaryota; kingdom Viridiplantae; phylum Streptophyta; class Magnoliopsida; order Lamiales; family Gesneriaceae; genus Haberlea; species Haberlea rhodopensis. The sequence goes on from CAJQUN010000057.1 coordinate 1,079,392, forward strand.
GTTTTAACTTTAGTTTACACAAAGTTTTGAGAAAAATGGCTAAAAACTCACCATATAGAAAGGGAACCAACTGCGGTCACAGCATTATCAAGATGGCCAGTGAGGATAATAATGCTCATCATATACCATATCTCCAAACAAAGCATAATAGCAGATTCCAGTGACAATCTTACGAAAGCCCAAATCTCTTGAAATGCAGACCACGAGAACCCTTTCCAACCATCTTTACACCAACCAACAACATACACTAATTGTGCAATTGCAGATCCCCATCCGGTAAGATCAAATGCCACAGCTGCACCAGTTGCTCCCCAGCCAAGTACATAGATAAAGAGCCAACATAAAAAACTATGTGAGATCAGAGCAATGATTCCAGTCCAAGCAAGCATCGAAACTTTGCTCTGAGCTTGAAGAAATTTTTGGGTTGGAAAAATGACAGCAAGGGAACACAACTGCGGGAGAACCATGAGTGTGTAAACTCCGGCAAGATTTGCTATTTCTTCTTGTTGTCCTACTAACTTCAGGATTGGGGTGGCAAATATGTATAGTGGCGAAACGAGGATGCAGGTGGCGATTAAGATAATCATCGAGCGCTGCATGTAAATGCCTAGCATGTGAACTTGTCCGGCACCATATGCCTGCCCACATAGCGTCTCGAGGGCACTCCCCATACCAAGCTAAATAGATAATTGCAAGGTCTACTTTAGAATTTTGTGTACTTTGCCTTCAAAATCAAGAATGATAACAACAATATGATCAAGTTATAACTTTTATAAAAAAATTGGATTGTTATAGCATTGCATTTCATATGCTTCATGGTATATGTAACTTCTTCAAAGCTGCATTTGTGTAGACTGGTTTAAATTAAAGAAATTCAAATTCACAGATGAAATTCATTATTGTATGTTTAGGCAAAAAAGTTAGTTAGGTATTTCATATTCCACTTCGCGGCCCAACAAATTCTTTTATACATTTTGAAAGACTCAATGGATTTTCAAACAATTTTGATGCCAGATCCTCGTTCAAATATCCGATCGCAACCTAACTAACTATCATATAGATAACTTTTATTTGGTTCAGCCTTAAAACAGCAAGTCTAGCAATAATATGGGTTGGGTTTTGCCAGCTGGGAGCAATACCTCAGGCGTAGATCCAAAGCATCTAAGCCCTCGGAGAGGTACTTGCCTGATGGACGATGGTAGCATCTCATTAACCGATAATATGTTTAACACACTTTTCTTTCTTTTTTATGATTTCTTTCCTCTTTTAAACTAAAAAATGCTTCATTTTATCTTTATTGAAAGATTGCTTACTATGTATTTATTACTGTATCTGAGAAAGAAAAAGGTGTGATCTCAACTAACCATGAATCCGAAAGAGAAGGTGCATACAACCGAGAGCGCAATAGAGAAAGCTGAGAGCTCAACATCGCCGAGATGGCCGACGAACGCAATACTGACGGAGCTGACACTGTACTGGCACAATATTTGTAACCCAATCGGCCCTCCAATCATCCACAGCTTCTCTGATTCGATGCAGAAAACTCTCCACCACGCATTCAGACCTTTCGCCGACAGATAGTCGCCGCTGTCTCCGATCAGCTGGAGCTTCGGCTCGAGTAGCGGCGCCTCCATTTTGATGGCTTTAAGTTTCGCGGAGCAGTGTTCGCGGCTCCACGTTCATCACTGATTCGCGGACCGCTGACAGACAGAGCATCGCCTCGGTCTTCCTTTGACCTTATCTCAAATATAGTTGCAGGACAAGCGCCAAAAACTTTCGATTCGTCTGCTTATGTTTTTTCTTTTCCTTTTATATAAATTTTGAAAACTATTTAGTTTTATTTATAAGTTATCTATATTAGCTCAAATTATAGATAATTTGTACTTATATTTACGTGTTACAAATTAGATGATTTTCCTCACAATCTTGAATTCTTTTAGGGTTTGTTTGAAGTTATACATAAGAGTATGGTAATTTTAAAAATTATTTTAGTATAATTTTTGTTACAATGTGATTCGTGTTACAAATTAGATGATTTTCCTCACAATCTTGAATTCTTTTAGGGTTTGTTTGAAGTTATACATAAGAGTATGGTAATTTTAAAAATTATTTTAGTATAATTTTTGTTACAAAATTATCACATTTTATTCCTAACTTTATGGTAATTTCATTAGGTATTAGATTGGTCGAGGCCCATGTGTCGCTTAGCTAGATGGTTTGCTGGCAGTTCTGGTGATTTCTAGTTAATTGTATTTGAATGAAGTGAGCAAATGACGAGAGGATATCCGGACCCTGCAATCAAGTTAGAATGGGCAAAGGAGAGGAATTTGTGAAAATAATGAGCGTGAACTCTCATATTCACAGGACTATTTTTTGTTGGGCGGCTATCGGCCAGCCACTATTTGTCATCAACACGGACAGTCAGGTAGACATGACGGTTCGGAATCGTCGGTTGATGGTTCGGAACCGCGCTAGACGGTTCATAAAAGCCCGACTCTTAACCTTAACATTCGTAGACGGTTTCGGTTACGATTCGTGAACCTCCGTTTACGTTACGGTTCGACCTTTATATTTTTTAAAATACTTGAAATTAAAATTTTATTTAAAAAATTCAAAAATGATTAAACATAAACTTTAAAAAAAAATAAAATTAAAATTAAAATTGAATTTGGTATGAAGTATTTATAAGTTTGGTACTTTACCACATGAAATTTGTATGAAACCTATACAATTTTGGTACTGATTATACATAATAATATTGGTATAAAACATTTACAATTATGGTACTAATCACATATGAAATTGGTATGAAACCTATGCAACTTTGGTCTAATTACAAATGATAATGGTATATGAAACATTTATAATTATTGTACTAATTACATATGAAATTTGTATGAAACATATACAACTTTGGTACTTAATACATATGAACTTAGTATAAAACATTTACAATGTTGGTACTAATTACATATGATATTTTGTGTGCGCTTATCATGTACGCTCAAATTAACCCTCTCAAGTTAACAACAATAATGAATGTAGTAGCGTGAGTAGGGATCGATCCCACGAGAAATGATGTATTTTTGTGTTAATTATGCAAGCAAATAATAAAAGGGGGTTTTGGATTGATCAACTACTACTATGAAAAATATATGAATTAAATTATTTAACGAAATTAAACTAAGGCGATTAAAATTATGAGAAGCAATTCTTGGTTCTCAGTCGACTTTACCTTGGATTTATGCATTCAATCATCGATTATCACAAAAGATGTAATTTTTACTTGAATATTCATCATTAGATATTCAACTCGCCCAAGCGTTCTAAATTAACCCGTGTCGTTATATCGATCAAAACAACAGCAGTTAAGATAAATATTAACAATAGCTTTCAAATATAGTAAGAATGATGAAACTTAGACAACATAATCCAAGCGTCTATGCTTAATCAAGTCAAGCATTTTTCCTAAGAATTTAACAACACAACAACAGACAATTATTAATCCTAGTTGCATCAATGCCAATCATTAGATTGCATGTAAAAATCATTAGATGGCCAATCTTATAATCAAAACACAACAATCATGACAATAATCATAGAAAAACACATGATACTCAATAAAAATGTGAGGACCCGTTCCTAATCAAGTGTTTAATTATCATACAATGATTATTTATTTGTAAACAACGGAAGTTTATTTAAATATTCTCCCAATAAGTGGCTCTAAAAATTTTGGCATGACCTCCCCGTATGAGGGACGTACCAAAAAAAACTGAAAAGCACAATAATAATATCATCAGTACAGAAAGTAAATACATAATACCATAGGATGCATCATAGGCATCCAACACATAATCCGTACTAAAAATATTTACATCATACCAAAGCATGCACAAAGTCTCCAGCACACATTTCATACTCAAAATAGTTACATAATACCATAAGCAGTAATAGAACACCGAATATTCACACATAATCAAGACTGGACGAAAATGAACTCCATTTACATAGTCATACTATCCATGACACACCCTGGTATACTTAACTATCATACGACAGTGATAGACAAAAGAAAACAACCTCAGGTAAGACTTCCAGCGAGCATTCCATCTTGGGATCCTAGTCACCTGTAATACCTGCAATTGTCCACACACAAAGACAACAACAACCACCTTGGGGGTGAGCCAAAGCCCAATATGAAATTATCAAGTAATTACAACATGCATCTATTGTAAGGACCCCCGTGCCCTTAACCCGTTATTAGTGTATTAATCCAAACATTTAGTGCATGTAATCAACATGTAGGGGAAAAACCCACTTATCACCATAGCAAAACATGCTTATAATAAAATTCTTTGCATTATTCCATATAATGTCTAGTTTTCCCCAACCAAGTCCACATGCATATCATGCACCTTTATAATACACTAACATATTCTCAATTCATTTAGCAATTCAATAAATAATTGCATACAACTCATAAATGAAGAGAGAAAGGCCCTTGCCTTTTTATACATGCCATGTACACATAATAGTGCTCACATGAAAGCATCAAAAAGTATGTGTGTATCAAATGTATAAAACACGGTGCTCAATACAGTCACTGGTACTTCGATCCCTGGAAGCGCCTCGATTCCATAGCTCGAGCTCAACTCCAAAGCCATCGATGTACCTAATCACCTGCCCCAACAGAGACAGCCCCCAGGGTGAGTATACCAATATCCCAAATCCAATAATCACAATAATACAATTCATAATTTACAAAAATGTAAATGCTATGAAGTATAAAAGATGCTCCCTGGATGGTATCATCCTCATCCGGGATTTCCTGTACTGTCCCTGTTCTCAAAACAACTGAAACCATCAAAATTCCCAAATGCCAGTTAATCATTACATTGATTAACAAATCCATTTGCCACATACCGATATCATAATCAATAATATCAAATCATTAAACAATGATCACAGATGTTCCATATATCTCACTTATGGTTCCATAGTTCAATTTCATTGCTCGCTCTACAATAGTGGCATTTCATTCTCACGCATGCTCAACAGTAGTGACGTCATAACCGATGTTCGCTCAAAGGCGACAACATACCCAATCATTGCTCGCTCAGAAGTGGCACCATATCATCCCCAATGCATATACATATCCATTTGTAGCAATTACCATAAACCATGTATTTCAATATCCGGTTATTGCTAATACCATCTACCATGCATTTTCATATACGTTTATTGCAATACAGTGTACCATGTACTCAACAATTGCAATTATAATAAAGGGTCATGCTCGTACGTCATACATACCTTATGATTCCGTAGTTCAAGTCCAAACAAAACATTGCCTCAGTCCCGAGGTTCGAATAAGAAATGTGCTAAACACAAATCAATAACTCATAATCAATGAGTAGTCCCAAATTCATATGCACAAGCATGAAATCCAACCCCAATCATCCCAATACGATGATTAAATAGTAAATGGTCAATAATCGCTCCCCAAAACCCGAGGGAGGACCCAAAATACCATTTTACACAATCGCACTACCGATCGATCGGTCACCATTACCGATCGATCTGTAACTGTTCATAAATTCGATTTAAGCTACGGCTTTGCACCGATCGATCGGTCCAAGCTACCGATCGATCGCTAGCCACCCACCGATCGATCGATCGCTCATACCGATCAATCGGTAAAGACAGAAAGAATCACCCAACGCTACGCACTTGCACCGATCGATCGGTCCAAGCTATCGATCGATCGGTAGCTGTGCGGACCCGAAAATCACCATTTTTAAAAGCTTAAAAACCTCCACCATTCATACCCAAACTTCCTCCAACTCGAAAATAACCACATACAAACATCCTAGTACACTCAACAAGGGTTATAATCTATTTTAAAATAAAACCCATAAGATTTCAAGATTTTACAAAATCTCCCAAAATCCAACCCATAACCAAAACTCAACCAAACACCTCCAAATCATAATCAATACGAAGATAAAAGCGAGGGGAGGGAGATTACCAAATTATCTTCAAGAAATCGGGCTCCCAAGATGAGCCCCATCGATTTGCTTCCAAGAGGAGAATAGGGAAGGGTTTGGGGTGAGAGAGGCGTGAGGGAGAGGAGAGGGGGAGGAGATTCCGTATAATGACGGAATACCGAGTCCACTTCGTATATATACCTCCACAACTACATCATGATTCATTAAAAATCATCTGTTTTCAATAATTATCTCTCCAACTCAAATTCCATCACCAGCCCCAGTACAAAGTACTCAGGACCCCAGATTCCACCAAAAACCAAATTCCAAGGTTGTCGCCACGATGAGAATACAATCTCATCCCTTGGATCCAACGACTCCAAAAACCGGATTTAAAATCCCCGGGAGTCCCAAACCGCAATTAATTCATAATTGCCACAACTAAAATCCATTAAAGATTATTACCACACCGAGATTAACACCATTAATCCATGGGCATCACATCTATAAAATGTGATATATGATGTAATGCAATGCAATGTAATGCAATGCATGTAATGTACAATGAACCGAAATCTCAAGATACCCAAAATATTGGAGTCCAAAGAAAGGTATAATCAATCAATGTCAAGCTCGAACAGAGGGTGACAACACACACACTTTACGCTAGGAGAATCATCATGTGTTATGCTCGTCATCCCTCGTGTCTAGGTCTGGTAGCCAACGCGCGTGACTACAGTCGCTACCTAAACTGTCTGTCATCATCGTGCCCGTCGTCCCCGACACTCAGAGTAAATCAACTCAATCATCATCAAGGATATCAAGGAAGTGGATAGATCAATATGATATACCCAACATGTATGTCATATATCGATGTATATTTATCAAAATGATGTGTGTTAACAAGACATATATTTTCATACATCGATATGTCAATCATGAATGCTGTGAATGCTCATAATTCAATTAAAATCATATAGCCAAGTTGTGAGGGCCCGATCCTAATGTAGCGTTTAATTAACACATAATGATTAATTTGCGTAAACAACGGAAAATTAGTTTCAAATATCTTGTCAAAAGGCCCTAAAAATTTCTGCTTTTAGGTGATACATATATATAATGATACTTAAAATATGTAATTCCAGTTTCCAATTCAACATATTAGTAAGGACCCCGTGCCCTTAACCCGTTATTAGTGTATTAATCCCAGAGTTTAGTGCATGTAATCAAACATGTAGGGGAAAACCCACTTATCACCATAGCAACTCATGCCAACAGAATAAAATTATCTACATTATTCCATATAATGTCTAGTTTTCCCCCAATCAAGTCTATATACATATCATGCACCATTTTAATATACTAATATATTCTCAGTTCATTTAGTAATTCAATAAATAATTGCGTGCAACTCAAAAATGAAGAGAGAAAGGCCCTTGCTTTTTTATACATGCCATATACACATAATAGTGCTCACATACGAGCATCAAATAGGTATGTGTGTATCAAATGTATAAAATACGGTGCTCAATACCGTCACTGATATTTCGATCCCTGGAAGCATCTCCAATCCATAGCTAGAGCTCATCTCCAAAGCCATCGATGTACCTAATCACCTACCCCAACAGAGGCAGCCCCCACACGGGGTGAGCATACCAATACCCCAAATCCAATAATCACAATGATACAATTCATAATTTACAAAATGTAAATGCTATGAAATATAAAAGATGCTCCCTGGATGGTATCATCCTCATCCGAGATTCGCTGTGCCATCTCTGTTCTCAAAATAACTGAAACCATCAAATTCCCAATGCCAGTTAATCATTACATTGATTAACAAATCCGTTTGCCATATATCGATATCATAATCAAGGATACCAAATCATTAAACAATGATTACAAATATTCCATGTATCTCATTTATGGTTTCATAGTTCTGTTTCATTGCTCGCTCTACAATAGCGGCATTTCATTCTCACGCATGCTCAACAGTTGTGGCGTCCCAACCGATGTTCGCTCAAAGGCGACAACACCTCAATCGTTGCTCGCTCAAAAGCGGCACCATATAATTCTCAATGCACATATAACCATTTGTAACAATTACCATAAACCATGTATTTCCACATTCGTTTATTGCTAATACCATCTACCATGCATTTCCATATACATTTATTGCAATACAGTGTACCATGCATTCAACAATTGCAATTATAATAAAGGTCTATGCTCGTACGTTATACGTACCTTATATTTCCGTAGTTCGAATCCAATCTTGCCTTGGTCTCGTGACCGATGAATTATGTGCTAAACACGATTAATAATCCACAATTAATCTCAAGCATGCAACCACGTGCCCAAGCACGTTCACAAACCCCAATTATATCGTCATCCATGACGATTAACCATTTTAAAAGACCCCGGGCGAAGCATGCATCGAAAACTCAACACGAAATAATCCCCCAAAAAGAGACATTGGCTATCGATCGCTCCAACTCAGGCGATCGATCGCCTCGCAAAATGGTGTGGGCGATCGATCGCCTCATTTCCAGGCGATCGGTCGCCTCTCAACGATTTTTGGCTACTGCCTCATGGCGATCGATCGCCTCTTTTGAGGCGGTCAAACGCCTCACTGTTCATCTTCCACAAAAGTTTATCAACGTCGTGGCGATCGGTCACCCCGCCCTAGGGATCGATCGCCTCGACCTGTAACAGCCAAAAATGGCGTTTTTTCTTGCCAAAACTTCCCAACAACAATCCTCACACCTCATACAACATAACCCTTAACAAGGGACTATAAATCAACCCCAAAAGACAATACCCAAAAATCTTTAAAACCCATTTCTTTAAACCCAACACAAATCCTTCCCAAACACCACAAAACCACTATTAAATCGAAGATAAATGCGAGGGGATGATTAATACCTGAATATCTTCGAGAAATTCGGCTCCGAAGTCGAGCAACCATCGATTCTTCCACCAAGGAAAAGAGAGGGAAATGGGGGGGGGGGGGGGGGGGACGGGAAAGGCTTTTAGCATAGAGAGAGAGAAGAGAGGGAAGGGTTCCGTGCCAAAATGACGGAATACCGAGTCCACTTGGTATATATAGTACCAAAACTCAAAAATACAAATCCTTCCACAGATACATCATGATTCATTAAATATCACCTGTTTTCAAAAATCATCTCTCCAACCTCAATTCCCATTACCAGCCCCAGTACAAAGTACTCCGGACCCCAAATCTCACCAAAGACCATATTCCAAAGTTATCACCACGATGAGAATGGAATCTCATCCCTTGGATCCAACGACTCCAAAAACAGGATTTAAAATCCTCGGGAGTCCCAAAACCGCAATCAATACACAATTGCCACAATTAAAATCCATTAAGGATTATTACCACACCGGGATTAACACTAATAATTCCGGGTATCACATTATTGCTCATCACATAAGCAAATATATAACCAACCAGTAATAGAATACTTAAAATACAGATACTCGGGGCATACCCCAGTAATTTAAAATGTAACTAAAAAAAGTACTCTAACAATTACTGGAGACTCAAAACATAAAACATAAACCTAAGCTCGCTCTCACGGAGCTCTGGTATTCAGCAATGCTTCACCTCGAGCATCCGCAGTACGTCCACATATACCACATGTCATGCCCATACAACAAAGACATGACAGCCCCCCGCGAAGGGGGTCAGAACCCTGTACGAGAAATAAATAAATCATGTCAAGAATAACAAAGTTTCATGCAATGCGTACCATGTATGAATACGATGAATGAGTAGGTATAAAAAATCGAATCTCAAGATACCAATATCGGAGTCCAAAGGAAGGTATCATCTATCAACACCAGCTCGAGCAGAGAGTAACAATACACACACGCTTTGCTCTAGGAGAATCATCCCGTGTTGTGCTCGTTATCCCTCGTGTCTAGGTCTGGTAGCAACGCGCGTGACTACAGTCGCTACCTACACTGCCTGTCATCGCCGTGCCCGTCATCCCCGACACTCAGAGTAAATCAACTCAGTCCTCATCAAGGATATCAAAGAAATGGATAGATCAATATGATATGCCCATGAATAATCTATGCATCATATGACATATGTAACTCAATATGTCATAAATCTCATGCGAAAATCAATACATATCATGTAATTCACATATCAGGTACTACAATTTATCTCAACATGTCATATAGTCACATAAGAATCACATAGTGACAATTAAATCATATAAATCAATTAATGACATGTAAAATCATACAATAATATCATTGCACGTCTTCGTCAGACGTCAAGATAAAACTCATTTCTACGTACCTCAGACCCAAGCTAATCTACCGAGTACTCCTCAAATCAACCCCGGAACCTATTAACCTGGTCATGTAAATTCCAAATGGCACTAAGTGTTCAAGTAGTGCATTGAATCAATTGCAACTTCTATATATTGACCCTTAGTGATTTTCTAAATTTTCAACTTGACCCATTTTCGTATAAAAATCATAATAAATTCATATGACGTCCAAATGACCCGATTCTACTGCTCAAAGTTCAAAAACTAAAAATACTACATTTAATCTATTATGATGTCAAGCTAGTTCAACCATATAAATGGGGTTTGAACACTAAATACGTAGCATTTGAAAACTTATTTTTCAGCCTGAGCAGTGTTAGTAAAAATGCTATAACTTTTTCATTTCAAATCAAAATGGAGTGATTACAGTGGCACCTTACAGCCAACTCAAAGTACTCAAATTCTTATATCTAGACATTTTCCGAAATTCAAAGCCTAACATACTCCTGAATTCGAAGAACACACTGCATGTGTATTTTCGCCCACATGTAGGGCTCAGAATGAGCACTAATAGTATAAAATTCATAACTTCTTCAAAATAAGTCAAAATTAAGTCCTTGTTTTTTAAATCGAAGAGAATTCAAAGAACTACAACTTTTATTTGAAGACCGACATCAAATGCAACACAAAAGATGCCCAAAACTCAAAACACAGTCTGCATGCAACATGCAGAGTAAACAATGAGCACTTAAAGTAAAATCGACATAACTTTTACTTGAAGACCCAAATTGCATGCTTCTTTTTTAAAAAAATTGCATAAAATGAAAAGATCTGCAATTTTTATTTGAAGATCAACTACAAATTCCAAAAGAAAATTTGTCAAAAGTTCGGAATTCTACACTACATGTGCATTTTCAGCACATGCAGAGCCAAATCTGGCACACCTTAGTAAAATGAGCATATCTCACTCATTTCACGTCCAAATTATCTCAAATTTTAACCATAGAAAGATAACTCAAAGTAAAACGAAAATTCGAACCCATCTGCATGCAACAACACTTTATGCAGGAACATAGAGACAACAACTCTAATCTAAAATTCACGCTATGAATTCAAAATATGACCCAAACACCTAAACCCAACTGAATTAAAATATGAAAACAATGTTATACCTTCCTCATCTTGAAGGTTTGGGCACCATAGTGTTGGGATATGCCCTAAGACAACTCATTAGATGATTGATTTTGGCATACAATGTAATATGATTTTATTAAAGGCAATTCATTATTATATATTATTCCAGTATCTGTGTAATATGAATATATATATATATATATATATATATATATATGTTAATGTCCTTAGAATAATATTGTATTATTCTTAAAGATTGTCCCTAGTCAAGTATTATCATGAATTAGAATAATGATAATGCATTGAGACTAGTATGTATTGATTGATGACTTGTTCATGGATATGAGATATCGAATCAACACATGGGTACATGTTAGAAAACTATATACTGGACAGACCCACCATGAAAATGCTACATGGATAGTTATATGAATGTCATAAGCAATTCTCATAGTGATAATAGTGTATGTAACTTGAGATCACCAGAGATCCCAACATAAGGAGTTGTGTATCTTGATATTGTAAAACGTTACCTGTAACAGGGTAAACTATAAAGACAATCATTGGATATACTACAAATTATGTAGAGGGATGCTGAGTGATCAAGATAGGATTTGTCCCTCCTATATAACAGGAAAAGTGTTTGGGCCCTTGATCAAGTGAGACTAAAATGCATCGCCATGCTCGAATGAGTCGATATGTGATATCGAGCTTATTCGTTTCACATGAAACACTTGCGGACAGTGCTCCAGTTCCTCAGAAATAATCAGTTGTTTGCCAAGCTCAGCAAGTGTGAATTTTGGTTGAGCAGCGTAGTATTTTTATGGCATGTTATCTCTAGCAGTGGGATATCGGCGGATCCCAGGAAGATAGATGCTGTGATGGAGTGGTCTGCACCCACTTCTGTGTCTGAGATACATAGCTTTCTTGGTTTGGCAGGATATTATTGACGCTTCATCGAAGAATTTTCTAAGATTGCTAAGCCATTGACTCAGTTGACTCAAAAAGGAGTACCATTCTATTGGTCTGAGGCTTGTGAGCAAAGCTTCCAAGAGTTGAAGCACTGGTTGACGACAGCGCCTGTGTAAGTGATTCAGACGGAGAACAAGAGATTTGTTCTATATACTGATGCATCACTACAGGGCTTAGGATGTGTAATGATGCAAGATAAGCATGTGGCGGCTTATGCATCGAGGCAGTTGAAGCCGCATGAGACCAGATATCCAGTTCATGACTTATATGGTACGTCGTTTACCATTTATACGGATCACAAGAGCCTGAAGTTCTTGTTTACTCAGGCGGAGTTGAATATGCGACAGAGGAGATGGATGGATTTACTCAAGGACTATGACTGTGAAATAGAGTACTATCCTGGGAAAGCAAACTTGACAGCAGACGCCTTGAGTCGGAAGGTGAAGCTGCTGAGGACGCCATGTATTTATCGGCTATGATGACTTCCTGCTGTCATCTAGGCTATGATTTTGATGTGGATGTATCGCCGGTACGGGTATCAACTTTATTGGCAGAGCCAGACATTTATGAGAATATCAGGAGAGCCCAGAAGGCAGATGATGAGATTCAGAGATGGTCATCGCTGGTACTTCATGGACAACCATCAAAATTCAGAGTGGCTGAGGATGGTTCTTTGAGGCTCGGTAACCGTTGGGTAGTCCTGAGTACACCGAAGTTGGGTAGAGGGATAATACAGCGGGCTCATAGTAGTAGACTTAGTGTCCACCCAGGCGGGAGGAAAATGTATAAGGATCTATGTTACAAATTCTGGTGGAAATGGATGAAGCATGATGTTATCGCTTTTGTCAAGAGGTGTCTAATCTGTCAGCAGGTGAAGGCATAAGGCAGAGGCCTGGTGGCAAGCTTAGGAGCTTGGAGATACCGGAATGGAAGTGGGAGCACATATCCATGGACTTTGTGACCCACTTGCCGAGGACTACTTCGGGGTTTGATGCGATCTGGGTGATCGTGGACAGGCTGACAAAGGTAGCTCATTTTATTCCGTACAGAATGACATTCACATACTTGAGGCTGGCTCAGTTGTATGTCCTGGATGTAGTGAGACTGCACGGGATTCCAGTTTCTATAGTGTCTGACAGAGATCCGCGGTTTACATCTCACTTTTGGGGAGGTCTTCAGTCAACTTTGGGCACTGAAGTAAGATTAAGCACGACATATCATCCCCAGATGGACGGTCTGACCGAGCGTACTATACAGACGCTCGAGGACATGCTTCGGGCATGTGTATTAGAGTTTGATTCTTCATGGCAAGATTCATTAGCCTTGGTAGAGTTCTTGTACAACAATAGCCATCAGGTAAGCATTCAGATGGCTCCATTCGAGGCTCTATATGGTCGACGTTGCAGGTTGCCATTATAATGGGATGATTTGACAGGTAAATCAGTTGGAGGACCTGAATTGATTCGGGAGATGAGGATAAGATAAAGGTTATCCGACAGAAAATGAAGGCATCCCAGGACAGGTAGGCAGTCTATGCAAATAAACGGCGGCAACCGTTGGAATTCCAATCGGGGGATAAGGTCTTTTTGAAGACCTCACCTTTCAGAGGTGTTGTGCAGTTTGGTATGCGCGGGAAATTGTCTCCGAGGTATGTGGGACCGTTTGAGATCTTACAGCGCATCGGTACTTTGTCTTACCGTCTGGCCTTGCCACCATCATTGTCTGGTATTCATGACGTGTTCCATGTATCTATGTTGCGAAAGTATGAGCCGTATCTGTCACATGTGTTGCAGCCTTCTGAGGTGCAGTTAGATTCTGATGTGTCCTACGTGGAACGGCCGGTCAGGATTCTGGATAGAACCGATCGCAGACTTCGGAACAAGGTGATACCGATGGTCAAGGTTCTGTGGGATAGCAGGGGTGTCGTGGAGGCCCCGTGGGAGACGGAGCGGCATATGGTGCAGCACTACCCGGAACTATTTTCTGGTATGTGATTTATATTTAGTTTCGGATTGGTAAGTGCATGCGATTTCGAGGACGAAATCTTATAAGTAGGGGAGTATTGTGATATCCCCGAAATGATTATATGCATTTGGGCATTGATTATATTTATGGTGTTAATTAATTTAGTATTGGGATTAATTATTATGGTGGAATGCTTAGTCACATGGTGGGCGTGACCTGGTAATGCATTTCAGGGTACATGTGATGCATGTTGGTTGCATGATTTATTTGTGGTGGGTAATAATATTTGGTAAAGCATGTTTTAATTGGAGTTTTGGTGTATCCTTGGAAATGTTTTTACAATATCAAGTTAGGGATATTTTATAACATCATGCTAATTAATGGGGTACCAAGTTATTTTAAAAACCCACTTATATCCCATTAACTCGCCCCTCCCATCACTTTTATCAAACAACTCTCCCAACCCTTCCCCAAACCCACTTTCACGTCTGAAACAAGGAAAGGAAGAGGAAACTTTGCAAAAATCTTGGTTGCTTGATTTCTTGGTGAGATTTGAAGCCCAATAGAGGTATAGGTTCCTCATTGTTAATTTTATGAAGTTTGGTTATGAAATGGGTTTGTATTTTGGGGTAATAAAATGGGTTTGTTTGGGTTTATGGTATTTTTGGTTGGGTTTCGGTTTATGTTGTTGTTGATGGTTGTTTTAGAGTAATATTGGTGTTTTTAATGTTTTGGGTTGAGGTGTTTTGAGTTTAATGTGGTTTGGTGGTGGTTCTGTACATGAAAATGGTGATTTCTCGCATTTACAGAGCTTCTCGATCGATCGAGCATGACTTTCGATCGATCGAGCTCGGCGGAGCTACAAGCGGGGCTGTATTGGTCTCCTCGATCGATCGAGATGAACTCCCGATCGATTGTGGCGATTTCTGATAAGTGTGATTTTTACACTTATATTGCTATAAATTTATATGCATTTTACTATGATTCTTGGATAATATTATGCGTTTTCGTGTTGTTTTATGTATATTTCAGGAATAAAGGTCCAAATGCATAAAAATGGAGAAAACAAGCTTAAAATAATGAAAAATGACCAAACCGAGCACAACCGGATATTATCGAACATGGATGAAATATTATATTATAGTATATGATATTATAATATATGATATAAGAGATTAACCAGGAGAAAAGAAGTGCAGCACGATCAGATAAGAGCATATTAGAGGATTATTGGCGAAAAACACTGAGAGAAGAGAGGATAGAAACGCAAGATATCAGATTGATCCAGGAAGCAAAAGAGACGTGAAGGAGACAGATTACGTGAGTGAGCAGGAGAGGAGAAGACTGAAAAGAGGATATTTACGTGAGACAGACGTGAGCAATTAAAAAGGGAATCAGATTAAAAGTGAGTAGACGAGAGGAAGTTTACTGGAAACATTCTGGACGTGAAAAAGATACAGATAAGAGTTGTGATCGCTTTATTTTTAAACAGAAAATTCTCAGTGTAGCGATTCTTTACCGCAAGTGCACGGTGTCAAGTTTTAGTATAGTTAAATGAAAGTAAGGGTTGTCGAATCCAGAGGGACTAACGTATAAGTACCAAATAAAACTAGTAAAATTATATTTAGCCTACAATTTAAAAAGATGGTATATTAACTACTGCAAAATTATAACTAAAGGACCCAAATAAAATAAGAATAAATAAAATGAATGGATTCCGGATATGCAAAGGAATTTCGCATGAGAAATTTATATCGCTCTTTGTTCAACTATGTTATCTTTAAAGATTTGTTTGAATAAGCAATTACCCAACAATTGATTCTTAAGATGAAAGGTTTTCGTTATTATTCTATACACTCTCTCGAGCTGTATAGAAACTAATATCAAATTAGAACAAGTAACTCTCGTTCACTTATTTACTAATTCGATATTGCATAAATCTTCAAAACCTCGTTACTCTAAATCTCTCGATTCAAAGACTTCACGTATGTGATTTTGTCTCTCGATCTCAATCTTAAACATACATCATGAATTAATGTAGCGTATTATAACGTTATCTCTTGATCTCGGTTATAACTCACAAGATTAAATCAAAGTTAGCTAGGCTTTGATCTTAATAAGCATTCAATTCATGAACAATAAGATACCAGTACACTCAAACACAATCGAATCAATAAATCAAACACAATTAAAATCAAACTCAATAAAATAAACTAGATTCAATTCAAGACAAATCAATAAGATGTTAAATTATTTCTCAACCTCAAAAACATCCAAAGATAATGTAATATCAAATAAATCTGAGTTTAGAAATACGATAAAAGCTGGAATGAATCCGTGCGTTGCACCGTAGTTTCTTCTCTTGCTCCTTCCTTGCACTCCGGAATTGGCTCGCTCAAACTTGGATGAAGAACGGAAGAAGATGATTTCTCCTCCTTCTTGTTGGCGGCGGCTACTAGGGTTGTAGGGTGATAAAAATCGGTCCTCTCCCTCCCTGATATGATATATTATGGTATGGAAGAGATATCCTCCTTAAACCACCGAAGATCACGTTAATTTTGGAAAATCAAATTTTCAGAAAATCGCGTCTCGATCGATCGAAAAGATTTTCCGATCGATCGGTGCACTGTTCGCTTCAGCGTTTAAAAGTTTCTGCCTCGATCGATCGATCGAGATTTTCTTCCGATCGATCGACACTTGAAAAAATTGGTGATGAACTCTCTGTCCGGCTCGATCGATCGGTACATATTCTCGATCGATCGAGAGTTTGCAAAATCTGAATTTTCCACTTTTTCACCTCGATTTCACCCGTTTCCTTCATTTTAGCTCATTTCTTCCATTTCCAACCTATTTTCCTAAAACAAGCAAATAAACACCAAAAAGCGTAATTTCATCCAGGAAAAAGTACTAAAAATGGTAAGAAATTACAGCATAAAACACTTAAAATCTAAGCCTATCAACTCCCCCAAACTTAGACTTGATCGTCCTCGAGCAAGCAATAAGCTCAAAAAGTAGAATCAAACTTAATACTTTGATTGAATCATATTTACAACTCTAGGTAAAAGCTCAGCAGTCTTACTTACACATCAATAAGAGTCATTCAAAGTTCAACAGGAAGCGTTTTCTCTTAAGCTAAACAATACATCGCAACATCGGAACGTGTGTGTGTGCTATTGTCAAACATGAGTTCTATACATATCTTTTAAGATCAAAATGTGCCATAAAAACTCAAAGTCAAGATTACTTTAAAATACTCTACAAATCTACTATCCAGCACTTCTCCACTAATGTAATTATTCCCTAGACTTGGATCAGAAGGTCTTTAAAAGCTTATAGCGTTAGGCCTTTTGGTGCCGGCTCCAAAGAAAAGGTAGGATAAATGCAAAGAAGAGAGTATAATAGAATCAGTTCAAAAATTTGTTCTCACAATATTGAGCTTCTCTTCAACTTTTTCTAGCCTTGGCCACTTTGGGTCTTATTTGAATGTTTTCATTTTTTCAAGGCTTTTCTCTACATCTTTTCTTATTGCTCATTCTTTTGTTCATTTTTGTTTTTTTTTTTTCACAATGAACTCATCTACATATAACAATTCAGTTCAATGAATGAGATTCATTATACTCCCTTAGGGACGGATAAAACTTTTCATTTAGGCTCAATCCAAAGTAGGAATAATGAGAGCCAATGGGGGTCTAATTATATGCACTGCATATACCATTCTTTTTCAATAAGGCTCAAGAGGGGACACTAAGGAATGATGTAAACAAGGTAAGCTTGAAAGGCACAAACGGTCCAAAAATTGCCTAAATCATCTCCAAGTCAAGTTCCTAATTATAAAATTTCGCTTCAAAGTGTTTTCAAATAAATTGTAGAGTTTTCTAAGATGCTCAAGACTAATCATAGTTAACACAAGTTTTCACTTTGTTCAATACATACTTCACTCAATCATGACTCAAAACGTGCTCAAACTATTCCTCAATTTTGACATAAGCTCAACAAAGGATATATACAAACAAGTTAAACATTTTCATGACTCCTATCTAGATGGGTGATTAATTTCATCATGCATTACCGTTGCAAATTCAACTCATCATTTCTCAAGTATTGACTAATTTTCTAAAAAAATTTTGTTGATAGTGCTCAAGGACAATTTGGTCTCAAAAAGTGCATTCATGCAATGAATTAAACAAGACAAGTAGCAGAAATGCAAAAACTACAAATATACACAAATATAAAAAAAAACCCCCCGAACTTAATATGTGCATTGCCCTCAATGTACAAGACAAATAAGCGTAAAGGCAAAACACATACCATGACAACGATCGTCACTGATCATCGTCCTCATCATGCTCCGGAGGGGGGACTAGGTAGTGATGCTCCTCACACACGAATTCATGCTAAAAACAAAAGAAACAAATTAACAAAATCAATTAAACTAAACTAAAGAAAAAGAAAAAGAAACAAAGGGAATAAGAAAGAGTTCTTGATTTATAGTCTCAAGCTGGACTGTCGTCTCCTCTCTCTCAGTTGTCAAGATAAACTATAGAGGTAACTGTTTGGACTTCATTGCTCATGTGATAATGCTTTAAGCGCTGCCCATTCACTGTAAATGTTCCCCTGCTGGGATCGGTAACTTCAATTGCTCCAGAGGGGTAGATTTTCGAAATGGTAAATGGCCCGGACCAACGAGAACGTAGTTTGCCTGGAAAGAGTCGCAGTCTGGAGTTGAACAAGAGTACGGCATCTCCTACCTTGAAGTCTCTCTTTTGTATATGAGAATCATGCCACTTCTTGGTTTTCTCTTTGTAAATCTTGGCATTCAATATGCCTGATTCCGAAATTCTTCCATCTCATTCAATTGCAAAAGACGCTTCTCACCTGCAACATGACAGTCAAAGTTTAACCATTTAATAGCCCAATATGTTTATTGCTCAAGTTCAACAGGGAGGTGACATGCCTTACCAAATACCAACTTATAGGGTGATGTGTCAATAGGTGTCTTAAAAGCAGTTCTATAAGCCCATAGTGCATCATTTAAACGTAAGGACCAATCCTTTCGGCTTAGATTCACTGTCTTTTCTAAAATCCTCTTCAACTCTCGATTTGAAACTTCTACTTGCCCACTGGTTTGTGGATGATAAGGTGAAGACACTTTGTGGGTGACACCATATTTACTCAAAAGCTTTTCAAATTGTTTGTTACGAAAATGAGTGCCACCGTCACTAATAATTTCTCGAGGGGTGCCAAAACGAGTAAAAATTTTTCTTTTCAAAAATTGCACAACTACTCGAGCATCATTAGTGCGCAAAGCTTCCGCCTCTACCCACTTTGACACATAATCTACTGCGACAAGTATGTACTTATTTAAACAAGAGCTTGGGAAAAGGTCCCATGAAATCAATTCCCCACACATCAAAAATCTCACACTCAAGAATATTGGTCAATGGTAATTCATTCCTCCTCGAAATATTACCAACCCTTTGACATCTATCACATGAAGAGACGTACCTGAATGTATCTCTATACAGCGTTGGCCAATAAAACCCAGAAGCAAGTACCTTAGCAGCTGTTTTGGTAGCTCCAAAATGCCCACCTGTATCTCCATCATGGCATTGCTTCAAGATATCTTGCATATCCTCCTCAGGGATACATCGCCTTATGATGTTGTCTGCACAAACTTTGAACAAATATGGCTCCTCCCACATAAGATGTTTAACCTCAGAAAAGAATTTTTTCTTTTGATAAAAAGTCAGATTTTGTGGGAGGATACCACTAACAATATAGTTTGAAAAATGTGCATACCATGGTACCATATCAACACTAAACAATTGCTCATCAGGGAAATTTTCATTAATGCATCTACCTCATTGTCACTTGCATCATTACTGTTCTCAATTCGCGATAAATGATCTGCAACCACATTTTCAACACCTTTCTTATCTCTTATCTCCAAGTCAAATTCTTGCAATAACAAAATCCACCTAATCAAGCGTGGTTTGGCATCTTTCTTTGCAAGTAAGTATTTAAGTGCAGCGTGGTCGGTGTACACAATAACTTTAGCAAGACATAGGTAGGAGTGAAACTTATCAAAAGCAAAAACTATGGCTAGAAGCTCTTTTTCAGTGGTGGCATAGTTAATTTGTGCTTCATTCAAAGTGCGACTAGCATAGTAAATCGTATGAAATACCTTGTTCCTCCTTTGACCTAAGACTGCTCCTACCGCGGTGTCGCTGGCGTCACACATCAGTTCAAAAGGTAATTCCCAATCAGGGGCGACCAACACATGTGCGGTTACCAATTTCTCCTTGAGAGTATTGAACACCTACATACAATCAGAATCAAATTCATAAGATGCATCTTTCGTTAACAAGTGAGATGAGGGTTTAGAAATTTTTGAGAAATCCTTAATGAAACGCCGATAAAATCCCGCATGTCCTAAGAAGCTTCGGATTCCCTTTACTGTTGTCGGTGGTGGCAATTGTTGTATCACTTGAATCTTTGCCCGATCCACTTCAATACCCATCTCAGATATCTTGTGTCCCAAGACTATTCCTTCTTGGACCATGAAGTGACACTTCTCCCAATTCAGCACAAGATTTGTCTCTTCACACCTTGCCAACACTAAAGTCAAGTTAGACAAACATATATCAAAAGAAGAACCAAACACAGAAAAATCATCCATGAATACTTCTAGGAATTTCTCGATCATGTCATGGAATATGGCCACCATACATCTTTGAAAGGTAGCAGGTGCGTTACATAATCCAAATGGCATTCGTCGGAATGCAAATGTGCCATAAGGACAAGTGAAGGTGGTATTCTCTTGATCCTCAGGTGTAATTGCAATTTGGTTATATCCCGAATATCCATCTAGAAAGCAATAAAAATCATACCCTGCTAACCTCTCTACCATTTGATCAATGAAGGGAAGGGGAAAGTGGTCTTTACGAGTGGAATTATTTAACCTCCTATAATCAATGCACACTCTCCACCCCGTTACTGTTCTTGTAGGTATTAACTCATTATTCTCATTAGGGACAACATTAATACCCCCTTTCTTTGGTACACATTGAATAGGACTTACCCATGAGCTATCAGAGATAGGATAGATAATACCCGTGTCCATTAGCTTGATAATCTCAGCTTTTACTACCTCTTGCATTTTTGG
Organism: Haberlea rhodopensis; assembly: GCA_907163345.1. Taxonomy (NCBI): domain Eukaryota; kingdom Viridiplantae; phylum Streptophyta; class Magnoliopsida; order Lamiales; family Gesneriaceae; genus Haberlea; species Haberlea rhodopensis. The sequence continues at coordinate 1,100,925 of CAJQUN010000057.1, forward strand.
ATTAAGACGACGTTGTGGTTGGACCACGGCCTTGAATGTGTCCTCCATAAGAATTTTATGCATGCAGACCGATGGGCTAATTCCTCTAATATCTGATATCTTCCATCCAAATGCTTTCTTGTGCTCTTGAAGGACTTTCACAAGCTTTTCCTCATTATCACCTGTCAAAGATGAAGAAATAATAATTGGTAAAGATTTTTCAGCATCTAAGAAAATATACTTGAGATGAGAAGGAAGAGGTTTGAGCTCGAGAGTAGGTGATTCTTCAATTGATGTCTTTTGAGGTTTAATATCCCTTTTTCCCAATTCTCCAAGATTTTCAGTGTCTCGTTTCATGTAAGGACTGGTGTTGTTCATATAAGCTATACTCTTTATGTCTTCCTCGCAATGTTGCTTATCAGCTTCCACTAAGCATGCTTCCATGTTATCCCTGACTGTATCTTGCAAAACTTCACCTGTCAAAACATCAAGAATATCTACATTGAAACACATGTGTTCATCGTGTGGGTGTTGAAGTGCTTTAAAAACATTAAAAGTAACTTGATCCTCCCCTACTCGGAGGATCAACTGCCCTTGTTGAACAATGATTGCTTTTCCCGTTGCTAAGAATGGTCGACCCAAAATCAGTGGTGTCTCTGAATCTGCTTCCATATCTAGTACCAAAAAATCAACGGGAAAGATGAATTTATCCACTTGACTAAAACGTCTTCAATGATACCCCTGGGTATGTGATGGATCGATCTGCTAATTGTAGTGAAACCTTAGTAGGTTTTGGCTCCCTTAGTCCCAACTTCCTGAAAATAGAAAATGGCATCAAATTTATACTAGCACCCAAATCACATAATGACTTTGTAAAAGATACTGATCCTATGGTGCAAGGTATAGTAAAACTCCCTAGGTCTTTTAACTTTGGAGGCTTTTATTTTGCACAATTGCTGAGCACTCCTCCGTCAAGCTTACCGTTTCATATTCTCCCAACTTTCGCTTATTCGACAAAATTTCCTTCAAAAACTTAGCGTAACTAGGCATCTGTGGTGATCAGGGATTATAGATGTTAATCCCGTAGTGTTAATAACCCCTAAAGTTGTTTTACGTAGCGATTTGGAGTTTAATCGCGGTGTTGGGCCTTCTGGGCTCGTCTATTTGGGTAGTTGGGATCGTTGGATCCCGAGGTTGAGATTGTATTCTCATTTGGGTGAAAAACCTATGAGTTTGGTTTTTAGTGTGACTGGGATCTGGGGTGCTTTGTGTGGGCACCGGTAGGGGGTTTTAGAGTTAGAGAGAGAATTTTTGAAAACAGATGATTTTTAATGAATCATGATGTATTTGTGGGGCTATTAGTATTTCGGGTATTTTTGCTATAAATACCAGTTGAAACCGAGATTTTAATTTTTGGAATCACTTTTCTCCTCCAGCCCGTCACTCTCTCTCCCCCATTCTGCCAGTCCCGATTTTTCCCTCGACCCCACCGCTTCCAACAGTGCGCCCGCCGCCGTCCGGCCGCCGTTCGGCGCGTGCGACCCGCCATTGGATTCGTCTCTCCGAGGCGCAGCTTCCCACACCATCAATTCGAAGTTTGGTCGCGATTTGAGTTCGGATTTTACAGGAAAGCGCCGATCCCCAATTTCTAGGGTTCTTCGATTTCGACCGATTTACTTCCGATTTTCGATTGGGTAACCTTCCTTACCTCTTTTTCGTCCCTCTCATGTAATTCCCTGCTATTTTGTGTTGGATTGGTTCGAAATATTCCCTAAATTCGTGAGGGTTTGAGTTCAAATTTTTGGGGGTTTTTGGCAGGGGTGATGATTCTTGCAATTGATCGATTATTGCATGTTTTAGATGTATTATGGTGTTTAATTGGGTTCGAATTGTGGAGCGAGGGTTCGAAAATTTTAGGGGAGTTCTTGAGCATTTTTCGTTGATGTCTCATTTGTTTCCCTCCCTGCATGTGCTCCACCCCGAGTATTTAAATGGTTAATTGTCGTGTGTTGACAATATTTTGAGGGTTATGGATGTGCTTGAGCATGGGTTACATGTTCGTAAATAATTGTGAATTATTTATCGTGTTAGCACATCGTTCCTTGGGGCATGGAACTCGGGCAAGGTTTGGCTCGGACTTCGGAGATTTAAGGTACGTGCGACGTACGAGCATTTCTTTATATGAGAGCATTTGTGAAATGCATAATGTATTTTGATTTCATTGATAGTTGTACATATGGTTATATATATGTGTTGATGTAGTTATGGAACGACCCAATCTTGACATCGCCGCCACAAGCGTGCGTGATACTAGAGTGGATAACTTTACAAGATATATGGGGTACTGGGTTTATAAGACTATTGTAGGGCATTTGAGATGCCTGAGAATGGCCGTAGAATCATGTAATCATCATAAGACATTTGAGATGTCTGAGTATAAAGGGAATTGGTAAAATAAATGCGAGGCATTTGAGCTATCTGTGATTGATAGCGAAGTTGAGAAATCAGTATTGATAATGAGATATCTATATTGCATGTTTAATGATTTGGAATCACTATATGTTGATATTCGAGAATCAGGCATGCGATGAGTTAATCAATGCGTTGATTTACTGATTTTTGAGATTTGATGAGTTTGATGATTGTGAGAATAGGGACAGTACACGGAATTCCGGATGAGGACGTTGCCATCCAGGGAGTAGCATTTAAATTCATTAGTATTTACTCTTATTATAAATTATGAGTTTCATTATATTGATTATGGGATTTTGTGTATTGGTATGCTCACCCCGTTGGGGGCTGTCTCTGTTGGGGCAGGTGAACAGGTACATCGATGGCTGTGGAGCTGAGCTCGAGCTGTTGATTGGATGTACTCCCAGGATCGTGGTACCAGGGCTTGATGGAGCACGATATCGTATAGAGTACTTATATACACCTGAGGGTTATATACATATTCATGATGCTCACATGTGAGCACGATTATACTTGTATATGGGTTGTATATAAAGGCATGAGCCTTTCTCTCTTTCATTCTATGTTGCATGCAATTTGTGGTAGAATTGCTAAATGATATGAGAGTCATTAGTGTATTATGTGGGTGTTGAAACCCACTTTTGTTGTCTTATTGTATGGTGTCTTCCCTGGCTGGGAATTTACTTAGTGTTCAGTATTTCTGTTGAGTATTGTGCTTTCCCTGGCCGGGAATTGTGTTATGTGTTATGCTTTTATTTCGGGATAGCTCAATTTATGGGGAGACTCTGCCCAAATTTTTATAAAAGTCCACAAGGTGAATAGGTGGCGTATTGGGGATGGTAATTGGCGAAATCTATGATTCTATTTGTTGGTAAAGATGACCTTATAATGTTGTATATTAAAGAAATTTTGTAGTTGCCATTCAATGGTAAAGTATTATCTGAGTTTCCCGATTGTGTTTTATTGAAAGCATGTACCACATATAAGGGTTAATACACTAATCAAGGGATAAGGGCTTGGGGTCCTTACATTAGTGGTATCAGAGCAGTGGTTGCTCATTGGGGCTGTTAAGGGCCTATGAAGTTATGGATAGCACATATTTATGCATGATGGCATTAATGTTGTACGACATAACTAATTGTTTATGTGCTTTTATGATATGAAAAGTGGTATTGCTAACCATTGTGGTTGCAGGAATCGTGTGGAACACGATAGGATGGCATTAATAGTGATGTCTGGCACTCCGTGTGTTACGTGCCAAGGAATCTGATTTTGTAAGAGAATCAGGTAAAGGGATATTTCCGAGGTAACATGTCTTGGTATACGTATTGACTTGCAAGTGGTTGCATATATGCATTGGATGTTTGATGCATAGCGTATATGGCTATTGTTGCTAACCATGATGGTTGCAGGTTACAGGAAATATGGGGTATAAAAAGGAATGATGATTATACATTCCAGGAGTCTTGCTTATCACAGTGAGAATTTTTATACTTACGCTTGACCGCTAAAAATGTGGAGCGGGAGGGGGGAGGCTCGCTTGCACATGGAGGCGGGGTATTCCATACGAAGCGAGGATGAGATACCGCTTGTATGAAGAAGCTTATGCTTATACCGCTAAAAATGTGGAGCGGGAGGGGGGAGGCTCGCTTGCACATGGAGGCGGGGTATGCCATACGAAGCGAGGATGAGATACCGCTTGTATGAAGAAGCGAGGATGAGATGCCGCTTGTTAGGATGATGATTCATTCCTTTGTGATGACACGGATGATAGCGGTGATGTATTCCGCTGTGTCGATGATGATGATTCATCTCTTTGTGATTATTGGCGATGGTTTATACCGCCGGACACGGATGATAGCGGTGATGTGTTCCGCTGTGTCGATTTATATTCATTTCTTTATGAGGACACGGATGATAGCGGTGATGTGTTCCCCTGTGTTGATTTATATTCATTTCTTTATGAGGACACGGATGATAGCGGTGATGTGTTCCGCTGTGTCGATTTATATTCATTTCTTTATGAGGACATGGATGATAGCGACGATGTATTCCGCTGTGTCGACTTATATTCATTTCTTTATGAGGACACGGATGATAGCGGTGATGTGTTCCGCTGTGTCGATTTATATTCATTTCTTTATGAGGACACGGATGATAGCGACGATGTATTCCGCTGTGTCGACTTATATTCATTTCTTTATGAGGACACGGATGATAGCGACGATGTATTCCGCTGTGTCGATGATGATGATTCTTTCCTCTATGATGATGGGCGATGATTCATGCCGCCAGACACATGTATAGCGATGAGACATTCCGCTGTGTTGGTTGATGATGGTTCACACCGTTGAGCATATGTATATGATGATTTACGATGACTCATTCTTCTATGAGGATTGGCGATGATTCGTGCCGCCGGATATGTTGATAGCGATGCCTCTTTCCGCTATTATGTGGACGATGATTCATGCTCAGGTGTATAGCGAGGTTTCATGCCACTTATTATATGACGAGGTATCATGCCGTCGATTCTATAGCGATGGATTGTGCCGCTATGTATTCAGCACATGATTTTGCCGCCTTCGAGCGATGGGTGCTGATTACGCACTATTATTGAGCGACGGAGACAGGTATGCCGCTATATGTTAGCGGTGAGGTATGAGATATTGCTATTCTATTAGCATTATTGTAGCTGGCATGCGTTGATATACATGTTTTATTATGACTATTTTACTAGCATGATGGTGGAAGACATACGCTGATGTACATGGACCGTCACTAGTTGACTGGGTTGTTTAGATGTCATTGTTGACATGTATCGTCACTAGTTGACAATGCCTTAGATGCCATGAGTTGGCATGTGTCGTCACGGGATGACGATGACGATGGTGTAGGAGATGTCTTATTAGACATGCATCATCGTTACGATGAACAATGCGTTGAGTATACGTATTCAGTGGTATGCCTTGGGTGCCAGTACCGAGCACAAGGTGTTGCGTGCGTCACCGATTGACGTGACCCTTATACCGAGCGGGTTGCTCGAGGAATGGATGGATGCGTTGTACATGTGATTGTGCCGCAGCTTATGTTTGGGGTGATCATATTACGAGTGGTGATACCCTTGAGGTATACTCGTTGGAATGGCTTTTGGCCATGTGATTTGACGACAAGAGTAATCATGGAGGAAATTTCTTGCTTTCTGTCGATGTGACATGTGGTAGACATGGTCACACCACCATTGAGGGTGTAGAATGGGTCCTAAGGGAGTAGGATCAGGTGACGTTAAGTATATAGGGACACCGGAGTGTCCAGGGTGTATCGGCATTAGAGGAACGTTGGGTACAGACCCACTACTCTATTGATTTTCTTCCCACGTATGGTGTGTCGTGCGGAAACGTCCGTCTTGTTGGTAGGTTTGAGGTAAACCTAAAGAGGCATAGACTAATTTGTCTGCCGCGTGTGTGCAGCACCATGATGGGCTTGCTAGAGCCGTTATACTGCTCGTTGGAACCAAATTTGGCAAATCTTAAGGTGATACGATGTGGATTGTGGTGGACTCTAGTAGTCACCACGTCATTTGAGGTTGAGGTTGTGCATGCCTCACTGAAACGTGTATACGTTTATGTTTAATCTTGGTGAGACTTGTCTGGGACAGCTCATGATATTGGAGTACCAACAAGAGAGTCATCAGGTCGTTATTGACTCGATCTGAGGGAACCCGTGTATTTGGGATACAATGGGTGTTATTGTATCCAGTTTTTCCGAACAGTGGTTCGAGAATAGTGGATCTCGAGTTCGATGGCACTTCCCTTGTGGGGAAGGAGGTAGTATTATACCTATTTGGGAATCTTTGAAAGATTCGGTAAGTTGGTGCATGTGGTGTTGATTTTGAGAATCACGCCGTGTTGTTGATCGTCGATTTTCATTCTCCACTGGATGGGAATGACTCAGGATTGACAGTTGTGTTTGAGGCTTAGGGGTATGTTGTAGATACCCGAGCCAAGTGCATTGAGTATGCATGTGATGTCAGTGCTTAGGCAGGTATACCGGTGAGTATACGGATGTCAGTTATTGATTTCCTTTTTGTCAAGCATAGAGTTATGCTATTTTGGATGGCTAAATCTCTGATGAGAGATATGGAACACCTTGAGATTGAGAATCTCCATGGCACGATAATTATGAGGAATAATCGTGAAGTTAGTCGACTCCCTTTGAGGAGGGATTATCTTGTATGGGTTAAGGTATTTCCTTGTTGGTGTTTTCCTCCGAGTTATGCGATAGCCTTCCCAAGTTTGGATTGTTAAATCCTAGGATTATCAAGGGATGGCAGGAATTCGGATTGGTTGGGTGTCGCTGTCGACACAAGCGTTGAGGATGCAATGGGTTTATTGCATGTCCTTTCAGAATTTTAAACTCTGTGGAGTCTCGGTTGTTTATTTATGATCAGGATGTGATTCTTGGAACATCCGGAGGTGGACATCTTGTGAGATGTCTTTTGTGTGAATCTGTGGCCGTGAGTTGCCCAAATTGAGTTGCAATGATGCTACTGCTCCTTCGATGGAAAAGGTTTTGAAGTGGAAACCAGGTTTGGTGTGTGTACACCGTAGTATACTAGTGTTTCCCTCGTAACGATGTATGTTAGACATCGTGAGTCATGATAGAGATGTCATTGAATGATATCTACGATGGAATCGGAAGCGATTCAAATCCTTGCAGTTTCAGTTGACTAACTGCTTTTGGATTATTAGCGTTGAGTTGTGCTGACGCTCTTTGACGTTATGATGGATTTGGAAGTCTATTCCACTCCAGAGTTTGACACGAGGTCAACGTTCTCAAGTTGAGGTGTCATTTAGGATGCGTTCTTACTAGTTGTATTAGAACTAAGGTGACTGTCCGATCTACGGTCGTAAGTATTGGTTGTTTTGCAGTCATGAGGGACTGACTTTTGGGATGAACCACATCGAGGTACGTTTTGCCTCTTGGGTGATATGTTGGTTTTGGTAAGTCGCTCTGTTTCAGAGTTTGATGTGAGGTAAGTATCCTCGCGTTTTTTTAATACGATTCTGATATGGTCAAGAATCGAGGTTATGGCTTCATGTTGTTGTGTAGCCTGGGTGTTATGTGATACACCGGTGCTAATTTCGAGGACGGAATTCTTTAAGTGGGGGATATTGTGATGACCAGGGATTATAGATGTTAATCCCGTAGTGTTAATAACCCCTAAAGTTGTTTTACGTAGCGATTTGGAGTTTAATCGCGGTGTTGGGCCTTCTGGGCTCGTCTATTTGGGTAGTTGGGATCGTTGGATCCCGAGGTTGAGATTGTATTCTCATTTGGGTGAAAAACCTATGAGTTTGGTTTTTAGTGTGACTCGGGATCTGGGGTGCTTTGTGTGGGCACAGGTAGGGGGTTTTAGAGTTAGAGAGAGAATTTTTGAAAACAGATGATTTTTAATGAATCATGATGTATTTGTTGGGATATTAGTATTTCGGGGTATTTTTGCTATAAATACCAGTTGAAACCGAGATTTTAATTTTTGGAATAACTTTTCTCCTCCAGCCCGTCACTCTCTCTCCCCCATTCTGCCATTCCCGATTTTTTCCCTCGACCCCCGCCGCTTCCAACCGTGCGCCCGCCGCCGTCCGGCCGCCGTTCGGCGCGTGCGACCCGCCATTGGATTCGTCTCTCCGAGGCGCAGCTTCCCACACCATCAATTCGAAGTTTGGTCGCGATTTGAGTTCGGATTTTACAGGAAAGCGCCGATCCCCAATTTCTAGGGTTCTTCGATTTCGACCGATTTACTTCCGATTTTCGATTGGGTAACCTTCCTTACCTCTTTTTCGTCCCTCTCATGTAATTCCCTGCTATTTTGTGTTGGATTGGTTCGAAATTTTCCCTAAATTCGTGAGGGTTTGAGTTCGAATTTTTGGGGGTTTTTGGCAGGGGTGATGATTCTTGCAATTGATCGATTATTGCATGTTTTAGATGTATTATGGTGTTTAATTGGGTTCGAATTGTGCAGCGAGGGTTCGAAAATTTTAGGGGAGTTCTTGAGCATTTTTCGTTGATGTCTCATTTGTTTCCCTCCCTGCATGTGCTCCACCCCGAGTATTTAAATGGTTAATTGTCGTGTGTTGACAATATTTTGAGGGTTTTGGATGTGCTTGAGCATGGGTTACATGTTCGTAAATAATTGTGAATTACTTATCGTGTTAGCACATCGTTCCTCGGGGCATGGAACTCGGGCAAGGTTTGGCTCGGACTTCGGAGATTTAAGGTACGTGCGACGTACGAGCATTTCTTTATATGAGAGCATTTGTGAAATGCATAATGTATTTTGATTTCATTGATAGTTGTACGTATGGTTATATATATGTGTTGATGTAGTTATGGAACGACCCAATCTTGACATCGCTGCCACAAGCGTGCGTGATACTAGAGTGGTATAACTTTACAAGATATATGGGGTACTGGGTTTATAAGACTATTGTAGGGCATTTGAGATGCCTGAGAATGGCCGTAGAATCATGTAATCATCATAAGACATTTGAGATGTCTGCGTATAAAGGGGAATTGGTAAAATAAATGCGAGGCATTTGAGCTATCTGTGATTGATAGCGAAGTTGAGAAATCAGTATTGATATGAAATATCTATATTGCATGTTTAATGATTTGGAATCACTATATGTTGATATTCGAGAATCAGGCATGCGATGAGTTAATCAATGCGTTGATTTACTGATTTTTGAGATTTGATGAGTTTGATGATTGTGAGAATAGGGACAGTACACGGAATTCCGGATGAGGACGTTGCCATCCAGGGAGTATCATTTAAATTCATTAGTATTTACTCTTATTATAAATTATGAGTTTCATTATATTGATTATGGGATTTTGTGTATTGGTATGCTCACCCCGTTGGGGGCTGTCTCTGTTGGGGCAGGTGAACAGGTACATCGATGGCTGTGGAGCTGAGCTCGAGCTGTTGATTGGATGTACTCCCAGGATTGTGGTACCAGGGCTTGATGGAGCACGGTATCGTATAGAGTACTTATATACACCTGAGGGTTATATACATATTCATGATGCTCGCATGTGAGCACGATTATACTTGTATATGGGTTGTATATAAAGGCATGAGCCTTTCTCTCTTTCATTCTATGTTGCATGCAATTTGTGGTAGAATTGCTAAATGATATGAGAGTCATTAGTGTATTATGTGGGTGTTGAAACCCACTTTTGTTGTCTTATTGTGTGGTGTCTTCCCTGGCTGGGAATTTACTTAGTGTTCAGTATTTCTGTTGAGTATTGTGCTTTCCCTGGCCGGGAATTGTGTTATGTGTTATGCTTTTATTTCGGGATAGCTCAATTTATGGGGAGACTCTGCCCAAATTTTTATAAAAGTCCACAAGGTGAATAGGTGGCGTATTGGGGATGGTAATTGGCGAAATCTATGAGTCTATTTGTTGGTAAAGATGACCTTATAATGCTGTATATTAAAGAAATTTTGTAGTTGCCATTCAATGGTAAAGTATTATCTGAGTTTCCCGATTGAGTTTTATTGAAAGCATGTACCACATATAAGGGTTAATACACTAATCAAGGGATAAGGGCTTGGGGTCCTTACAGCATCTGAAGTAAAGCATCAGCAAATGGAATATTAATATGTAGTTTCTTAAATACTTCAAGAAACTTACCAAATTCTGCGTCCATCTTAGCCTTTTTTAATGCTGCGGGAAATGGGGGAGGAATTACTATCCTATCAGTGTGTGTGATCGGCGTAGTGTTAGAATTCTTACCTTTCTCCATCGCCTTTTCCTTAGTCTTATCCTTGCCTTCAGATGTCTCTCCATGACTCTCTTCTGCTTCAGCTTGTGGTCTTAGCTCTTTTCCACTCCTTAACTCAATGGCCTTTGCTTGCTCGTTTTGGTTCTTCACTATCCCATTTGGTAGCATGCCCTGCGTTCGTCCAGATATTAATGATGCGAGTTGCCCCACTTGCACTTCCAAGTTCTTTATGGATGCATCCTGAGTTGTCATCCTGGTTTCAGTTGATGCTATGAACTTGGCTATTAGCTCTTCCATACTCGGTTTACTCGACCCTCCCGGTTGTAGCTGTGGATTTAACACATTTTCTTTGTTTGACCACCTCTGATTTGGGTGGTTCCTCCACCCGGGTTGTATGAGTTTGGGTATAGATTGTTGGGATGCCTGTTATCTACAAAATTCACCACTTCATTAGTTTGCATAAATGGGTTACCTGCCTGGCACTCAATGCTCGGATGACCGCCTCCACATAGATCACAGAAAATAGTTTGAGCTTGCATCGCTGCTGCACCCATACTATCTATATTTCGGTTCATAGCTTCCAACTGATCCGAAATAGCAGTAATTTCATCCACTTGATGGACTCTCATTGGTTTCTGTGGCGTACTCCTTTCTGATTGCCACTGATAGCTATTGGACGCCATTTCCTCCAATAAGTCATACGCTTCTTCCGGTGTCTTCCGCATTATCGATCCCCCAGATGCTGCATCTATCATAGATTGGTTAGCAGAAAACAAACCATTGTAAAAACTCTGTACCTGCAGCCAGATGGGTAGACCGTGATGTGGGCATTTCCTCAATAAATCTTTGAAACGATCCCACGCCTCGTATAAACTATCGGGATCAAATTGCCCGAACGTAGTGATATCGTTCCGCATCTTGCCGTCTTGGAGGGAGGAAAGTACTTCGATAAGAAAGCTTTTGTCATCCATCCCATGTTGTGATTGATCCTGCAGGTAAGGAATTTAACCAAGATTTAGCTTTGTCTCTTAATGAAAAAGGGAAGAGCCTTAACCTGATGGAGTTGTCGGAGACGCCATTATGTTTAAACGTGTCACAGATCTCCAAGAAGTTGGAGATGTGAGTGTTCGGATCGTCTGTGGCAGCTCCCCCAAACATTACAGAGTGCTGTATCATTTGGATAATTGCAGGCTTGATCTCAAAATTATTCGCCTGAATTGTCGGCCTAGTGATGCTGGATAAAGATCCATGAAACACTGGCTGTGCAAAATCCATCATTGATCTCGGGTTCTGTGCTTCGTTATTGTCGGCCATTGCTCGAGCTTCTCGTAGTCTTCTAACTAAAGTCCTCTCTATTTCAGGATCAAATGGCTCGAGAATGGGCTCCTCTCTTCTGAGCATGCACTAGAAGAATGGTTCCTGTACTGGATCAGACAAAAGGAGACAACAACACAAATACAAAATCAAAAACAAGAACAACTAACTAATACGAAAAAGAAAAATAAACATGAAATAATACAATTGGCTAAATTACAATTAACTAATCTCGTATGATATTATACAGATTAGTCCCCGGCAACGGCACCAAAACTTGATCGCTTTATTTTTAAACAGAAAATTCTCAGTGTAGCGATTCTTTACCGCAAGTGCACGGTGTCAAGTTTTAGTATAGTTAAATGAAAGTAAGGGTTGTCGAATCCACGGGGACTAACGTATAAGTACCAAATAAAACTAGTAAAATTATATTTAGCCTACAATTTAAAAAGAGGGTATATTAACTACTGCAAAATTATAACTAAAGGACCCAAATAAAATAAGAATAAATAAAATGAATGGATTCCGGATATGCAAAGGAATTTCGCTTGAGAAATTTATCTCGCTCGTTGTTCAACTATGTTATCTTTAAAGATTCGTTTGAATAAGCAATTACCCAACAATTGATTCTTAAGGTGAAAGGTTTTCGTTATTATTCTATACACTCTCTCGAGCTATATAGAAACTAATATCAAATTAGAACAAGTAACTCTCGTTCACTTATTTACTAATTCGATATTGCATAAATCTTCAAATCCTCGTTACTCTAAATCTCTCGATTCAAAGACTTCACGTATGTGATTTTATCTCTCGATCTCAATTTTAAACATACATCATGAATTAATGTAGCGTATTATAACGTTATCTCTCGATCTCGGTTATAACTCACAAGATTAAATCAAAGTTAGCTAGGCTTTGATCTTAATAAGCATTCAATTCATGAACAATAAGATACCAATACACTCAAATACAATCGAATCAATAAATCAAACACAATTAAAATCAAACTCAATAAAATAAACTAGATTCAATTCAAGACAAATCAATAAGATGTTAAATTGTTTCTCAACCTCAAAACATCCAAAGATAATGTAATATCAAATAAATCTGAGTTTAGAAATAAGATAAAAGCTGGAATGAATCCGTGCGTTGCACAGTAGTTTCTTCTCTTGCTCCTTCCTTGCACTCCGGAATTGGCTCGCTCAAACTTGGATGAAGAACGGAAGAAGATGATTTCTCCTCCTTCTTGTTGGCGGCGGCTACTAGGGTTGTAGGGTGAGAAAAATCAGTCCTCTCCCTCCCTGATATGATATATTAAACCACCGAAGATCACGTTAATTTTGGAAAATCAGATTTTCAGAAAATCGCGTCTCGATCGATCGAAAAGATTTTCCGATCGATCGGTGCACTGTTCGTTTCAGCGTTTAAAAGTTTCTGCCTCGATCGATCGATCGAGATTTTCTTCCGATCGATCGACACTTTGAAAAAATTGGTGCTGAACTCTCTGTCCGGCTCGATCGATCGGTAAATATTCTCGATCGATCGAGAGCTTGCAAAATCTGAATTTTCCACTTTTTCGCCTCGATTTCACCTGTTTCCTTCATTTTAGCTCATTCTTCCATTTCCAACCTATTTTCCTGAAACAAGCAAATAAACACCAAAAAGCGTAATTTCATCCAGGAAAAAGTACTAAAAATGGTAAGAAATTACAGCTAAAAACACTTAAAATCTAAGCCTATCAAGTTGACAGAAAAAACGTGAGCAGATTGAGGGAGAGACGTGACATGCAGAACGAAGAAGAAAGAAACATGAGATTCAGAGGAGTTCTGGGAGAAGAAAAGTACGGGAGTTGGAGGAGAGATCAGAAGTGAAGCAGTAGAGATATTGAGGGAGCGAAACATACAGAAGAGTGACGGGAGTAACGTTGAGAGACGCAGAGAGAGCAGGAGTTACGAACGAAAATAAGAGAGCAGTGAGGAGATTCAGAGTTGGATAGAAGAGCAGATTGATTGGAGGTGAACGAGAGTGAAGCGAGAAGAACTCACGTACTGTAAGGAAAAAGCAACGTGCGTTGGGTGAGAAGAAGAACGTACAGAACATTATAAAGCAAAGCAACGTGGAGACGGAGATACGGGGTCGACGACGCGATTCAACATCGCTAGTTTATACGTATTTCTAAACTTTGTTTGATTCTAATTGATTTTCTTATGCTTTTGATGTTGAAAAACATGATTTTGCATTTGATATTGAATATGTTGCTAGGCTAAGCTTGTTATCAAGACTTAGGGGATCCTATGTATGTACCCATGATTTAATTTTAATGTTTTGATTGATTCTTATATTTCTATGTGTTTAGATCATTGTTCTTCATGCTTTTAAGGGTTTGGCCATCCTTGAATGATATTAAATTGCAATTGAATTGACCATAGGATATTGTGATTCGATAAAGTGATCTTTGCCGTGGGTTTTAGGTTGAGACGGACCAAGTAAAATCTAGCACACGTGTGATAGCAATAGATTTACCAAAATCGAAGGCTAGAAGTTTTCATAGATCGATTTACAATATTAATTGTTCAATAAGGGTACGAGAGTGGCTTATTGTTACGTTAGTATTAGATTTGTTATAGCCGGACCAAGGTATAGCAAGTGAATTAGGAAACTCGTCACCTTAGATTGTTTGAATTTAATTCTTAACTAATAGGCGAATTGTGGGGATTACATAGGTGAACCGAAAGTCTTGATAATTGTCTCTATTGATTTCATTCACTTTCTCTATCGTTTATTTGGATTTATTATTGAGTTAATTAGTTAAATTAGTTAATTAGTTATAACCTACTTTCGTAGGCTAAATATAGTTAAACTAGTAGAGTTTGGTACTTATTTCCTAGTCCTCGTGGGTTTGACAATCCGTACTTATATTGTCATTATACTAAAACTTGACACCGTGCACTTGCGGTATAGAATCGCTACATTGGAAATAACTGTTTAAAATAAAAGCGATCAATTTCTCGTTCGATCGGTGTGGACATCTCGATCGATCGAGAAGGGCAGCAAGGTGTTGGTCGCCGGGTGGTCAACTCACGATCGATCGACCGCAAGGGCCGATCAATCGCGAGTCTTGAAATGTGGTGTTTTTGGTTTTGGCTATTTGATGGAAATTTTGGTATTGGTTCATAAATTGGCTTCTAATATTGGTTTGTGTGAATGTGTAGAACCATCGCAGGTGGCAACACAACCAAGGAGATAAAGTCCTACGACATCTCCACTTTTTGGAACAAAGGTACGTAGTGAGACATACGAGCATCGGATGGCAAAACGTATTTTTACATGTTGGATTATGCATTTTGGTTGCATATATTTGTTGGGCTATACATTATGGTTGCATACATACATTGGTTATGCATTGTGGTTGCATACATGAATTTGGTTATGCATTATGGTTCCATACACTCATTGATGCATTATTGCATGTGATTGTAAGTCGAGATTATATTCCAGTGATGAAGAGTACTTGCCGTCAGTGGCGTAGCGATGTGAATACTTGCCGCTATCATACCGTAGCGATGAGAGAATATTTGCCGCTAATATGAAGCGAAGAACACGACCGCTGTCATATTATAGCGAGGGATATTATTGCCACTGGTATTGTCTAAGCGAGGGGTATTTTCGCTGTCATGTTAACGCGAGGGGTATTATGCCACTAATATAATAAGATTTTGAAATTGGATATTGGTATTGATGGAAATTGGTGCATGTCATGACATACATTATTGGTGTTATAATCTATTGATTATGATTGTGGTACAGGGACAACCAAAGGGAGCATTAAATGTATTAAATACAGGAAGTGATTCGTATATATGGCTTATGGCATTTCTATATTACAATCATATTATTGTGAATATGGTTTGTTACATGCTCATGGGTGTGGGGTTGTTCCTGTAGGTACATTTTGGTAGGAAAGGGCTAAGGACGGGTTGATGCGTGAGCTAGGAGGGGTGCTTTTGGTATAGCAGGATATGATTCTTTTGTATAGTCTCTACTCTAGGAGTAGTGTAAGGCTATATGATTAACATTCATTTAAACTGGGAATGTAATTAATCATTTTGGAAATTTTATTTTGGCACTGTAATCTTAATAGCTCGGGGCATCAACACAGATTTCATACTCTGATTTATTCATGCTTAGCTCTTATTTCACTTTAATCCGCACTTAAGGAACTAGGTTCCTTACAGTGTCATCCTCATACGGGATTCCCTGTACTGTTCCTGTTCTCAAAATAACCGAAACCATAAAAATTCCGAAAAGCCAGTTAATAATTCATTGTACTAATTCCGTTCACTAATTGCCAATTTCCATAACATTTACAATATTTATAGATATCACACGTATCTAAACAATAGTTCCACAATCCCATTTCATCGCTTGCTCAGTAGCATTGGTATTCATAACCGATGTTCGCTCCATAGCGATAACATCTCGACCGTTGCTCGCTTCATAACGGCACCATCTAGTTCACAATAGATGTCCATTTTATTTGCAATTACAATATACAATGCATTCAACAATTTCGATAAGATATAAGGTTATGCTCGTACGTTATACGTACCTTATAATTCCATAGTCCGAATCAAACATTGCCTTAGTCCCGTGACCCGATGACTCATGTGCTAACACATAAATAACTCAAAAATTATTAAAGAGCATGCAACCACGTGCCCAAGCACATTCACAATCCCCAATTATATCGTCAATCCATGACTATTAACCATTTTAAAAGACTCCGGGCGAAGCATGCATCGATTCCATAACATCAACATAATATATACCATAAAACAGGGCCTCTCGATCAATCGTCCAGAAGTGCTCGATCGATCGAGAGCTCCAGAAAATTGTTGCCCAAAATCTTCCTTGCTCGATCGATCGAGCAGCCATCTCGATCGATCGACCAACCATCTCGATCGATCGGCAAACTTTGCTCGATCGATCGAGCATACTGTTCATCGTCTTCCCATTTTGTAAAAATCAAGCGATCGATCGAGCCCCCTATTGCTGATTGATTCGGCGAGCACTGCAACAACCCAAAAATGGCGTTTCGAGTTTTAAAACCCCCAAATAAACAAACCCAGCCTGTAAGGATCCCCATGCCCTTAACCCGATATTAGTGTATTAACCCATGCATTTAGTGCATGCAATCATATAATCGGGGAAAAAATACTTGATACCATAGCAAAACATGCCAACAATAAAATTTATTGCATTAAACCTCTTAATGCTCGAATTCTCTATACCACTTGTGATTATCCCGAAATAATAATTGCAATTTGGGCATTAATTATGTTTATGTGATTATTATGGTGATAATTAATATATGTGTTGGAATTAATTATCTTGGTGAAATGCTTGGTCACATGGTATGCGTGACCCGGTGGTGCATTTCCGGGTGCATGTTATGCATGTTGGGAAATTGGGGGTTATTATGGTTTGATTATGGTAATTGATAATTATTTGGTAAAGCATGATTTTAATTGGATTTTTGATGCATCTTGGTAAATGCTTTTAAATATCATGTTGGGATATTTTATAACCCATGGTAATTGTTGGAGTGCCATTTTAATTAAAACACATTTATTACCCCAACCCCCTCTATACCCATTACTTTACCAAAACCACCAAATCACTCTCTCAACCCTAACCCATTCACTATTTTCGAAATTGGCTTGAAAGTGGAAGAGGAATCCTTGCAAAAACCATATTTGTGGGATTTGTTGTGAGATTTGGAGTCCCCAAGAGGTATGGATACCTCCTTGGCATTTTTGTAGTTTTTGATTTAGTTTTAATATGGTTTTGAATGGTTTTGAAATGGGTTGTTTTGGGTTGGTATTATTTGGGTTGGGTGTTGGATTTCTTGGTTGTTTTAAAGTGTATATTGAAGGTTTATGGTGTTTTGATGTTGTTGTTGGGATGGTATTTGAGTTGGAATGGATTGGGAAGTTTAAGGTTGAAAATGACGATTTTTCATGTTGCAAGTCGCGGCGATCGATCGCCATGTTGAGGCGATCGATCGGTAAGGCGAGCGATCGATCGCCTAGCGCCAGATTTTGGCATTCTCGGCTACTGGATCTCGCGATCGATCGGAGCTCCACAGCGATCGATCGCGAGATGCTAAAATGTGTATTTTTGGTTATTTTGTGGGATTTTTTGGTATTGGTTCATAAATTGGCTTCTAATATTGGTTTGTATGATTGTGTAGAACCATCCCAGGTAGCCACACAACAAAGGAGATAAAGTCCCACGACATCTCCACTTTTGGAACTAAGGTACGTAGTGAGACGTACGGGCATCGGACGGTAAAACGTATTTATTACGCTTTGAATTGGTTATGCATTATGGTTGCATACATGGTCTTAGTATGCATTATGATTGCATACATGGTTTGGATATGCATTATGGTTGCATGTGATTGTGAGTCGAGATTATATTCCAGTGATGAAGAATGCTTGCCGCCTTCATGTCGAAGCAATGATAGAATACTTGCCGCTGTCATATTATAGCGATGAAGAATATTTGCCGCAAACATGTCGAGCGAAGGATAATGCCGCTGTCATGTTGTTTGCGAGGGATATTATGCCGTTAATATGTCGAAGCGAGGGGTGTTAATGCCACTGTCATGTAACGCGAGGGGTATTATGCCACTGATATAATAAGACTGGAACTGGCCATTGCATACATGGAATGAGTGCATGTCATGACATAAATTATTGGTTTTATAATCCATTGATTATGATTGTGGTACATGGACAACCAAATGGAGCTTTTAAATGTATTAAATACAGGAAGTGAATCACATTTACGATTATGCATTTGAATTGCTATCATATTATTGTGAATATGATTTATATACATGCTCATGGTCTTGGGGTTGTTCCTGTAGGTACTTTTGGGCGGACGGACTAAGGCGGGTTGATGCGGTGAGCTAGTGAGGAGTGCTTTTGGTAGTGGGCACATTCTTTTGTATAGTATCTACTCTAGGAGTAGTGTAAAGCTATAGGATTAACATTCATTGGTTGGGAATGTAACTAATCCCTTTTGGAACTTTATTTAGCACTGTAATCTAATAGCGCAAGGCATCAACACGATTTTTATACTCCGTTTATGCATGGAATTTACGCCTTTAATCCGCACATAAGGATTTAGGGTCCTTACATTATTGGTATCGGAGCAGTGGTTAGAGAACCCGGGAATGAGTGAAGGGTAGCCTTAGCGTGGTTGGCCTAGGTGTTTACATTTGGGCATGTTTATTGCATGTGGTGCATATTGGTGTATAAATTGTTATACTAACATGCTTATTATCGCTCATGTTATCTAATCGCATAACATATATATTGTTGGAATTGTTGTTAACCTTTGTATTACAGCATGGCATCTATGAATGTGGGGAACCTCAATGAAGAGGTGGGTGATGTTGGGAGCGGAATGCTAGCATGGACAAACGAATCATTTACCTCCACCTGCTGTGGGCATGGAACCGGTTGCTCAGTTGCTATTACCACGGGAGCTTAGTCTGTCTCAGTTTCTGACCTTCCACCCGCCCCCATGTTTGAGGGAACAGAAACAGGGGAAGAGGCCGAAGAGTGGCTAGAGAGATTGGAACAGATATTTGTGTCTGCGGCGTGTGCTAGGACGGCTTGGTTAAGGTTGGCAGAATTCCAACTGCCAAAGAAGTCTTCTATGTGGTGGAAGAAGACTGTGATGGAGTTGAGGGCCCAAGGTATGGAAATTGACTGGACCTTATTCAGAACCCGATTTCTAAACCGGTACTTCTCTGCTGCGGCTAGGCAAAACTAAGGAGAATGAATTTACAAACTTGAAACAAGGGAGCATGACAGTCTCGGACTATGCCATGCACTACTCATCACTATTGAGGTATGTGCCACACATCGCTACAAACGGGCATGCCAAGATGAGGCACTTTCTGAAGGGGCTACGACCAGAATTATTTGATCGGGTTATTTCTAACAACCCGACATCTTTTGATAATGCACTTGTTAGAGCGAAGTTAGCAGAGATAGGGGTGAGCGCTTATCCTGAGGCCATACTCCTCACCCGTTCCATCACAAATACATCTGAGAATCTGAGGCCCTGGGGAGGATCATTCAAGTCAAGAGGGACTTCTTCTTTTCCCGGTTTAGCAGAAGGCTGCCGGATGCCCGGAAGCAAGGGGACCGGAGAAGTTTGCATCTACTTATGGGGGACCAACTCAAGCTAGTCGAGTTGGAGATATTAAGTGCCACTTTTGCGGAGGGCCGCATTTGATGCATTGGCTGTTCTGCGTGCTACATATGTGGCAGGTCGGGCCACATTGCTCGGCGTTGTCCCAGTCGGGAAGGACAGACGGATCTTAGGGAAGGTCGAGGAGGTTTTCTAGTGGGTACAGTTCAGCAGAGGCAGCCGATGGGTGCCTCGGCAGATGGGAGGACAGGCGATGGGGCCACCTCAGGGACAGGTCTATGCATTGACCAGGGAGCAGGCCGATGCAGCTCCAGAGGAGGTGATAGCTGGTACGTGCCTTATATTTACATATTCTGCCTTTATTTTGATAGACCACAGGTGCTTCACACTCCTTTGTGTCTGCGGACTTTGTGGCGAGACAATCATATGTGCACGTCTCCGTACCCACGTCTCTATTGGTCTCGACACCCACCGGAAGAAAGTTGTTGCTGATCAGTTTCGATGGACTGCCTCATTTATTTTGAGGGCAATGAGATAATGACAGATTTGATTGTTTTGGGTATGTCAGATTTCGACTGCATTGTGGGCATCGACATTCTGAACAGATATGAGGCAGTGGTAGATTGTCGGCAGAGGACAGTTCGGTTCAGATCTCATTTGGGAGTTCAGTTGAACTTTCTATGGCAACGGGTCTCGTGCAAAGATTCCGTTGATTTCAGCAATCAAAAGTCCCCAATTGTTGGAACGTGGACACATGGGCTACCTCATCTATACCCTGGACCACGTCGGGGAAAGGGTAAAGAGTTGAGGGTTTAGGATGTACCAGTGGTAGCAGAGTTTGCCTGATGTGTTCCTAGAGGAGATTCCCGGATTCCCACCGGCAAGGGAAGTCGAGTTTGGGATGAGTTATTACCGGGGACATCCGCTACTTCTCGTGCCCCTTACCGGATGGCACCGGCAGAGTTAAGAGAACTAAAGGAGCAGTTGCAGGAGCTCCTTGATAAAGGATATATACGCCCTAGCATATCACCTTGGGGCGCACCGGTTCTTTTTGTGAAGAAGAAAGACGGTTCGATGCGTTTGTGCATCGATTACCGGCAACTGAACAAGGCCACGGTGAAGAACAAGTATCCTCTCCCAAGGATTGATGACTTGTTTGATCAGTTGCAAGGCACAAAACTATATAGCAAGATTGATTTGAGATCCGGGTACCACCAGATACGGGTCAGGGAGGAGGATGTACAGAAGACAGCATTTCAGACTCGGTATGGGCACTACGAGTTCTAAGTGATGCCGTTCGATGTGACGAACGCTACGGCTGTCTTTATGAGTGATGAACCGGGTGTTCCAACCCTACCTGGATCAGTTCGTCATTGTGTTTATTGATGACATACTCATCTACTCCCGGAGTGAGGAAGAGCACGTGAGACACTTGAGGACAGTGCTCCAGATCCTCAGAGATCACCAGTTATATGCCAAGCTCAGCAAGTGTGAGTTTTGGTTGAGCAGCATAGTTTTCTGGGGCATGTCATATCTAGCAGTGGGATATCAGTGGACCCAGGAAGATTGAGGCTGTGATGGAGTGGGCTACACCCACTTCTGTGCCTGAGATACCGAGTTTTCTTGGGTTGGCAGGTTATTACCGACACTTCGTCGAGGGATTTTCTAAGATTGCTAAGCCACTGACGCAGTTGACCCAAAAGGGAGTACCCTTCTTTTGGTCAGAGGCTTGCGAGGAGAGCTTCCAAGAGTTGAAGCACCGATTAACGACGGCGCCGGTATTGGTGATTCCTTCAGAGAACAAGAGGTTTGTCCTTTATACTGACGCATCGCTACAAGGCTTGGGGTGTGTATTGATGCAAGATAAGCATGTGGTAGCTTATGCATCAAGGCAGTTGAAGCCGCATGAGACTAGGTACCCAGTCCATGATTTGGAATTGGCGGCTATTATCTTTGCCCTGAAGATTGGAGGCATTATCTGTATGGTACATAACTATATATACGGATCATATAAATCTTATTCATCATGAAATTCATATTACTTCTATTCAGAGTTGGATGAATATGCGAGATGGAATGATGAGTCAAAACTATGACTGTGAATAGATAGTATTAGCGTTTACGCAAATAACCCTCTCAAGTTAATAACAAGTAATGAATGTAGTAGCGTGAGTAGGGATCGATCCCACGAGGAAGGTTATATATTTGTGTTAACTTATGCAAACGAAAATAAAAAGGGGTTTTTTTGTAATCAATTGAATAATACTACTACTATGATGCAAAATTAAACTAGATGAATTAATTTATGAGAAAAGAGTGATTTTCGGTTTTCGGTTAACTTTACAATTAGTGTTTACTATCTTGGTCATCGATCTTCACATACGATTCAATTCTCTTATGAATATTCATCGTGGACATTTAATCCAATAATCAAAGTCCTATCTCACCTTAAGTTTAGTTAAGTAGCCCAAGCGTTCTAGTTTAACCCTTATCAAACAATCAATCAAAATACAAGCGATTAAGATTTAAATCGATGATAGCTTATGAACTAGTGAGATCGATGAATCTAAACAACATAATCCAACCGTCTATGTTTAATCTAGTCAATTGTTTTTCCTAAGAATTTAACAAACTCACAAGCGGAATTTAATTAATCTTAGTTGCTTCGTAAATTAGAGGGATCAAACGATTCCGTATTTGATATCTAATTTAGCGTTAAATTGTATGAAAGATAGCTAGGTGATCAATCCAACAATCATGCATAACAATTATGACAATCAAATCAAAAAAACAATTGATACTCAAAGAAAATCAACAATCAAAACTTATCTCACAAGAATCGTAAACATCCAATGTATCGTTTTCCTAAACCGAGAATCACAAAAGTATTTAGCTACTCATAACTAGATTAAAAACAATCAAAATTAATCTAGAAAGCATCAAACTAATAGGAAAAGAAAAAGTTACTAAAAGGAAGCACGATTCCGGCTTGTCGATTCCGTCCTCGTTCTTCGAGCGTTCTTCACAAAAATTGAAAGAAAAATTATTCTAAAATCTAAAAATTATTTCTAAAGTCTGAATTCTCTCTAAAAGAGACTAATTTTCGAGTATATGAGGTATGGAGGCTGATGGGTAGGTTAAATTATATGTAGGAAGGAAAGAAATCAAGTCTTTACACTTTCCAAAACTCTACAGGCGTAGCTACGCCAGAAAATGGCGTAAAGACGCCTGATGAGTGTCAAAAATATGGCTTCCCGCATTTCTGGCATATTTACGCCTCCAGATGGCGTAATTACGCCTGTCCATGCCGTAGCGTTGGCGTAACGCCTGTCCTCCCATTTTTCTGGCGAGTTTCGTATTTTGGCCGTAACTTTCTCGTACAAACTCCGAATTTGATGAATCAGTTGTCCACGCGAAGATAAACAAAGTTCTACAACTTTTTTATGGCACATTTCCAAAACATGGCTCAAACATAGAAATTTGAGGAGAAAGGAGCAATCATGTATCTTGGATTCTGGTTTTTTTCCTCTTTTCTTCAACTTTAGTCATTCTTTCATCATTTTAGCTTGATTTCTTCACATTTCCCTACATTTACACAAATATACGATTAGGTAGCATATGTATCAATTATCAATCAAAATATACCAAATCGTAGATAATTAAGCGCAATAGATGTGTCTATTTCTATTCACATCAAACACCCCCATACTTACTCTTTACTCGACCTCGAGTAATTAGATAAAACTATAATCTTTTTGCTTGGCTCATAGCATCATAACAACTAACTTGTTCTCACTTTAATGCCTCAACAATTTTAAACATGCATAGTAATGAAAGGTGGTGAAAAATTAATAATGGAACAAGTTCAATCCTTAAACATCTCATACTCAACAAAGTAGTGAATGTGCGTGTGTGGTCATAAAACAAGTGTTGTGTACAAATTATAGATCCAAAAGATGCAAATCCACAATTGTTCAAGTCATACAGTAACACAAGTATAAGCTCACTTGCACCCTCTTCTCCACTATCTTAGCTACTTTGCAAACACGAATCAAATAGGTCTTTATTAGCTTGTAGCTTGGCCTAGGTATTGGCTTATGAAAGAAAGGGTAAAAGTATATCAAACAAGAGAGTATGATGATATGCACACTAAAGGCTTCTCTTCTTGCTTGAATTTTTTATTTCAACATTTTTCTTCTTTTGTGCCTTGGCTCCTCTTGGAGTCATATTTGTATTATTCTTTTCAAGGCATCCCTTGTCTTTTATGCATTTCATTCTTTTGACAATGAAGCTCAAAACATATGAATCAATGAATACATAAGTGCATGTGAATGAAACACATCATACTCCCTTCAAAGGTGTGGATAGAATTCATATTTAGGCTCATTAGGGAAGGATGATAAGCTAGTCAAATAATGTCGAATGGGGGTCGTGTGTATGCTTAGCATACAACCAATCTTTTGCATTAAGGCTCAAAAAGGGTACTAGTGATTGATTTTCTTTACATGGTAGGCTTGAAAGGCTCAAACGCATCAAAGATCGCCTATATCACTTTCATGTTTGCAAGTAGTCTAGACATACGCCTCAAAGAGCATGTAGTTAAGTTCTAGCATTTATTAGAGACTTCTTAAGATTATCACAAAATTCACACAATCTTCACTAAGCTATGCACACTTCACAAGCCATGACAATAATGTGCTCAAATATTCAACTACTAAGTTAAAGTAAAATTTGCATTAGAGTTCAAAGTGTTCCAAGGTTAACAATTCACCTATGTTCAAAAGCATGCATGATATCAATTAGGTTTCATCATGGGCTAGTGATTCTAAGTATGTGTTCATACTAACTATGAGCTCAAAATTTTCAAATTTTTCGATTTTTTTGTATTTTTATATGAGAAAAGCAATAACACACCACTAATCCCTCCCCCATACTAAATCTTACATTGTCCCCAATGTAAGACAAAATACAAGAGAAGAGAAAAGTCTAACTATTAAAGCAATAAAAATGAAAATAAAAGGGAGAAAGGAAACTAACTCCCATTGGGTTGCCTCCCAAGCAGCGCCTCTGTATAACGTCGGTGGCCCGACGCCAGTTCATGGATCACGTGATGCTTGGTGGATCTTCGAGATCCATTTTTCCTTCTTTAGCGGTATGGAAACCTTCATAGTATGGTTTCAGTCTATGTCCGTTCACCTTGAATGTCTTATCTTTTGCTAGGCTTTGAACCTCAACTGCACCATGAGAAAAAACAACAGTTACTATAAAAGGTCCAACCCATCGAGAGCGTAGTTTACCTGGAAAGAGGCGAAGGCGAAAGGGAAAGGTATAGGAGGACTTGTTGACCAACGATAAACTCCTTCCTCGAGATCATTTTGTCATGAAAGGTCTTCGTTTTCTCTTTGTAGATCTTGGAGCTTTGATACGCATCATTGCGGATCTCTTCCAACTCTTGCAATTGGTGCTTTCTATGTTCTCCGCTCTTGTCCATAGCCATGTTGAAGTGCCTTGATGGCCCAAAAAGCTCGATGCTCCAACTCTACAGGCAAATGACATGGTTTACCAAAGATTAGTCTATAAGGAGACATACCTATTGGCGTCTTGTATGCAGTCCGATAAGCCCACAGTGCATCAGCTAGTCTTAAGCTCCAATCCTTCCTAGTGGGATTTACCGTCTTTTCCAAGATGGATTTGATTTCTCGATTTGAAACTTCGGCTTGTCCATTTGTTTGCGGGTGGTAGGGGGTGGACACCTTGTGTGTCACATGGTACTTCTTTAATAGACTCTCCACCGTCCTATTGCAAAAATGGGCGCCTCGATCACTTATGATTGCTCTTGGAGTCCCAAACCTAGAGAAAATGTTATGCTTTATAAAACCTGCAACAACTTTTGAATCATCAGTATGGGTGGCTAAAGCTTCCACCCATTTCGACACATAATCCACAGCAAGTAAAATGTAAATGTGGCCAAAAGATTGTGGAAACGGTCCCATGAAGTCGATGCCCCATACATCAAAGATTTCACAATAAAGTATGGGTTGTTGGGGCATCTCATTTTGTTGAGATATGTTACCTGTCTTTTGGCACTCATGGCATGATTTGCAGAAAAATATATGCATCACGAAATAAAGTTGGCCAAAAGAATCCACATTCTAATACCTTGTATGCAGTTCTTTTGGCTCCAAAGTGGCCACCAACCTCATGTGAATGACAAAAACGGAGTATGGAAGATACCTCATTGCCCGGAATGCAACGCCGAAGAACTTGATCAGCACAATGTTTCCATAAGTATGGCTCATCCCAAACATAGTATTTGGAGTCGCTTTGAACTTTCGCCTTTTGAGTCCTATTCAATCCAGTAGGGAAAGTATTAGTGGCCAAAAAATTAGCAATACTTGCATATCATGGTAAAATGTCGTGCACGGCAGAGAGTTGTTCATCCGGGAATTCTTCTTTGAAACACGATGTATCATTCACATGAATCAAGTGACTTAGGTGATCCGCCACTTTATTTTTTGTTCCTGGCTTATCTTTGATTTCAACATCAAATTCACTCAAAAGTAAGATCCATCTTATCAGCCTTGGCTTTGCCTCCTTCTTCGTCATCAAGTAGTGAAGAGCTGCATGATCAGAATAAACAACAACTTTAGCACCGAGTAAATAAGATCGAAATTTTTCTAAAGAAAATACAACAGCTAATAGCTCCTTTTCAGTAGTGGAATAGTTTCGCTGGGCACCATTCAAGGTCATGGAGGCATAGTAGATGGCATGGGAAATCTTTCCAATCTTTTGGCCTAAAACAACGCCTACTGCATAATCGCTTGCATCACACATGATCTCAAATGGCTTACTCCAATCAGGCGGTTGGATAATTGGTGTGGATGTCAATGATGCCTTCAATGTGTCAAATGCAGTCTTGCACACCTCATCAAACTCGAATGCTACATCTTTTTGCAACAATTTGCACAATGGTGATGCTATCTTGGCGAAGTCCTTGATATACCTCTTATAGAAACCTGCATGGCCAAGAAAGGAACGCACATCCCGTACACAAATATGATAAGGTAGAGACTTAATAATGTCAATTTTTGCTTTGTCTACCTCCATACCTTTGGATGAGACCACATGACCCAAAACATTACCTTGTTCTACCATAAAGTGGCATTTTTCAGAATTTAGCACAAGGTTTGTTTCTATGCAACGCTTTAGGACAAGGGTGAGGTTAGTTAGACAAGCATTGAATGAGTTACCATAAACAGTAAAATCATCCATGAATACCTCTAATATGTGCTCAGTGTACTCTGAATGAAATATACTAACCATGCACCGTTGGAAAGTGGCTGGTGCTTTGCAAAGTCCGAAGAGCATGCGCCTATAAGCGAAGGTTCCAAAGGGGCATGTGAACGTAGTCTTTTCTTGATCTTCCGGAGCAATCGCAATCTGAAAATAACCGGAATATCCATCAAGAAAACAGTAATAAGAATGACATGCTAACCTTTCAAGCATTTGATCAATGAAGGGCAATGGAAAATGGTCCTTGCGGGTCACGGTGTTCAATTTGCGGTAGTCAATGCAAACTCTCCATTCTGAATGCGGGTGGTCACTAATCCATCGTCTTGTTCCTCACCACTGTAATGCCAGTCTTCTTTGGAACTACTTGGACAGGGCTAACCCACTGGCTATCGGAAATAAGGTATATCATTCCAACTGCAAAAAGCTTTAAGATTTCCTCTTTCACTACTTCCATCATCGGTGGGTTGAGTTTCCTTTGCGGTTGGCGTGTAGGTTTTGATCCTTCTTCAAGTATAATCCTATGCATGCATGTCGTGGGGCTTATTCCTTTGATGTCAGCAATGGTCCATCCTATTGCGGTCTTGTGCTCCTCTAGCACTTGAATGAGCTCCTTCTCTTGGCTATCTCCCAACTTGCTAGAGAGTATTACCGGTAATGTGTTTCCTTCTCCAAGGAACATATACTTTAGGTGACTTGGTAATGGCTTCAATGCAATAGTGGGTGCCTGCGATACAGAAGGGAGAGGCGTAGAATTAGGAATAGGCAATGACACAAACAAAATGTTACCTTGTATCTCGGGCATGGTATCCAACGCAGTGATGTGTGTTCCACCTCATCTCCAAGTGGCAACTCTTCCTCAAAATGATTTAGAGGGGTGGTGAGGGCTATCTCCAATTCATCTTTACCTGCAGTCTCAACATGCCTTGTGACAAGTAATCAATAATATCGATAGAGTATACATTATCATCATCGTCACAAGGATATTCATGGCATCATGTTTATTGAATTTAACGACCTCACCATCAAATTCCATTGTGAGTGTGCTACTATGAACATCTATCTTAGTCTTTGAGGTTTTCAAGAAGGGTCTCCCTAACAATATAGGGCTACTATTGTCACCCTTAGCCATATCAAGCACATAATAATCGGCAGGAAATACCAACTCATTTACTTGCACTAAGACATCTTCTAAAATCCCTCTAGGATATGCATTAGATCTATCCACTAGTTGGACAACTACCCTTGTTTCACTTAAAGGCCCTAGGTTTAAAGAAGCATAGAGAGAGTATGGCATGACGTTTATCGATGCTCCTAAATCTAGCATCAAGACGTGTTGTACCAATTGTGCATGGGATAGTGAACATACCTGGGTCCTTGCACTTGGTAGGGATTTTCCTTTGAATGACCGTTGAGATGTTCTCCCCCAACTCAACTTTGCGGCATCCTTTCAGCTTTTGTTTCCTCTTGGCTGTGTACAACTCTTTTAAAAACTTGCATAGCGGGGCACTTGCTTGATTGCATCCAACAGTGGAATGTTCAGCTCACATTTTCGAAAGTTTCATAGAGGTCCTTGATGTTTTCATTCCTCCTATCTTCCTGATACGCAAGAGGGAAGGGGGTTCAATCTTATACTCATAAGTGAGAGGAGATTTACCTTTTGTTCCTCCTTTTGTATAGAATCTTTCTCCATGGGCTTGATCTCTTCTCCTCTTTATGTGTCTCGAGTTCTTTCCCACTCCTTAGTTTAATTGCACTTGCATTTTCCCTTGGATTCACGACTGGTTGTGATGGTAGGGTGCTTGATCTTTGAGACTCTATACGATTTATTGCTGTGGCTAACTGCCCCATTTGAGTGCTCAAGCTTTGGATGCTTGCTCTTGTTTCCTGTTGAAATTTCACAGATCCATTAGCAATTCCTTAACAATATTTTCTAGATACTCACCAGGTGTTGGAGTCGGAACGGCTTGTTGTGGCCTTTGGAACGGTGGTCTATACGGTGGTGGTTGGTGTTGTATCTGTGGCTCAGCTTGATTCCCATATCTCAAATTTGGATGATCTCGCCATCCTGGGTTGTATGTGCTAGAATAGGGATCATACTTCCATTGTGGATTCCCGGAAATCCGCCCGCTGCATTTGCTTCCTCAATAGATGGTTCTTGAAGTGTGGGGCAAGCGTCAGTTGGATGATTCGGTAGTGCACAAATCCCACATACCTTAGCACTTTGTCCAATTCCAATTGCAAGTTGTTTCACGATACCTGTTAAGTCAATCAATTGTTGTTCGAGACTAGACACATTTACCTCGCCTTGATTCCTAGGCTTATGGTCCGATCGAGCAGTCCCAAACTTTGAGAGTTGGCTGCCATTTCGCAATCAAGTGTCTTGCCTCCGTGGGTGTCTTATCCACAAATGCTCCTCCACTTGCAGCGTCAACCAAGTTCCTGTCATTTGGCAAAAGTCCCTCATAAAAATATTGAATAAGTAAGTGCTCACTTATCTGATGTTGAGGGGGCAGCTTGCACAAAGCTTTTTCAAGCGCTCCCAATATTCATGCAGTGATTCCTCGTGGCGTTGTCTAATGCCGTATATGTCTTTGCGGATATTCGTCGCCCTTGATGCAGGAAAGTATTTCTCCAAGAAGGTTTTTTCAGCTCGTTCCATGTAGTGATGGATCCAGAAGGTAAATAGAAGAGCCAATCCTTAGCAGTGTCCTTCAATGAGAACAAAAGCTCGTAATTGATTTGTTCCTCAGTTATGCCAGTTGGCTTCATTGTAGTGCATACTACATGGAATTCCATCAAAGCTTATGCGGATCCTCACCTACAAGGCCATGAAAAGAAGGTAAAAGATGTATTAGGCCAGATTTTAATTCAAAATATATTAGTAGCAAGTGTAGGAAAGGTTATGCAGAGAGGCTGCTGATCCAAAGTAGGATTCGCTAATTGTCGTAAGCTTTGTTTCTCCGCCATGGTAGTCCTTCCTCTTTTTTTACTTGTCTTCGATTTTCTCTCCTAGTGGTGTAAAGTGTAAGTCCTTTTATCGGGATCGTATTGATGTTCGTCCTCCTCTAATGAAAAATCGTTGCGTGCATGAACAAACAGGTAAAAAAGCAAGGGAAGAAGGAATATCAATAAAAAAATTAAACACAAATTAATAAAATTGCCTTCCCGGGAAACGACGCCAAAATTTGGTAG